>JAAGEH010002531.1:12184596-12216106 GCA_011751065.1 Lasiurus cinereus
ATCTATCTATCTATCTATCTATCTATCTATCTATCTATCTATCTATCTATGGAAATATGCTAATTAACAGGGATTCCGTAACGGGTCAAATTGGACAGGAGGAGGTTGTCTGAGGTGGGATGGCAGGGGCCTCGGCGTGCCGGTGCTGGGGGAGGGCCTGATCAGCATTGGCTGAGCTGCTTCAAGGGCTGGAGAGAGAGGCAGGGCCAGACCAGCAGGGGCCACGGCTGCTGTGTGGTCCATGGAGCAAGGCAGGGCTAGGCAGCACCGCATGATTTTGAATGCGTGCAGGGCTCCTAATATTCACTATATGCACTGAAGGTGATCCTCATGGATGACATCAGTTATATACATAAAAACAAGTAGGTATTTTTAACTTTCAAATATGAAACAGTACAAGCAAACAATGTAAGGTTTTAGTGTCCAGGGTCTAACTTAGGTTCCATGTAATTAAAAAAAATAAAAAAGGAGAAAGAGTAAAATGAAAAAGGGAGGAAGGAATGAATGAAAGAAAAGAAGAGGAGGAAGGAAGGAAGCAAACATGTGCAGGCAGGCAGGAAAGAGAGAAAACTGATGGCCTGACAGTTCATCAAATCTTCACACTCACTACTTTTAATAAGGCGGGGGTCACATATCTGCTTAGCTTTTCTGTTAGAAGATAGAGCATTTCACCACACCAAATTCATTTAATGTTTATTAAAGTAAACTTCCTAAGAGAAGGACAAATCTGCACATGCAGAATTAACATGACAGTTTTCTTAATGATTATTATTATTTTTAAATATATATATATATAATTTCAGAGAGGAAGGATGAGGTAGAGAGAGAGATAAAACATAACACTGATGGAGAATCACCAATCTGCTACCTTTTGCACATCCCACACTGGAGACCAAGCCCATAACATGGGCATGTGCCCTGATTGGGAATAGAACTGTGAACGCCTGGTTCATAGGTCGACACTCAACCACTGAGTCAAGCCTGTTAGGCAATATTTATTTATTACATTGAGTACCTTCCTTACTCAAAGATTCATAGTTTATACCCATGAAGTTAAGGTAAGTTATATGTCTATGGTAACAGAAAAGAGACAGACAGGTTGCCACTCACTTTTCCCGCCTATACCCATTGTACATATGATTAATCTATCAAGGTCATTCCAAGTATAGCCCTTCTGTGGTCTAAAAATCATTATCAATGCTATGCTATAGTCAATTACAAGTCTCCTTTGAAAGAAATATTTCCTTGGATGACCAAGCTACTTGGTTTGGTTGAGTATATTGCTATACTAGGGAAATATGTGAAGGCAAATGTTATCAGACCTGAATGAGGGGTTAAGGTGAGAATCCCACAGTGGAATACAGTTATGGCACAGACTCCAATACTGTCCAAATTTTATTAGTCATTAGCATTCTTTCCCATCCTCTACTTCCCCTTCATGGATAATTGAGTATTGGCTTCTATGCTTTCACTTGTAGCTCTTTCTGAACAACTCATAGAGACATATGAGAAAGACTAAAGACATATTTTATCAAAGGATTAATTATGAATATAAATTGTTCTACCACAGTCTCCTTAATCAACTATGGTGAGTTAAAGGTAACATAATGTAAAATTCAGAGGAAACCATCTTCTTCATATATATTAAGGTGAACCCAATGTTTGAATATCATAGCTTTTCAGTAAGTCATTACTTCACTTTATATTTTAACTGACATGGAAAACTGTACTTTTCTGATATATTCCAGATAAAATTATACCTAACAGTAAGGCCATGTTGCAAAAAGAAAAGAAACTTTGAGATCATAGATTTGAATTTGATTCTCAGCCTTACTATTCACTAGCTGAATAAGAATTATAATCTATGTTAAAAGAGACAATGTGTATAAATAGACTTAGCACATTGCCTGTCCACAACAGATACATGACACATATTGGTTATTTTAATACATATTAGTTATTTGCCTTTCCAAAGGTTAAAGCAAGTGGCTAACAAATCCCTACTTCTCTTTTACATTGCTCAACAGGTTTCCACATTAATCATGTTGCTGGTCTTTTATTCCTTTCCCATATTCACTGAGAAGCATTATGTGCTTCTTATTACATCTTCCAGTATGTCCCCTTTGCCTGATCTTCTCTTTTAAGAATATAGTTATCCTCAGACAGTCAATATTTTAGCATATTCCTTAAGAAATACACTTTCATCTCAATGTTACCTTTGTCACCACACCTAATTTTTAGATATTCACTAAATACCATAGGAGTGGGAGAGTAATAAGAAAACACAGGGTCTACACATATATACCCCACTGTAGCCTACAGGCTTAAATTCAGGAACCAGAGATTTAGACAAAGAAAATCTGTCCAAAGTCTTCTGAAAATTGTACAAAACCTAGCTAAACAGTTCTTCCACTAATAGTCAAAGATTGATTATTATAGCTATGGGCAAATTAGAAAACACTTTTATAAGAGACTCATTGTTCCTATTAACTTCATCTTTTATACTCAAGAAGGTTCACACATTCACAAAAAGTTCACTCAAACATTCTTTAAACCAGGAACATAATATTAAACACAAACAGTCCAAAGAGAAGTTCTCAACATGACTAGGTCCCATCACATGGGTTTAACACAGGCAAGATGTTAATCCTGGGAGTGGCTGATGTCCCGGCTCTGCACAAATGGACAGGAGAAGTTCTGAGCCCTGGGAGGGAGAGGAATTCTCTCCCAGGTTGTTTTTTGTTTGTTTGTTTGTTTGTTTTTTTGTTTTCCCATGCTAACATGCATAGAAAGAGGTGTCTAAGTCAACTGCCTTAAAACAGAGTAACTCTTGTGTCCTAATGTTATCACCTGGACACAGAGAACATAAATATATCAACACATGAATAAACATGATTACATATTTACTATTTCCCTCAGAGGCAGCAATGATCTCATGCAGATACCTATATATCAAACCATTGTAACTCAGGTTCAGGCTGGCCAATATGCATTGCCAACAACAATTGGCTTTATTTACTAACCTCAGAAATGGCTGTTTATCATAGAAAGGATCAGTAGCACCAGCTGACTTGGAGATAGTATGGCTGCTAGAGGCGATCACCTATTAAGACTAATTGAAAAGCTAGAAAACCCACTGTAACAGCCATGGAAGTCAGGACTGCACTTCTGATTATGAATAAAGTAAGACAAAGAGAAAATTTATGCCATGGCCATCTAAGTTGCTACCAACTTCAACCATTTTCAGCCTATTTATGAACCATGATTAAAATATGGAAAAGTTATATACATGAGTGAACTCATGGCTCATCTAATAATAGGATGATAATTTATCATTCTCTTACAGGTGCAATTATCTCTTACAGATCCATGAATATTGTCATATTCTTCCAGGTTAAAAAGAGGAAATTGTACAATCAAAAGGTAGGTCCCCCGTCAAGTTTCCATACACCTTGGCCTGGCCAGGCCTCCGCTTAAGGCAAAAAAGTTTCAATGGCTGCTGCCACTGAGCGAACAGAAGGCTTGGTTATACTCTAGGCTACAAAGTTTCAATTGTAGAAGATAAATAAATCCCAGATACCAGGGCCTCCACTTGGGTCGCTGGGGGGCGTGGCCAGCTTACAAAACATCACAGGCCCCTCATCCAGGCCACCCTGGATGTGACAGCTCAGTCCTGGCACTGTCACAAAGAAAATATGTACAGGAGAAGAGGACTTGCTTCTGCCCTGGCCCCTCCCCTAGTAAATTCCATAGAGTGATGGATGGCAGCATATAGTGGTACAGCTGGTGATGATGTTTGGGGGCAAAAAGATGTGTAATGGCCCGTGAGGGAATAAAGCATATCCACAGAAAATAATTCTAGGAGCCTGACATAATTATACAGAATGGCAAAAATGACAAACATCAATCAGAAAAGGAAGAGATTAAGTGTTTGAAGTAACCAGGTGAAGCTTTGTGGAGAAGGTGGTGGTTGAGATTAGTTGAAAAAGTCAGAGTATTTTCTGTGGATCAAGATGTAGATGATCCATCAAGATCATCTTGCAGCAAATGAAGAGAGGCCCAAAGAGGAAGCTCTACCATCAAACAGAAGTGTTGGAAGCCAACCTACCACCTATCAGAGCCATTTGCATCACAACCCCCTCTTAAAATGATCAGTGCTACATTAGCATACCACTGTTGTGTCTGGATCTATTGGATTTTCACATTTCTTTTGGCCAAATCTACAAAATTTGTCTCTTTTGATAGAGCTATGAAGAGTAGAAACAGATGCACTGCCATAACTATAACCAATGATACCTAACTGTACTTTCACTCATTTTAATATCTAGATTTAATAATTCAAAGTCAGGCTGAATTATAAATAGTGAAAGCTAAATTTCTTTAGTGATAGAGTAATTATGGCAGAAAAATACAACAGCCCAAAGAGCTTATGCTAAGATAAGGCACATTAATTAAACTATTGTCTGTGTTAGATTGCTATACTATCTCCATTAAGACAAGTTGTTTTACACACAGGTTAGTTACTTTTCAGCAAACTGAGAAGCAGAAGTAGCAATGACTGTCCCCATTTCACAGATGAAAACATGGGGACTGTTAAAATGACTACTTCAGTTTATTGTCACAGAGATAGTTTGCAGCAAGATGTATGAACCCCAGATGTATTCACTTCAGGTTCATTCACTGGACTGTTCAGCCCTGGGAATGTACAGTAGAACCAGTCATGACACCTGCCCTCAGGGAGCTGACAACTGAGGTGGGAGTCAGCCTAAATAATGCTATTGTAATAATGGTCTTCATTAATAAACCCTAAAGGCCATATGCTATATCAAGCACACCACCATTCTCTCCCCCTTTAACTTCCCCCCAAACCCATCATGCAGTTGTAACAGAACTCCATGATCCTTATCCCCTGTTACATAAAAGAAAAACACAAAACTGAGGATCACAGAGGTCATCATTAATAATGGCTAATGGCCGAGACCAGTTTGGCTCAGTGGATAGAGCATTGGCCTGTGGACTGAGGGGTCCCGGGTTCAATTTCGGTCAGGGGCATGTACTTGCTTGCGGGCACATCTCCAGTGTGGGGTGTGCAGGAGGCAGCTGATCAATGTCTCTCTCTCATCGATGTTTCTGACTTTCTGTCCCTCTCCCTTCCTCTCTGTGAAAAACCAATAAAAAAATAAATAAATAATGGCTAATGCAATAAAGACAAGAATAATCACACTGTCTGTGTGATTACCATGTGCTCAGCACTGGTCTAAGTATATAATCCCAGTATAATACTCACAATCACTTCATGAGATAGACCCAATTGTCCCCATTCCCCATTTTACAGGTGAGAAACTGTAAAATTAAAAGCTGTGACTAGGTTGCCAGAAGTTATTGGTAGGAAGTTAGGAAAATCGGGGTTTGAATCAAGTTCCATTTCATGCCAGGGCTCTTTATCACTATGTGAAACTACTGGGTAGCCAGAAAAAGAAGGAGAGCAGCTAAGTCCAACTGAGTGAGGTGGCTGGCAGGGAAAGCTGCCAGGCAGAGATGACTCTGAAGTGGAATTTTCATCAGCAACAGAATTTGGACAAATAAAGGGGGAAAGGTATTCTAAGCACAGAGACATGGAATACTGAACTACTTGGGGAACTGCAAGTAGTTCAGTATTGCTAGAGCAGAAGTGGAGGATATGAACAGAGCTGAGAAAGGTGGATAGGGCCAGATCATGAGAGGTGTATTGTGAATTACCTACATTAAAGAAGGTCACCCTGACAACAACAGATGGCCATGAAATTACTTCAGAAGTGATGTGACAGAATTAGATGTATGTTTGGGTAGGTATTCTTGCAGCAGTGGGAAGCTGGGCCACCAAAAAGAAGCGGGCGAGGGGGAAGGGGGGAAAACAAGATTGTCAAACTGGAAGCAGGGAGAATACATTCATACACATTAAAAACAACAAGGGTAAAAAACCAAGGCAAAAATTCCCAAAGGGGCATTGCATGCTCCTCTTAGAACGTTCTAGAAGGAATGGTATTTACTTATAGTTGTAATTTATTGTGCATTAGAAAATATATGCAATTATACTAAAACCCATAATATTACAGGTGTTGTTAGTTAAAATAAGGTTAAAAAAGTTGAATTAAAGAAAATACTATAGTAGAAAATAACATAAATATTAAAATATATGCTTTAACATAATACTAATATTTTAACATCGTAATAAAAGGTAATATGCGAATTGACCATATCTCTGCTACACCAAAGCCATGTCCATCAGCCAATCAGGAGTGAGTATGCAAATTAACCAAACCAAGGTGGCTATGGCCACAGAGAGAGCAGGAGGAAGGCTTGGGTTGCCCTGGTAATGGAGGAAGCCAAGTTTTCCACACACCTTGGCCTGTGGCCAGGCCTCCGCTTAAGGCAAAAAAGTTTCAATGGCTGCTGCCACTGAGCGAGCAGAAGGCTTGGCTCTACTCTAGGCTACAAAGTTTCAATTGAAGAAGATAAATAAATCCCAGATACCAGGGCCTCCATTTGGGTCACTGTGGGGTGTGGCCAGCCTGCAAAACATCACAGGCCCCTCATCCAGGCCACCCATGACCAAAGGGAACCCCACCCTGATCTGAGACATCCTTCAGAGCAAACCAGCTGCCTTTTTGCCCCTAACTGCCCTTCCCTGCAGGCCTGATCACTCTTAACTGCCTTCCCCTGCAGGCCTAGTCACCCCTAACTATCCTCCCCTGCAAGCCTGGGTCTCCTGCAACTGCCATTCCCTACAGGCCTGGTACATGCAAACCAGCTGGGATATATTTATCTTCTATAATTGAAACTTTGTAGCCTTAAGTGGAGACCTAGGCCAGCCAGGGTGTGTGTAAATCTTGGCTTCCTCCATCATAAGGACAACCCAAGCCTCCTACTCACTCTGTGGCCACAGCCATCTTGATTGGGTTAATTTATTTACTTGCTCCTGATTGGCTGGTGGGAATGGCTTGTGGGTGTAGCAGAGGAATGGTAAATTTGCATATTATTCTTTTATTAGATAGGATGAGCCCTACTTCCTGTTGGAGACCAGCTACATCAATAGTGTCATGAGATTGTAAAGCACCCCCAGACTAATTTTCCTGAGACTCAGTTACAGAACACAAAGGGTCCAGATGATCAGACGCTTGTCACTGGCCTCCACCATAAGACTCTGAGCCCTTTCTCCCCGGTTCCCACTTAGACTCCCAATGAAAGTAGTTTCTACTACAATCATCCTACTCCCACGTGATGACATGAGTCTAATTCCAACAAGCCATTTCACCACAGATCCAGAAATGCAAGCTCCTTCAGGGAGACTAAGGATTGGAGTTAGAGCAGAAATCTTCACTTCCCAGGCTGCCAGCAGGTCTGCCTGAACCTCCACAAAACACATACCTTAGTAAGACTAAAATTCAGAGCACAGAATAAAAATTACTTTTCATGCAAAGGCAGAAGAAACATTTTTTGCCTGTTTCTCCCTGCCTTTCTGGACCATCCTGGGCTCTAACTCAAGGGTCAGCAAACTTTCTCAGTAAAGCACCAGAATAGACAGCAAAAAAGCAGTAACAGACAATATGTAAACATTATTTGTAAAAACAGGCAGGCTAGATTTCCCCAAGAGACCAGATATGACCTGTGGGCTCTAGTTTGCCATGTCTTTGCTTGAACTCATCAAGTATAAGCCTTTTCTGGCCAATTTATGTCTCTCCAGAATTTGGCTCAGCTACCTTGGAAAACAGAGCATTATTACCCCCCACCTCCCCACCTCTTCTACACTTTGGCTCTGCTTCCCTGTGAGGGCTACAGTACTTACTTATTAACAATAACAATGAAAGCGTTAACATTTACTGAATGTGCCATGTATAATGTGCCAAGTGTCATGCTAGGTTCTTCATAAACACTGTCTCATTGAATCCTCCAAACAATCTAATGAGATAGGTATGTTTATCATATCCACTGTACTGATACAGAAAATGAGGCTGAGAGGGATAAAATTTTCTTTTCATGCTCCTCTGGGTGAAGCTGAGCTCTAACCCCAATCTGTCTAGATCCAGAGCCAGAGTTCTTAACTGTCCCCTGGATGCTTCCCAGAAGCACATGTGCCTGAACAGATAGAAGGTGTATCTGTCCAACTGCTCGTCCTACCCTGTGCTCTGGGGGGCTATCCTTTGTGTTGTCTCCCACACCCTGATGGACAGTGACAGGCTCCCCAAATGGCACCCACTGCCTCCAGGCTGCGGCTCTTCTACTTTTCACAACATTTTACCACTCAACATAAACACAAGTGCCAAATACCATCCACCAGGACCAGAAAATGTTATGTGTATGCCTATTTGTCTTCCCTCCAGCAACAGTGACGCACCCAAGGGTATCAGAGAGCTGCATGTATCCTCAACGTCTCCCTCAGGATCAGAGTCAGCTAGGGAATCCCGACATGGGTAGCAATCTCAGAACACAGCGTGTGTTTCCCCAAATTATTCCCAACTGAAAATAAGGCTGGGGCACTGAGAGCAATGGGCTATGTAAACACACCCAGTAGGGGCCTCAGAGATTGCTGGGTTGGGAGGGCCCTCCTTAGAAGAAAGGATCCAATAGGCAAATTTAAAACAAAGTCAATGAAATGATTTTGAAATCCTGCTCTTATCTTGCTGGTAAAGAGGAGCAGGTTTGTCGTGCTTTGTTATAATTTCCCCCATTGTGTTTAAGAAAAAAAGGGCAAAACTCAACTGTTTTAATCCTACTGTGAAAGTACAGGTCATCATTATACCAACAGAGGAGAAAGGAATGAAATAAAATGAATGAAAAATCATATTCAGCCTGGGAATCACCTTGGTGTCTGACCTAATCACCTCTACCCCTCCAGCCTCTCAATCCTAGTCCCTTGCATTTGCTGAATAGGTTCCCATGTGGCAGCATGCCATAATTCAAGTCTTGAAGATGAGCCTTCATCCCACCCTCCAATCCACTGATACTTTTGTTATGTGCATTCCTGCACAGTGGTGCAGAGAAGACCGCTTGTTCCTGGGCAAATGGTGCAGAGCAAGTGCTTACCCACTGATTATGCTGTGTGGTTTCCATGCAGGATGTTCTGACATGGGCTTGTGGGACTAAGTCCTTAACACATGTTCGCTTTCTGTCTGTGGCCAGTTGTAAAAAGAGAGAGAGAGATGCACTTGATGGATGCATTATTTTGAAATAGCTGCCACTGAAGCAATCTGTGTACATGGTACAGGCTTAGAGAGACAGTGAATATGCCAGCATGTGGGCAGGATCTTCATCGCCCAATGCTAAGAAAACCCAAGGGACAGATTCCCAGATGTGAAGCAGTACGTGGCCAACACACAGCCACTAAAAAGTAGGGATAGTTGTCCAAAAGGATAAAAAAGACTGCGCAAAAGAAGTGTACTGAAGGAAGAAAAGAACACAGATTGAGTTTTTTTTTAATGATATAAAAAATCTAGACAAGCCCTGACTGGTTTGGCTCAGTGGATACAGCGTTGTCGGCCTGCAGACTGAGGGGTCCCAGGTTTGATTCCAGTCAAGGGCATGTACCTTGGTTGTGGGCACATCCCCAGTAGGGGGCGTACAAGAGGCAGTTAATTGATGTTTCTCTCTCATCGATGTTTATAACTCTCTATCCCTTTCCCTTCCTCTCTGTAAAAAAAATCAATAAAATATATATCTTAAAAAAAAATCTATACAAGCCAATGAATTCAAAATCAAGGAAATTTTTTTAAAAGTAGTTTTAATCTTAATTACAGTGTTGCCGCTTCCTCCCTTTCCTCAAAACAGGCATATTGGATACTTCTCTTTGCAGCACTATTGTTTAATTTTTGAAAGTCTGACCAAATGCATTTCACTAAGTATCCTCTTTGATATTGGCAAATAGAAACAAATAGTGAAGATCTTAACTAAAAGACTGATGCAAAATGTATAATGCTATTTGAAATATTTTTAAAAAGAAAAAAAGAGAGAACTCCTGGACATGGACAACAGTATAGAGAATGGTGGTGGTGGGGTGGGAACGCAGTGTCAGGATGGGGGAGCGGAGGTGGAAGAGGACATAGAGAGATAAATGGTGATGAAAAAGAAAATATAATAAATAATACATAAAAAACAGCATTACAATTTTGCAATATTATTCACAGGTTTAGATAGCAAACTAATAGCACATTTAGCTAAATAAATATATCTTAAGCTATTCTCACTCCCAAGGACAGACATTAGAACATTTCCCAAGTATTGGGAGGATTCACCAATATGAACATTGACGTATAGCAAGTTTCTAAAAGTCAAGACTCAGTCTAAAATTTTCATAACTAAACCCACATAAACTGAATTATTACCTGTCAATAGCTTTGCATATATTCTAGAAGTATTAGTATGCCTTTGAAAAAGCATGAGGTGACTATTATAAATCATGCAGCCATCACTTTTATATCACATTATATGCAAGCATTTCAATAAATATTTAGCTTAAGTATTATTTTTGAATGTTTTTTTAAAAATCTATGATCTTAATGTCAAATCCAATACCGGGATATAATTTCCTTTAGCCACTCAATAAAAAATTAAGCCATTTAAAAATGAGTACCCATATATTTTTTTTAACTCCCATGACAGTAGACACTATTCTCAGAAAAGCGCTATCTAAGGTCAAAACCAAGAAAAGAGTACTGCCAAAACCGGTTTGGCTCAGTGGATAGAGCGTCGGCCTGAAGACTGAAAGGTCCCAGGTTTGATTCCGGTCAAGGGCACGTACCTTAGTTGCGGGCACATCCCCAGTGGGGGACGTGCAAGAGGCGGCTGATCGATGTCTCTCTCTCATCGATGTTTCTAACTCTCTATTCCTCTCCCTTCCTCTCTGTAAGAAATCAATAAAATATATTTTAAAAAAAGAAAGAAAGAAAAGAAAAGAGTACTATAGTGCTTAATGCTTCCTCCCCAGAATTCAGTATGTTTCTGTTGAAACGAATCTCCAAATACTGCTTAGAATTTCCTGGGAAGTCCAAAACTTCCTGGTAGAAACAAGACCAACTCAGTGACCAAGCAATAAAGCCTATATATCCAAATTTCAATAGTCAGGTTGCTTAGAAACAACCCCATCAAAACACCTATTGGAGAACTATTATAGATAAGTATATAATTGGGTAAAAATGCTCAAAATATTCAAGAGTGCAAAGAATAAATTATCGATGTAGAATGCTGGGTGTTAAAACTGGTCTGTCTACAATGGTTCAGTTCAAAGTTTGTGATGTCTGAATCCCAATGAGTTTTGTAAATTCAAAAAGCCAAGACTAAAACTTACACAACAATAACAAAAAGAGAGCCTGGCATAGTACACATTCAACTAGTGAAATGAAAACAAAAAAGAGGATGCAAACTCTCTATTAAAAATCTAGTCACTGGCCCAAGAATACTTTGAGATGCTACTTGTCATGTTAACACATAAAAATTCTTCTCAATTCTTTCAGACCTGTACTTTAAGTTACTGTGGTTGGGGTGGTGGCATATGAAACAAAACTTTTACCAGACATAAACCCCATCCAGAAAAAGAAAAAAAATTCAATATCCTATAGGCTTACAATACTGTCAATAACAAGCTCTTGTCTTTGGCTTGAATACCAGAGGTTGAATACCAGAATTTTCCATTATCCGAATGATTCCCTTTGCTTACATTTCAGAGTGCCTCATATATGCCCTTTAAGTCACCAAGGTCCTAATTAGTGATAAGGAGATGCTGTCAGCCTTACCGCCAGCAGAAAGCCACACCTAGGTAGCTTTATAAGGGAAATGGCTATTTTGGTAAGAACTATTAGTCATAACATTATATTTCTGTAACACTAGTTTACAGATCTAAAACACCCGGAATGAACATTTATGTCTTCATATAGCCAATTTCTCTAAGAGAGAATCTGAAGTAACTCAGTTTTAAAAGAAAAGGCTATATATATCAAAGCTTTTCTTTTTTTCCAAAAAGAACACACACATATGCATAGTCTAGATTATTACTAAACTAATGGTCACTGTTCAAATGCCCACTTTATCTTTTTGTTCCTTCCATAAGACTTGTAAAAAGAAAAAAAAATCATTACTACTAGTATTTCCCCAAGACCAGAGAGGCTGGGCTATAATTCTTCCCCTTCCATCCCAGTTAATAGCTAAAAATACCCAGCAACTGACACCTACGTAGCCATCACCACATACCAATCAGTATTCTAGGTACATTGTGTGTGTATGTGTGTGTGTGTGTGTGTAATGGGTATATATACATATATGAGCATATATATATATATATATATATACACACACACACACACACTTTCATTTATATATATACACATATTGAGTGTGTGTATGAGTGTATGCGCGTGTATGTGTATACATACACACTTGATTTTCATAGCAACTCCATGAAAAAGGTTCCTATATTTCCCATTTTATAGACAAGAAAATTGAAGGACAGAGAGACTAAGTAACTTGCCCAAGGTCACACAGCTAATTAGTGGCAAAGCTGGGAATAAGCCCAGACCCAGTGGCTCCAGAGACACTGCACAAAGCCATGAGGCTATGCTGCAGAAAACCTTAAACAGCTCAAAGGAGAGTCTGATTGCTCTGCTCAGCAGGAAAGTTTTGGAGAAACATGTCAGAAATTATAGTTTTTACAGCTCCTATAATAAAAAGTATTGGGAACATTTGGGGACAAAGTTACCATCCAAAACTACTTTCACACTGTTCTTATATAAACTTTAACTATTAAAAATGACTAGATCCTCTGTTACCAATCTGGTTAGGCAATACTGAGAAACGAAGGTGATGGAGAAATAAAAAGGTAGAGAAGACTCCCCAGACTTACAAAGTACTCAAAATACTAACTGGTAAATTAAACCTAGACATTCCAGGAAATGCCACATCTGTCATTTAATGAACTGGTCTGTAAGTACTTTAAAAATGAAAGGAGTAATATAAACTTTGAGGAGGACAATTTGACAAACTATCAATTTATCTTAAATAATATCCTTTAACTCAGGAATTTCATGCTTAGCAACTTATCCTTAGAAAATAATCAGATATGCTCACCAAAGCTCATCTGTAAAAGTAATTTTAAGTAGGTTCTTTCTAATTTTTCTTAAGGTCTAAAAATAAGGGAAATAATTAAACGGATTACATCTATATGATGGGGGAAAATTGGGGCTATTGAGAATGTTTAATAGCATGGGGAAATTAATAGAAAGTTACATGAAAAGAAGACCAAATTTCTTATACAGGTATATAGCAAATACTATGACCATCTACTTTATATAAAACATTATAACATAAATAATAATTACCTCTGGTAGTGGGTTTAAACTAGCATATTCTTTTTTTATGTTTTATAGATTTTCTAGGTTGAATAGTTATAAAATTTATAATCTAGCGAGAAAAACAAAATTTTTTAGAGGAGAGGCATGTAGTCATGAAACCTGCATTGCATCGGTCTTGTTTCCTTTTTGGATATCATTAATAGATGATGAGATTGCCTTTTACAGAGAACATGCGGATTTCAGCAAGGGATGGAACAGTCCTCGTGACACTCTTATGAGAAATGTGGGCTGGCTGACAGTCAAGGTTCACAGAGTTGTTATTACTTAAAAGGCTGTATCAAGTATCATAGATGAGCAGACAGCAACAACAGAAAGGTCCTGCTGAGTTCTGACTGTGGCTCATGCACACCATCACTTTTCAAACTCGTGGTTAGCGTAAAGCTAGGAAGAAGAATTAAATGTGTCATTGGCAGATGTGCAAAGCAGGTAGTAGATACTAACGTTGACTCTGTTTCGGGAACAGAACTTAACACTAATTTGAAACCTTGGGTCTTACCATTTCCCTAGCCAGTCCACACACAGCATTTTCCATAACTAAAAAGTTTGTCAAATAAACATCAAAATTAGGACTCAAATATTTCTGACAGGATGAAACCTTGGTCTGAAACCAAGATGCTATTTAACAAGGCTAATAAATATAAAACCAACATTTAGTTCGATTACAATTTTATGAGTGTTACTTGGCAACAGTTCCTGTGAAGCAATGACCATTCTAGACTAATAACAGTCAATATCAGGGAGTATCTCTAATAAAGGGAGGTAACAACCCCATGGGCATCTGGGAGTACTGGGTACATTTCTGACCCTCTTCTCTAAAAAGGGAATTCAACAAAACTGAGTAAGCCCAGGAGAATGTGACTGGGGATATTCTATGTCTGATGAGTAATATTCAAAGGAACTGGGACTGTTTAATTAGGAAGACATTGAGAGAGACTTACCCAGTGTTTAAATGTTTGTTCTGTGATTCTGCAAAAGGAGGAATCAATTTTTTCCTTTATGCTGGAAATTACAGTCTGTCTTTTGTCTCTGTCATTTGACTGAAACAGCTCATCAAGGACAGCAATGACCTTCAACTTTCCAACTTCAAAAGCCACTTCTCTAGCCCTTATTAACAGATGTCACAGTATTCCATACACAGCACTGCGCCTCCTTACAACACTCTCATCTCCATCTCGGGTCCAGTTCACTCTTATCTCTCTTTCCTAGTTCTTCCTTTACTCAACCTCTAGATGTCCAAGGTTGATTGACTGTCGACCTTCTCATCTTTCTATTCTCTCTCAGCAATTCTATTAATTCCTGTGGGTTTAAATAGTCTCTGTTTATTACTCGCAAAATTCAAATGTCCACTACAGACCTTTCCTTTGAACTCTAGTTTCTCTTGTAAAGTCAGAGGCATTTCAAATGTATTATGCCAAAACATATTTCTGATTCCAAGTCTTACTCTTCAGTTTGAGGTTTCCCCTCCTGGCAACATACACTCAATTGCTCCAACCAGAACCCTGGGAATCATCTTTGTATAGTCCCTTGCTCTCACTTGTCACATCCAGTCCACTAGGAAGTTCATTCTAATGCCAACATAGATCTCAGATCAGAACATTCTCCTCACCTCCACTACTGCTCTGAAGCCAAGTGATCATCTTTCACTGTGACATGACTTGCTAAGGGCCTCCTAATAGTCTCCAGACCTATCTCCTCAGAACATCAACAAAAGGTCTGGTTAAATGTAAGTTGAATCATGACTCTCCGATGCTTTAAGGATTTCAATGACTTCCCTACTGCATTTTGAAACAAATCCAAAAATCCTTACCATGCCCTATGACCCTTCAATATCAGAACATTGCATCCTCTCCCAACACACCCAGGACCATTCTCCCAGTGTGGGCCACACTGGTTTGCTGTCATGTGTTTGGGTGCAGTAAATTCAGTCACCAGGCCTTCGCACAGATTGTTCTCACAGATTCTGCCAAATTAACTATTTCTTACCCTTTATGTCTCAGTTTAAAAGTCACTGCCTTAGGGAGTGTTCCACTGATCATCAACCTTGCACCCCCAATTATTTTCTGTCTCAGCCCTTATACCTCCTTCATGGCACTTATGTGAACTAATAAGGAGTTTGTTTCTTTACTTAATTTATGCTTCCTTAAACCCACCAGCTTGCAATGTCAATTGCAAGAGGGAATGGACTTTACTGCCTTATCACTACTGCATTTGCAGAGCTCAAAAACTTTTTAGACTTTGTCCCAACATAAGAAAAATCTTCCTAAACATAAGAGCTGTCTGGCAATGAGACAGCCTTGTACAGATGAACTGACAATCCTGGGAAGAGGGTTCAAGCTGAAAGTGGGCAACCACTTTTATCAAAGTTGACATAAAGGGAGTTCCCATGCTGGGTGAGAACTAGGCCAGATAACAATTCAGGTCCCCTCTACGCAGTTTCTAGTTTTATTAATAGAATGCTTATGGGATTTCAGATTAAGAATATACTTTTAAAGTAGCAAACATCAAATTATTTCTTCATGAGCAAAGAATTCCCTCTAAAAGGGCCCCATTAGCCCAGCTGGTGTGGTTGAGTGTTGACCTATGAACCAGGAGGTCACAGCTGGATTCCCAGTCAGGGTACATGTCCAGGTTTCAGGCTTGATCCCCAGTAGGGTGCTTGCAGGAGGCAGCCCATCAATGATTCTCTCTTAGCATTGATGTGTCTATCTCTCTTCCTCTCCATTCCTCACTGAAATCAATAAAAATATATTTAAAATTGTCCCATTAGATACCTTCTACCCTGATTAAAAGTAACTCCCCTGAAGTTAAACCAGTGCAAGCTCCCTCTGTGTGACCTGCCAGATGTGGTTGGGACAGTAACAGCCCACAGTGCCCTTCTTTCTAAGCTGTACAAAATGTGGCCCAGAAACAACTTGGCAGATCAAGCAAACCCACTTGTGGTAAACCTAAAGTTCCACTCTTCATTCATTTGTGATGCTGCTCTGTAAACACACCAGGATCGTTTTATTTAGCGGCACACCCATTAATAATGCAGAGATCTTTGCACAGACAGGCGGAGAAAATTAGTCCCAAGTGATTTCGTTACGACAGAGTCTACATTGAGTCAAAGGGACTGAGCATCTCATTACAACTGATGTAGAAGTTGCTGGCCACCACACAGCAAAGCAATGCATGCAAGTTTTCCACTCTCTCTTTTGGAGTCTTACTGTCCCCTGGTAATTCTCATCTCCCTCACAGATAAGCAGAAACATAAAGACCATTCTAGGACCATTCCTTCTATGTTTTTAGCTTCCTTTATCTTCACCAACCACCTCCAAGTTTTTTGTTTTGTTTTGTTTTGTTTTTAAGAAAAGTAAATTTGGCAAATATTTTATTCTGATGGCAACTTTACAATGATTATTCTATTTATCAGATTAGACAATGTACCACTAGATATTAAGGAATATTGCAAATAAGTCTATGAGGCTCTGTACTTGGCCCTTAAATAATTTTTCTCCAAAAAGTTTCCCAGGAAGGCAGAAAACATTTTAGAAGATGAAGATATTTAAAATTCTGTTTTATAACATTAAGTGTTAACCATGCTATAGAAGAATATGTGTGGAAAGCAGGGAATGTCAACTCTGAGAACCTTTTTGAAGGACTGGTGAACAATACCTTTCCATTTAAAACACAAACTCCCTTTGATCCAGAAATCTGACTACTGAATACTTACCATACGCATATATTCTAATCAGTAGATTAAAATAAGTATACCACAGTGTTCATTTTTTAGCATTGTTTGTAATAGCAAACACCTAGAAAACTCAAAGCACCTATCAGCAAACCACAATACATCCATAATGGGGTAATATGCTGCTGCTACAAAAGAACGAGACAGATTTCTATGTGCTGATGAGGAAAACCTCCAAGATATATTATAAAATAAAAGCATGTGTGCTATCTCAACACACATAAGTGTTCATTCTTGAAAATTCTAGAAGCATATATGAAAAACTTCCAAGTGGTTGTCTCTGAGAAACAGGATTGAGAGTGTGGAGAATGTAAATATATCACTTATTTTAAACTCTTCTGTACTATCTGTTACTTTTACTATGTGTATTTATTATTATTTCATTAATGAGAAAAATGACTATATGCAGTATATTCTGCATGGTCTGGAAGTGTCTACTTGCTTTCTGTAGGAGTGGGAAAGAGAGCATCCTTTGTGTGGCCTAGATACAGAAGCAAAGAGAAATTTTAATTTATGATCTTCCAGTTTTAGATCTATATTGTCCATCTCTGAAAAGCTACTTTGAAAGAGAATGAGTTATTCCACTGCAAATTATACCAAAAAAAATCAGTGTTTCCTCTAATGCTACTTTATTATATAATTATATTATTACAAAAATGAAATCAAAGAAAAAATGTTTTCAACTTTAAAGTATAGTACTTTGAATTTTTTTCAAATCTCACCAGAATCAGAAAGATCAGACTCCAAAGAGCTTTCTTTTCCAACCTAGAATCTTGTATTTGCTTAACTCAGAATACTAAACAGCTCTTTCAACTACAGGTACTTCCCTAAGAGAAATTAGAACATGTTAAAGTTGAAAAGATGATGTAAAATCTACAAAAATATTTCATGTTGAAAATCTTAAAGAGTATGTGAACTTTGTTTAGTATTTATTCCATCAAAGAAATACTTCTAACCCTACAGAAAAAGTGGTGGTGGGGAGGGGTTAGGGGAGAGACAGACAAAAAGAAAAGTCATAGGGTATCATGCCTCTGGGGTTTTTCCCCTATTAGTTAGCATCAAGTGATAGTAACTACCTAATAGTATCTTTCCTTTGTCAGAGTGTTGTGATACACAGATAGGCATTTACCTAGGTTATTTCATTTATACTTTTTTTTGGGGGGGGTGAGGGGCTTTGCTGAAGACTAAATATAGTAAGGCCAAATGTCTATTTGAAAAAGTCTAATGTCTTTGTAGCTGAAAACTCTGCCCACTAAATCTGATGTTATATAAACCTTCTGATAAAAAAAAAGAGTGATTTCATTTTTGATTGGAGGGGTATATAAGTAATCAATTAAATGAACAAGTTATATAGCTTGATGCATTGAGCTGTCTGTGGTACTGAAAAATGACACCAAACTGAAATATACTGAGCTCTGCTCTTCATTACACTGTATTAATTCAAGGACTTCCGTCCATGACTCACCTGAACCATCTTATTTTGTCAGTGTGTATATAAACATTCTACAAAAGGTCACAGTGACTTGCTTTCCAAGGTTCTCCTTGGAAATGTCAAGGTTTCCCCATGATTTGTTAATCAATTTTGATATACAGAGCCAGAATGTTGGCTATAACATTTACTTTTCCTGAGCTCAGTGAAAAATCATACCATGTACCAGAAACTAACACCTAGTTAGTTCTCTCTCCCATCATCATGCTGATATGCTAAAAGGAAAAAAAATGACATTTTAGACACATGCTACATCCAAGGACATGCTCTGAATGGCAACATAACCCCTGCATTTAGTTTCTTAACTCAAAGCTAATAAATATATTAAGAATTCTTACTAGTAAACTGAGATTGACTATTTGTTTAAGAGTTATGAAAGAACTTAGAGCAGTGACATCTAAGTAAAAAATAAGTCTGGGAACTTGTTTTCACTGAGCTTCAGAAGTATTTGAGCAGTACCACCAACTCTATGCTCTGAATCTATTAGAATAGTCCTGTTTTTATTTTTATTTTTTTTCTGGTTCTTGACTTTTAGGCCAGAATCTTCACATTCATCTGGTCAATTTCTATTTTGTTTTTATTTTTTTAAAGCATTTCAGGTAATAATATAGAGCTTCAGCCTGAGGAAATCCCTTTAGATCAGAAATTTTCAACTGGCATGCCGTAAGAATTTTTGAAATATGCAATACCTGACTATTTAGTCAGGGGCACTGACTGCTTTTCTTTAGATTGTCAAATAAAAACTATGACAAGATTCAACACAACTATAGCCATCCAGTGTGAATGAATCAAAACTACTCATTTTTGTCAGATTGGCAAAATATAGAATATATATATATATATATATATATGTTTGGTATGCTGCAGAATTTTAGTAATTAGTTTATGTGTGCCACGAGATGGAAAAGGTTGAAAATCTCTGCTCTAGATAAAATACTGAATGTAAAATCTTTATCCAAAACTACTGATATTACACAAGCATGTATTTTTACATTCTATTAAGTCTGATTATTTGAACAGAAGCCATGTCATATAAAATGAACCCAATTTTAAAAATCTAACATTTTGTAATATTTTATGACTCCAACAGTAGAGAAGCTCGCTGTGCTTATCTTCATTTTTTCTCACTCATGCCATACATAACCAACATATGTATGCATTTTTGTAACAGAAATTGTCCTCAAAATTAGTCAATGAGTAGAATTCTTTCAAGTGTGACATAATCTATAAAAATATGATTTCCAATATTTTATTATTTTCTGTAAGCTTCAAGAGTTCTAACATGGTATCAATGTTTTTACAACATGTAATTAACATTTGGTAGCTCCTCTTACATTCCTATGTTATTTCAAAAATACCTCAATAATTCTTAAAAAGTCATTGTCTTTATGAAGACACTTTTTTTAAATGTTAATACCATCAAATATCCTCCCTTGGGAATGTTTATGTAGCACTGTGCTTTTCAGAAGGAACATGTAATAATAGGAAGGCTGATGTTCATTAAAAAGTAAAAACAACAATTACAACAACAACAAAACAGCAAATGGCAAGGTCTCTTTCTAGAGTGAACTGAGTAAAACCACTTTGATCTCCAAAAAAAAAAAAAAGTTACTTGATTTTTAAAAATACCTAAAATATTCTATAATAATCTTTTAAGTTTAACTCTCTTCATATACATTTGGATGTAGAGAGAAACCAAACAAAATGTCCACATTTCAGGGCTGCTGGCAAGCAGTGGCAGAATACAGAGGAAGAGCATGAAGCATTCTGGACTCCACACTCAAAGGACAGGGCCTCGTCATGCTTTGTACTGTCTAGCTGCGTGATCCAGAAAGCTACTCACCTCTTCTGACTTTAGGTCCTCATCTGAAAACTGAGTCACAGAATCCTTAGACCTATTTTGTTCCTTCCAGCTCTGCCTATTCTTCAAGCCAAAATGAAAAGATATACTCATAATGTTTAAATTACATTTTAGTATCACTTTAAAATGTTTGAATCTCCAAAGCCTATGACCATTAGTGCCTAATTAAAGAGAGATCTATGTAAATTATTTAATTTTAAAGAGTTCAAATATGTATTTGCCTGGTTTTGCCAGTGCAGTTTTATTACTTATTCTAAATATTCTCTCTCTTTCTAATTTTCTTTCTCTAACCTCATTCCTTCAAAATCACACTTTTTAAAGTTTTTGAACACAAAATGAAGAAGTAATTTTCCCCTCCTCATTTGGGGTCATGTACATTTGTATTTTGTTTGGACAACTGTTAAAATTGATGTCTTCCATAATTAGTGTATGTTTGCTAATTACTAACTTAAATTAATTTAATTTCTAATTAATGATAAGTTCCTTCAATGGCACGTTCTATACAATGTTTTAAAGTAAAAGGCCATTCCTAAAAGACAGCGGCCTAAATATGATGGTTTAATAGTTCCACCAAATGTCTCACAACTGCTCCAAAAATACCAGAAAATATATATACGAGTGTAAATTCTACACTGGAAGAGCCCAATCACTCCTCATTTTTGAAAACTCTATATTTTAATTCACAAATCTTTAATATATTTTTGACTAAAGGCTACAGCAAAGTAAACCACTCAAAATACAACACATGAATTTTGTAGAGAGGACTCTGAAGTTGTCAGCAACAGCCAAATCTAACAATAGAGTTCCTGGCTGCATTTAAAACATTCTCCTAACAAGACTGCTCACAAAAGCAGTAGCCTTTGCTCTTGGCATTTTTGAAAAATGATGTAATGGTTGTAGCTAAGAATCTATCACCTACTATATCTATAGCACTTGTATTCAAAACCTACAATTATTTTTAATGATGGGGGATATAGAAAGGGTTAGAGATTTCTCATGTCTTATTTATATACATTAGCTAGGGATATCACCAGCCTACTTTCTTCCCTAGGCTGCATAATAGGAGATGATCCAAATGGACACAATCTTCATAATGAGGCACCATTAGGAAGAGGTGGTATCAATCAAGAATATACATTTACCCTTCAGGTTAAGGCTAGTGCACAACTGACCTTAAGGACAAAAATTGCAAAAGGGGATCACCTGCAAGAAGACAGGGCGAAATCTGAAGGGCTTGATAAATACATGCCTGCTTACATGCTAGACTGTTTTGTTTTCAACTTCTTGAAGGAACAGGCCAGGTGGTATGTAAGAATGCAGCACGGTTCTTCTGTAACCTCAAGCAAGGACACGAGAGGTTGGATAAAAGCTCTGCTGCCTTGAGCGTCTATAGGCTGGAGACATGACTCTGGGTCATTCATAAACAGCAGAACCTAAGTTACCTGTATTTCCCTGGCGTGGTACACGACGATCAGACCGAGCAGAATGATCGTGGAGAGACTGATAAGGCATTTCAGAGCTAAGGAATACAGCGACGCCTGCAACACAGTCAGACAGAAGCACTTTTAAGATAGAAGCACTTTCAACCACCTAGGCCCCTGAGTGTGGTGAGGGGTTGGGAGGGTCAGCGAGTCCCGCACCAAGTGGGCCTGAACTCCCAGCTGGATTTAGGGGACCCCTATCTTGGCACTATGATCTGTCACATCACTTAGCCTCAAAGGCAAGAGAGAGAAGAGGAGGGCTGGGAAGGTGGGTGACCAGACGCCAGGCAGAAGGGTCTCGCCATCCCAGACCCAAGTGCAGCTCCCAGCTCCAGGAACCTTAGAGGCAATTACTCCTGAGTTTAAGCTCCCCGGGTTGAAGGGCCTCCTAAATCCCGAGCACCAGAAGAGGAACAAAGCATGCTTTCCCACACACTCCCGGAACCACGCTTTTAATCTACCCAAACGCGCTGGGCACTCACTGTCTCCAGAACTTTGCGCACGGAAAGGCTTCCTCTCCGGAGTTGCCTTGCGGACTAAGCGTGCGCTTCTGAGCCGAGTTCACTGTCCCAGCAGCACTGCCCTCCGACTGTCCCGGGAAAGCTCGCAACTGGCAGGCAGGGAGTTCCCGCCAGTGCCAACCCCCCAACCACCTGCTACCCCGCTCTGCAGCCCCGGAAGGGTGGGCAAGGGTTCGCGCGCGTACCTTGTCGTAGGCGCCCCACGACAGCTCGGTCTCAATGACCATAACCACGATGCCGAACATGCCGAAGATGAGCGCGTAGTCACTGAGACGCTTGCGCTTCTCGAAGAGGGCACGCCGGTGGCCCAGCTTGTAGCCGATGTTCTGGTTCTTCTTTTTGCTAGACTTGGTGCCACTGCTGCTGCCATGCCCGCTGCCGCTGCCGCCGCCGCCGCCGCCGCCCGTGCTGCCGCCGCCGCCGCCGCCGGTTCCATAGAGCGCCAGGTTATTGGAGTTATTGTGCTCCGGCTTTGACACCACGATCTCGGGGGCTGAGGACGAAGCTGCAGCGGCGACTGCAGACGGAGAGGACGCGCCGCCGCCTCCTCCGACGGACGCGGGTGGCTGGAGGGGCTGTGCCTCTGAGTCCATCTCGTGCAGGTTTCGGCGGGACGCGCTCAAGTTGCTCAGCGGCCGCATGACGCCCCCGTTGTACCTGCAGCTGCTCATGGCTATTTCGGTGAAGGGGTTGCTCTCGCGGCGTGCTTGGGGCTGGTGGTGCTGGTGGTGCGCCAAGTGGGGGTGGTGGTGGTGGTGGTGCGAGAGCGGGGGCCCGGAGCCCAGGCTGCCGAGGCTGCCCGTGGGGCTGGCGGCGGGCTGCAGGCTGTGGCACTGGTGGTAC
This sequence comes from Lasiurus cinereus, assembly GCA_011751065.1. Classification (NCBI taxonomy): domain Eukaryota; kingdom Metazoa; phylum Chordata; class Mammalia; order Chiroptera; family Vespertilionidae; genus Lasiurus; species Lasiurus cinereus. Next base: position 12,207,898 of record JAAGEH010002531.1, read on the forward strand.
TGGGAGGCGGACGCGGGCTGCTGCGCGTACTGCTGCCGGAGCGCACTGGCATGGCTGGACGGAGTCAGCTCGCTCACATTGAGCTGGCTGCCCCGACGCGACGAGCAGCAGCAGCACGACGAGCCCGACAGCGGCGAGGAGGTGCGGGTCCGGAAGGCGCCGCCGGGCGAGGAGGTGCGGAGCAGAAGGGACAGGTTATCCCCCGCCCCCGCCCCCGCCCCGGGGGCACCGGAGGAGGCGCAGCTGTTGCACCGGAGGCATGGGCTGCTGCCGCCGCTACCCGGCTGCTGGTGCGCGAGGTGCGGGTGGTGGTGTGCGTGCGGGAGGGGCGCGAAGGGCGGGCACGGCTTGTCCTGGCTCTGTTGCTGCTGCTGGCAATGCAGGTGTGAGGAGCGCGGCGGCGGCGGCTGCTCTGAGAAGAAGCCGCGCTGAAACTGCAATGGGGTTTCCATGTCAGGGCTATTAAAGCTGCAGGGAGACCAGGCGGTGGTGCACCCTGCGCAATGCGTTATGGTCGGGAGCGGGGACTCCTGCTGCTGGTGTGAGGAAGGGCCCATGCCGGCTCCGGTAGAATCCAGGCGGCGAGTCCGATTGGTTGGGCGCACCAAAACAATGGGCATGACATCACCTGCGGGGACCAAGACTGAGTTTGCGGCGCGCGCGGTTTAGGGGAGCGTGTGTGGTGTGTGAGAGGGAAAATAGGGAGAGGGATCTGCAGGGAGAAAACCCAAGGGTGCGCGGGACAAGGTGAGGGCGAGGATTCCACCTGCCGATGGGGAGCGCCCGTGAGCACCGCCAAGGACGGGGAGCTCCCAGGCAGGGCAGCCAGGCTGCAGGGGTAGGAGAAAAGAAAGGGGTGTCCCTCCCTCCCTCCCTTCCTTCCGTGTCGCGCCCCCTCTCCCCCACCTAACCACCGCCGGACGTGCCGTCTAGATCACCTGCGCCGGGTACTGCAGCACGTTGGGCCGCCCGGCCAAGGGTCAGGCGCAGGGACAGTGCGGAGCCCGCCCACTCCTCCGCCGCCAGGCACGCCTCAAAAGGCTGCAGAACAGCAGCCCCCTTCCTCCACACCCACCTCTCCCCAATTGTCCCGCAGAGAGTGGGCTGCGGCTGTCAGGCAAATAATTGGGGCGGGGGGAGGGGGGGACCCGCTTTGGAGAGAAAAAGTTTGGCGACCGGCTACACGAGGGCTCGGGAAAAACCACGGAGCCTGCGCCTAGGTTTGTCCTTAAAACCAGCGAGGATCTTCCCCGGCCGCTTTGGCGTGCCAGTGCCCAGGAGTCGCAATTGGTGGCGCGGAGCTCTCGCCCGGCGTTCTGCGGCGCGGGTAGGGTTAACTGTTTGACACACGGGCCCGGGGAGGATGGGGGCGGGGCCGGAGAGGGGGATCCCCGCCAACCGCGGGAGGAGCCCGCACGGGCTTCCCGGGTCCCCCTGGCGGGGGCGGAGGGCTTTCCCCGCTACCGCCTGCTCACATTTGCTCCTTCTGCGGAACATGAGGGGCTGGCGCCCCCGACCGCCGGGTGCCGGGCTCTCGCGCTCAGGCCCTCTGGCCACCCCAGTGGCTAGGTCCGTGGGTTTCTCCGGCCGTAGAAAGGAGGCTTGCTCGAGGGTCTAGGGGGCTGCTCAGCGACCGCCGGCCGCCAGCTCCTCCTCTGTTCCTCTTCCTCCTCCCCACCTGCAGCACAGACACAAAGCAAAGGCGGGTCACCCGTGCGCAAACACCAAGCATCCTCCTTGCCAAGCCATGACTGCTGCGGCGGGCGAGAGAGGGGCCGGGCACGGGCTGATTCACAGCGGTAGTCATAGCCTGGCTGGGAAATTAATGATGATAACAACTCGGGCTGAATAATAGCTGCCCGAGGACAGTGCTGGATTTTTGCTAGTTATGTATAATTATTTTACTTCCCAATAAAACAATAAAAATTGCATTTTGTGTTTCACAAATTCCCTGTGATGTGTCCTCTTAAGCAATGTACCAGAACAAAGCAGTGGCGGACCCTTTCGAGGATTCTTTGTTACTGCTCCATCTTAAGCCTTTATCGTTTGTATTTCTTTGTAACGTGAAATTTCCGTCTCCTCCACCCAAATGAAAGAAATCGGCCAGTTGAATATTTATTTCCATTTTAAAGTGAAATTTTAAAGCATGGTTTTTATGCTAGAGATGATAATGAATTAGATACACCAAGAAATTAGAGTGAAAGCAGATCACCCTCATTAGGTAATTGGAATTCTCAGCTGGATCCAATTTCCTGATATTCTACTCGCACTGCACCTGCCCTTGAAGTTGCTTACCACATACCAGTTCCGTGTGTGTGTGTGTGTGTGTGTGTGTATGTGTGTGTGTGTGGATGTGGTGTGGATGTGGGTGTGTGTGTTTTCAATGCCATGGAGTGAATACGTAATTCATTTTAGGGTATCCTTTGGACATGGCTTAAACAATTTTAATTTTTTGTTCGTGCAAGTAAAAACATCCAGAAGAAGGGGCTTGCTTTTATTTCCACAATCCTCAACTTGACATAATGAATAGTGTCAGAACTTGCATTTCTCAATAGTCAAGAATAGATTTCGCATGGCTAAAAATTGGAGACAGCGTTTCATTTTTATAGTCTATTAGGATTTTGGGCAGTTTAATAGAACTTGTTTGTAATTATGAAACTCACTGAATCTTTGGGGTGGCTGAGTAGATAGGTACTGCATGCAATGTGTGGTGAGAATACTATTAAAACAATTCTTTTAAAAAGAGGGGCGGGGGAAAACAATTCTAATGAGTAATTTGGAACTACAATGCAAACTTCCAAATAAAAGTTATTCACCTGGTGTGAAACAAAATTGAACTCAGCACAATATTCATCACATTTATTTTCACTTTATAACACATTATACAGCTGCCTTTTTGTTACTCTATGATGCTGATTGAGAGAAGTTTGATTTATCCTTACAAATCTAAATACTTCAAAGAAATGTTTTCATGAAAATTAATTAGCTTTTCATAAATTTAGATGGGAAATTACATAGACCACCCACAAATATGTAAATATTGTTACCAGTATTACATTAGATATGTTTTTAGAGTTAACAAAATATCCTAAGAAAGGTAATGGCTGCACCCTCTGTGTTGAACTGACTTTCTCAATTAGCAAAGTCAAGGCTTTCAAAGAGATTCCATAAACAAAATAACAGGGGAAAAGATTGTATCATTTTTCATGTATATTTCCATGCCTTAGTATGGCATTAGGTGCAATGTCATTAATCATGTAGAAACAAAGAGTGTTTACTGAGATTCATGGCATTATGTGTGAGATTCCCACTGCTCACAAAGGGGGCTCAAGGATGGAATGGAATGCACAAGGTAAGGAAGAAATAGAGATTTGCACTACAGCTTGAGGAACTGTTAGAATAGCAAAACTCGGATTAACAATGCTTCCACCTAACCAATATTTTGAAAAAGCTCATGAAGTAATAATATGAAACCCACTGTGATTAGAGGGGGAGAAAAGTTCATCATATATTTATCTTTCTGTTTTCAGGAATCATCTGACCACACACAATCAAAAAAATCATCTTGGTAATAGATGTCTGCATTTGGGGAGTTTGATAACCTCTATTAATATGATGATGAAAAAAATCACAAGATATCCCAGCAGCTGAACCAGCATGTCTCAGTGGTTGGGCATCGACCTATGAACCAGGAGGTCATGGATCAATTCCTACTTAGGGCATATACCGGGGTTGCAGGCTCGATCCCGAGTGTGGGCCATGCATACCATACCACCGATCAATGATTCTTTCTCATTATTGATCTTTCTCTCTTTCTCCCTCTCCCTTCCTTTCTAGAATCAATACACATACATTTTTAAAAAAGATGTCCTAGCAATTTTATGTTTCACTTTTTTTTTTTTTGGTCTGAATCCTCCTGACTTTATTGGCATCTTACACTATTGGGTTATGACATGGGGCACACTTAAGAGGATCTTGTTTTCATCATTCTTCTTTTCTTTATAAAATTAACAAATGAATTTTAAGCTAAGATATAAACATTTAAAATATGTATGCTGTATGTATACTGTAATCTTGCCCCCCCCCCTCATATCGGATTGAGAAATACATGTAAGATGTAAAGTCAAGCTATCAGAACAACAAAGATGATATTTTTCCATGTGGAGAGTGCCTAGCACATAATAGACACTCATTTATATTTGTAAGAGTAAGGAGGCAAGGCAAGAGAGAAGGAATGAAGAAGGGTTGAAGGAAAGGTCATAAAACAATGGCCCACTACCTCCAATGATAAGCTTTTGGAAAATTACATTTGCTTCTCTCTCTGCCAGTAAGATATATAAGTTGTGAACTTTCTCTAGTTTAACACCAGAGGTCCTACTCATCCATGAAATGCATTTCAAAAGTAGTCACTTAAATACCTTTATTTCCACCAATATAGTTATTCTGTAAAAATTATCTTTTTCCTCATATACTAGAATAATTGCTTTCCCATATTTGTTGTATTTCAAGATTGTGAATATATAAATACACATAACACTCTCTCCCCCCCTGCCCCTTCTCCCCCACATATATAATTAACAATCTTAGAAGAATAATTTCCCCAGACCTCAGGGACTTGGGAGAAAAACTGGTTGTTTGCACTCTGGTTCTTTATTTTATTCAGATTTATATTATACCATTATTTATAATTCTCCTATTCATAGGAGTTTCTTTGTCAGTATTTCCTCTCTTTGTTTCTTAAAAAGCAGGACTCTCTTATCTTTTTTTAGCATCTTATTTCAGTAGACATTTATTATTTCATGCAGTTTCTTAGGGTTGGGAATCTGGAGCAGTTGACCTGGTGTCTTTTTATTTATTTTGTTATTGATTAAGGTGTTACATATGTGACCTTATAGCAGGAGTCTCTTGAATTTGAAAGTTTCAGATCTATATCCAAAAGCAGCCAGAGCAGTAGAGGTAGGGGTCCCTGGTATTTGTGCCCCACAGTGCGGGGTGAAGAAAACAAAGTAAATGTTTTCCTGAGATTTTCTTTTTTCTTTGCCTAGGTAAGTAAATTATTTGGTGGTACCAAACACAGATGTGATAAGATTCTGCTTCTCTGGACTTAGCGGGCTTAGCAGGAAATGCAAATGGAAATCAGGGCACTATTGGAGTTGTTTTCTTAGCCAAATTTCCTGGAGCATAATAATTTTTTTAAAAGTCATAAAAAGGCTGTTATTCTTAAACCACATGTTGCCCTTGCTTCATACAAAATTCACTACATTTAAAGAAAACATTAGAATATTACTTATTATATGTATTCGCTATTCTTTTGCATTGTGATTAGAAAGTATCAAGACCTGAATAAGATTATTGATGATAGTCTTATTAATTTTTAGCAGTATTACTCTTATTCACAGACTAATTATCATGTTAGAGCCTATTCACTAACTTCATTAACGTTCCAAATTTATCTGCTTCTCATTCTTGTCCCCTATTACTTCTCTGATAACTAGAGTGTTTATAAAATCAGCAGTGCTAGAAGAAAACAAAAGCAGAAACTATATGTTTTGCTAGTAGAATTGATCTGTTATGTAACTAAATAGGGGAATAGGTTGAAATTATTGACTATGATGTCTTTTAAAAATAGTCTGTGGGTTTCATAAACAAATATCTTTTGGCCCTTAGAAACATACATCCAAATCTAGAAAGTCATAAAAAAATTAATGGACAGCACATTGTAGTTTATAAAGTGGTTTCTCTTGTGTTATTTTATTTGAGTTTAATTTAGAACCCTTATGGAAGGTAGGAAGAAGTTTTTTTTTTAAATATATTTTATTGATTTTTTTACAGAGAGGGAGGGAGAGAGGTAGAGAATTAGAAACATTGATTAGCTGCCTCCTGCACACCCCCTACTGGGGATGTGCCCGCAACCAAGGTACGTGCCCTTGACCAGAATCAAACCTCGGACTTTTCAGCCCGCAGGCCGATGCTCTATCCACTGAGCCAAACCAATTTCAGCGTGAAGTTTTATTATCATCTTCATCTTATAGGTGATGTACTGCCTGAGTTGCCCCAGATCACATAGCTAGTGAATAGCAAGGAATAGCCAGATTTCAAACACGATCTTCTGATTCTGTCTAGTGAGTGTGTTTAACATTCTCTTAGCCTTTCCTTCATACAAGAATAACCTATTACTCTATCAATTCATACAGGCTTGCACTTTACTGACAGGCCAGGAATGGACAACAATAACTTAACATTATCATTCACTGCATTTGAATAGCCTAACTGACATTTCCTCACTGGCTTGATTGGGATTCTGTGATCTTTAACTATTGTCCTCTTGTTGACTTCATTTGAAGAATAGAATAATATATAAGGATCTAATACAAGTGTGGATGAAATGGCAGGAATGTAACCATGCAGGTCCAAGGTGCCTAATTGAAAAGTATTTTTAGGAAAACATATCCTGGTCTGTTCATTTACAGTATTCTGTCGACTTTGCTGGCAGCTTATGCATTCCTTAATTTTGGCAACATCCATAATACAAGTTGAAGGCCAACAAAGTGTACCTATTGACACATGCAATGTCCATTTTGTCTTTTTATATAATAAGGCAGGAGGAACAGACTCGAGCTCCCTTCTCTGGGACTTAGAGGAACTTGTTTGCAGTCCTACAGGGATCCAGCCTGTCTCCCTGGTTTCTCTGTGCCCTGGAAAAGTTGTCCTCTCATTGCTGTTATTTCTCCCTATATTCCAAGAAAGGAAGCCAGGCTGTGTGCCTTAGAGAGAAACCCTGTGTCTCACAACTAGGGTCAAGAGTTAACACATGTGGGGCCAAAAATATGCAAATCCATCCTTAAATAATGAGGTCATATCAACCACTTGTGATCCAAAAAGTTCCATAGTTGCTCAATACTAAAATATAATGAGGCCAGGTTCTCGAAGCTTTATTTCCCCCCTGAAATCCAATATATTTTCCCAACATTGTTTTATTCTTTTTTAGGATAAGGACACACTATTTATTATCTCTCTTTTTCTCTCTTCATGTTAATACTATTCCATGTGTTATTGATCAGTTCTCTATGTTTTCCTCTTCCACCTCTTTCCAAATAGGCTCAAGAAATCTATCACCTTTTGTTTATTTTTATCTTATTTTCTCCCTATCAGAAACTATTTGTAAAACCCCATCCCCAAATAATTGTCTTAGGGCAAGGAGAGTTGGTGCCTACTCAAATAAAAAGAAAGAACCACAATTTTCTAATTTGAATTAAACATAACAGTGTCATCAGCAACAAAACACTCTAAATACCAATAAATTTTCTTCAACATTTGCCTATTTTTCCTCACTTAATATATACTAGGTTTTTATTCAGCATAGTATCTTAGGACTGCAAAACTCAGTAACATTTTCTATACCATTTTAATTATTAATGTACAATAATTATCCCTATGTACCAAATGATATAAATAACACATCATATTAGGTAAAACATACAACATATATATAGTAAACAAATATAATGACAAAACTCAATATTTGACACGGTGTTTTGCCCTTGCAACATGTTTAATTAGTTAAAACTATTAAATACTTTCATTCAGAAGCCAAGTTCTCTTAACAAGGGGTATTTCTAGGCTCATATAACTGAAAATATAATTAGGGAAGACTTCAGTACAGATTTATTCAAATGTTAAGACACCATCAGCGTCCCAACACTTTCCTTAGATCTCTTTCCATCATTGTCCTCCTTTATATATATTGGCTTAATTCTCATGTTATTTTACCTTAAGGTAGGAAAAATGACTCAGGCAGTTCTAGGCTTCTTAAGCACAATCCCATCATTCAGAGGGAAGCAGATCACCCAGTCTCAAACCCGCTAAGTTCACATACTAGGCCTTGAACCATACTTAAAGAATGATTAAAGGGAGGTATAATAGGAATGACTCATTGAACAAAGAATACTAATAAAGAGATAGAAATTATTTAAAAGAATCAAATGGAAATTCTGGAATTGAAAAGTATAGTATGCAGAAGAAAAAAATCATTAGAGGATCTCAACAGTAGATTTGAGCTGGAAAAAAAAACAAATCGTTGACCTTGAGGGCATTACAAGAAAAACACAGACAGACATAATTTATGAATATAGATGCAAAAATCCTCAACAAAATATAATCAAACTGAATACATCAATATACAAAAAGTAATATATATATATATATATAT
>JAAGEH010002531.1:12221595-12329508 GCA_011751065.1 Lasiurus cinereus
ACAGCTCAGAGGGTCTGCCTTCACACTCAGGGATCACGTCCTGACCACCTCCGTGGGCCTCTCCAGAGGCAGCTTTCCCGCAGCCCGGCTCCCACAGTGCGCGTCTGTGCCCTGCGGGGGTAGGAGACCGCACCCTGGCCCAGGCGAAATCTGACCCTTCCGCGCACACGCGCAGTGTGGATCTCTGAATCCTCCGCCTGCGCGTCTGTGCCGCCTGGGAAGCCGCGCTCTGGGTCCTGGCTGCTCTGTGGGTGCCTCCGTCAGCCGCAGCTTTCAGACCTCGGCAGACATCCACCTCCCCCTTAAGTCAGGCGCAATCTGACCTTTCCGTTCGCTCTGTGGATCTCTGATTCCGCCGCGTGTCTGCGCCGATTGGAGGGCGGAGTTCTGGGTCCCCGGGTCCCTGGCTGCTCGATGGGTGCCCAGCCGAAGGCTTCAGAGCGCCGCAGACATCCACCTCCCACTGCAAGATGGCTCGGGCTCCGCGTTCGCGCTGGTGGCTCCGGCCGACAAAAACCCCGTGGCAGTGGGGCTGCCTGGCCGGGAGAGCCCCTTCCAGCAGTTCTCCGCCTTCCCCTGGGGGACAACTGACTCCTAGCTTGCCAACAAACACTCCCAATGCAACTCTCAGCCGCTCTCTCTCCCTCTGCCCAGCGACAAAGCTCCAGACGCGTCCGTCTACTCCGCCGCCATTTTCTCCTCCCTCCAAAATCCTTTTATGATAAACATAGCCAACCAGCTAGAAATAGAAGGGTATTTTCTCAAATCTATAAAAGGCATCTATGAAAAATTCACTGCTAATTTTATAGTTACTGGTGAAAGACTAAGCTTCCTTCCTAAGATCAGAACCAAGACAATGTCTGATCTGACTATGTCCATTAAATACTGCATTGAAATTTCTAGCCAGTGAATTAGACAAGCAAAAGAAATAAAAGGCACCCAGAGGGAAAGAAAAAAGTTAAAGTATCTCTATTCACAGATGACATAATTTTGTAGACAACTCTTTTTTTTTAAATATATTTTATTGATTTTTTTTTTTTTAAAGAGAGGAATGGAGAGGGATAGCGTTAGAAACATCCATGAGAGTGAGACATCGATCAGCTGCCTCCTGCACACCCCTACTGGGGATGTGCCCACAACCAAGGTACATGCCCTTGACCGGAATCGAACCTGGGACCTTTCAGTCCGCAGGCTGACACTCTATCCACTGAGCCAAACCGGTTTTGGCTGTATATAGAAAACTCTTAATAATCCACTAAAATTTTATTAGAACTAATAAGTTCAGCAGATTTCTGGATCCAGTATTAATATTTAAAAATCAACTGTATTTCTCTACACTAGCAATGAGTAATTTAAAAACAATTTAATGCCCAATACAATAAAAATATTTAGAAATGCACCAACAAAAGTGCAAAACTTTTGCACAAACTAACAAATATTGTTGAAAGAAACAAATAAGTCCTAAATAAGTGTAGAGACATGCTCATGAATTAATGTTCATGAATTAAGAGATTTAATATTATTAATCTACTGAGTCAAATTCTTATCAAGATCCTAGTTGATTTATTTTAAGAAATTGAAAAACTGATCCTAAAATTCACATGGAAATGCAAGTAGCCCAGAATAGCAACAAATTTTAATTACTCCCATTTGTTGAATAAAAGCTTCCTACAAAGCTATAGTAATCAAGATAGTGAGTAATAGTAGAGCTCCTAGAGGCCTGGATTGTGAGATGCCTTCTAGAACATGCTTTCTGGGCAATGGAACCCTAACAGTTAGAAGAATTTCAGGTACCTAGTAGATGGTACATAATGTGGAAAGACCTGAATACATGCCTCATGAATAGTTAACTCTTTATAGATACTGATTTTCTCTGAAAGACATCCTTTTGAATATTCAAGCTGCTTGATCTCAGCATGTTTGTCATGTTTGTTAAAATGAAAGGTGGGGTAGTCTAAAATTCTTGCATTATGGCAGATAACTTGACAAGTGTCAAATTTACCCATGTCTATGCTATAGATATTGTAATAAAAACATATTTCTACATTTTTTAAAAATGTGTAATGGAATAAGAATAGATATAGAGGTCCCCAGAACTGACATTCTAAAAATAAGCCTTTACATTTATGGTCAGTTGATTTTTAGCACAAGTGCCAAGATAAGTCAATGGACAAGATAGTTTTTTCAACAAAGGTGCTAGAAAAACTGGATATCCACATGTAAAAAAAAAATGAACTTGGACCCTTTCCTGGCACCAAACACAAAAATTGACTCTGAATGGATTAAACACCTAAATGTGAAGATAAACAAACAAAACAAAAACACACTGTGAAGCTATTTTTAAAAAGCATATGTGTATCATGACTTTGAATTAAGCAATACTTTCTTAGACATGACACTAAAAGCATAAGTTGTAAAAGAAAATACCTACACTGAACTTCATCAAAATTAACACTTTGGTGTTTCAAAGCACATCAACAGGAGAGTGAAAAGACAATCTGCAGTGAGAGAATGTATTTGCAAATCATAGCATTCTCTGAAGATGACTAGTAATGGTTACTCATGGCCAGTAATTGTCTCTGAATACCTTCGCTCTCTCACTTTTTGGTAGCTCAGACTTATATTCACAACACAGTGAGACTGAAGCCTTTGTAAGAGGTTATCATTGGTAATTTTGGAAGTACTATGTATGCTTTCATTTTGAGGGATGGCAATGAGAGTGCACTCCACAGCCAGCCTGCAGCATGCAGTTCAGCTACTTGAACACACATTTTAAGGACTCAGCAACCAAGAAGGCATAGCTCAAGGCGGGCACCCTGTAGGTGGCAGGACACTTATTTGAAATTGACAAGTGACAGTAGCATTGGGATTACACTCATGCTCACCAGGCGAGTCAGAGGCCCTGTTAAGAAGGCAGGGCCTACAGCTCCAAATCCTCTCACAGATGTTTATCTAAGGGCATGTGGAAGTGGGTATTGTATCAGAGGAAAGCAAAATTCCTGACCATTTCCCATTCTTACACAATGAAATAATTTGCTCATGGAGTTTTTTGTTGGTGTTTTTAGCCAAGAAAAAGTCATGTTTTGTTTAAATTTATTAAGTACTTTGCTAAGAGTAAAAAACTTTTTTGTTTTTTTTTCAATTTGTAAGTAGTCCCAGAGACAATGCAAGAAAGATGTAGAAACAGAACACTTTGTTCTGGAAGATAAATTACATGACGTGTACCATGCCATTGAAATCAGATTAAGCAAAAAAGTATTTTCTCAGTTATTAAAGGGCATCCCAAGATAAAGGACTCTTAGGTTTCCTGTTCTAGATTTTTGTCTTTTGCTTATCCCCAGATCAGGGCTTTGGAGAACAATAGAGAGAAGGCGATCTTGAAACGGCTTTTGCTACAACTGGTATAATGAGACTTAAGTTATGGAGGACTACTTTCCCTTTAGTGGGCCTGAGTGTTGACCTTGTGTGTTAGAGCTCCATGCAGAGGGATGGGAGAAATTAGCCTCATATGGAGAGGGGCAAGAAAGGGCCTTTCACTTCTCCTTTGTCCCTCTCTTTAACAAGTTGCATAGAAAATAGCTTATGTTTATATGTCTCAGGCTTATAGTCCTTAGTAGTAGTCTCTAGTGATCTATTTCCTTTTTTTTTTTTTTTTTTGAGAGGAATCTCTGGATTTTCCTAGGAAGCAGCCTTCATTTTCCCAGGCTTAAGGAGATTCTTGGTTTCCCAGTTGTTAGGACAGCTTAGGGAATGAAAGAAGGATGAAGTCTTTCAGATAACTAACTCAAGAGAGCCCAGTTATCAGGAGACTGGAAGAGGAAATAGACAAGAAGAGGAAATATCAGGGTACACTTGAATATAACAATGGATATAATACAGATAATGTTCTCAAGAAGTTCAAAGGACAAGGCACTTTGTTTCTCATTCAATTTCTAAAAACTTGGAAAATTACCTCAAATAAATGTTTAAAAACCTTTTTAAATTTTCTTCATATGGATGCTCTGACTAATCCTTAAAAATACAACTCATTATATGAGTTAGGTTTGATCAGTAATTGAATTGATACCCGCCTCCCCTGGGAACTGACAGACCACTTCACAATGGATATTCCACTTGCTTAGTCCACATTCCACTTGCTAAGACCATTATCTCTCACTCCTGCACAGAGAATTCTCTGCCCAGAAAAAGCCTGCTTAAGGTTCTTTAAAAACCTCTGACTCCTTGTCTTTGGGGGCTGGCCCTCTGGTAGTCAGATTACCTAATAAATTTATAATCCTTTACCACTTTATCCTCATGTGTTCCTCCTTCAGCAACCCCAACAGTAAGAAGCAAAACTAGAGAAGTATGGGAAAATGTAAAGGAGATATAGTTTTTATGAGCTTAAGATGGAGAAGATTTTCCTAAGTAGTTGACTAAACTCAACAGATATAAAGGAAAATACAGCTGATTTGATCTTACAGCAGGATAAAACATCCACAGGGACCAAAAACAAAAAGACAAGTGCCAACAGACAAAGGATTAATATCAAGCATGTTTTTTTTTTAAGTGTAAGGAATTAAGAGTAAAATTTTTAAAAAGTAGATGGAAGAATAATAAAAGGATACAAAAAGCAATTTAAAAAAAGTGAACCCTTGCTGGTTTGGCTCAGTGGATAGAGCATTAGCCTGTGAACTGAAAGGTCACAGGTTTGATTCTGGTCAAGGGCACATGCTCAGGTTGTGGGCTCAATCCCCAGTTAGGGGCTTGCAGGAGGCAGCTGATCAATGATTCTCTCTCATCATTGACGTTTCCAACTCTCTCTCTCCCTCCTCCTTCCTCTCTGAAATCAATAAAAACATATTTTAAAAAATTAAAAAGATGAAATATAAATGGTCAAAGAAAACCTGAATAATCAAGGAAATGCAAACTGAAATAATTTTTTTCTATTAGATTGAATGATGATACAATATAATGCATTAGTGAGGCTGCAAGAAATCAGCTTCTTCATACACCATAGATAGAAGTATACATTGGTAAAGCCTATTTTGTAACATCAAAATGTTAAATATACAACTTTTCACTTAATAAGTCCACTAATAGAAATCTATTCTTTAAAAATATTTTCATGCATATATTTAAAATTATCTTTACTGTGGCATAATACATTACAGAAAAAAGGCAGAATAAAGTAAATACTCATTAAAAAGTATACTACAATATTTTTTAAAAAGGATGACTAGGATGTATATGTAAAGAATTTGAATGACCAACATTTATCATTAGATTAAACCAAGTGACAAAACCATTCATACAGCATGATTCCACAAATAAAAATTACATGCTTCTATCCTATATAATAAAAGGCTAATATGCAAATAGACTGAATGGCAGAGCAACTGGAACTAAACAACCCCACTGGTCGCTATGACGTATACTGACCACCAGGGGATGTGAGCGGACCATGGCAGGCATCTGCTGCAGCAGGATGGTGGAGCAGGTGAGCAAGGGTGCCAGACCAAGGTAGGGTGCAGGTTGCCGTTATTGGGGTGAGCCTCTGGTGGTTACTGAAAATTATTTGCTCCCCCATACTATGATCCTGCCCAGCACTTGCACCTGCTACCAGCGCTAGCCCCCTTCGCACCTGCTGCTGGCACCAGAGTAGCTGTTCACACCCACTGTTGGTGCCCAGCACTGGTCCCATCAGTGGGTGTGAGCAGTGGCTGCCGGCCATGATCACCCCTCAAGGCTTCTTCATCTTCCCCTGCTCCTGAGGGGAGATTGGGACTGGCAGCCACCTCTGGCACTGGCTGCCAGCACTGGCCCCACTTGGACCTGCAGCTGACACCAGAGCCACCCCTGGCACTCATTGCTGGTGCCTGGCACCAGTCCCAATTGCTTGGTGCCATCAGTGGGTATAAGCAGTGGCTGCTGGCCCTGATCACCCCGCAGGGCTTCTCCACCTCCCCCTGCTCCTGAGGGGTGATCAGGGCAGCAGTTGCTGTTCACACTTGCTGACTGCACTGGCCCCACTTGCACCTGCTGCTGGCACCAGCCCCAGTGCTCCACACCTTCAGTGGGTGCAAACAGGGCCGGCACTGTCAGCTCAAGGGAACAGTGGCAGTGGGAGCAGGACTGCCAGCAGACAGGAGACTAAGGACTGCAACGGGAGGGGCCCGGCAGGGGCTGAGACCTGCCCCTGTGCCTACCAAAGCCTGACAGCCCACAGTTCCTTTCAAGGTATATGAATTCATGCACTGGGCCCCTAGTTTGTATATAAAGTTATAGGAATGAGACCATCAGGTTGATAATGGTAAGTAGTGGATGTAGCTGTGGGCATGAAGAACAGCTTTTAGCTCTGTTGCTTGTGGGATGAGACTTGTACAATAAATACATTTTTAAAATACAATGAAAGGGAGGGGGAAAAGAACAAAAATAAGACTCAGGCATGTGAACATATTCTGAGCCTTTTCTTGATCTCTTACATGCCCAGTTCTGTATTTCCCAGCATTGTAACTAATGGTTCCTCATCCCCACTAGCATTAGGTACAGGAGAGATGTGCAATAGGTATTAGTTGAATTAATGTTGAATCAAAGTTAAATAAATAAGAAGTTGTTGCTTTAGGCAAAAGGAAAAACCTAGAGGCTATAAAAGCTTCCAAAGAATCAAAGTCTTGTTACTTTATTTATTGATGTATTGAGTAAATTACTGAACTTGTAAATATGGACTTACTTATTCTTTTTTCTTTGTTTTGTTTTGCTTTATGGAAATGTAACCATAGTGTGGTCTTTCTCCAAGGTTACTAAATACTCTCCATTGGTTGCCCCTAAAGTCCAGATACCAATTGCCATCCCAGAGTTAATTAGGCCTCCAATGAATTTTTTTCCCCAAAATGGAAATGATTAGACACATAAGGGCAAGAGCTGTTTTAGAAATCAGATTTTTATGCAGATAAGAGGGAATTTAGAAATCAAACACAGGTTGGGCCCAGGTTTACCAATAAAGTACCTATTTACTTGTAGGAGGTAAATGATCTTTGGGCCATTAGACGAACTAAAGTAACAATTTCCTGAACTTTACTATAAGTACTTAATTCTACTTAACTCTCTGGAACTATTTCATCTAGTACTGGTTTGGGGGGGGGTGTGAAGAGGAAGGAGGTGGTTGTGCTCAAGTGGCAATAGTTTTTCTATAGCGTTAAAAACGTTATGCATTTATTTTATGTGGACAGCAAGTATAAAAGACAAATATTTTTGTATAATCCATGCTAAAGGAGAACTGTGGGCAAAAACACACCCCATTAGCTTTTAATAAAATAATCAACCAAAAACAATACACAACTTGAGAAACTTTTGAAGAAAATAAAATGGGTAAAACTAATAGTTCAGGGAGCTAAAAATACTAAAGCCACACATAATATCTTCTGTAGCAAATATATAAGTAGACTTTTCAAAACTATAATCACTTCAAATTAAATGTTTCTAAATAACATTTGTGAGGAACTTTGCAATTGTTAATTTAATAATTATTAAGCTTTTTTTCCTCCTCTAACTTCATTTGCTCATCAATATCTTCCCACATCATTGGACTTAGAGAAGTTTAAAATTCTTTAATAATACAGTTTCTATTCATGTTTTCATTACCACTCCATGAATTTTGATGTATATGTTTGTGTGTATGTATGTGTATATGTATATGTATATGTATATGTATATGTATATGTATATGTATATTATATGTATATGTATATGTATATATTTATATAAATATGACTCATTGCTTATCACAATTTCTTATATTCTTCATCATTCTTTATTACAACAATGTTTAATTCTATTTCCATTTAGTGAGGCATACTCTCCGAATCTTTATATGTCTCAGATGTCCTTCTATTGTCAGGTGAACAATATATTAGGATATCTGGTTATAGGGTTCTTGGACTGGACTCATTTCCTCTGAGAACCCTGCATATGTTATTTTATTATATTTTAACTGCTAGTGTTGTTATTGGGAACCCTGATGCTAGTTTGATGTCCTTTCAAATGAAAATAACCTTTGGTCTCTGAGATTGAAGCTTATAAGATTTTCTCCATATTCTTGGAATTCAGAAAATTTTGTTAGGATTTACTTTAATATATTGAAATTTTTTCCCTATGAAATCTTCTACAGACTTGATGAGTCAGTATAACAGCTCAATTCTTTCTTCAGATCAGGGTATTTTTCCTCTGTATATTTTATTATTTATTCTTCAACTCTTATTTTTCCTTTCTCTAAAATATAAATAATTCACATATTTTTTTATCCTAGATATGTCTTTCAAATAATTTTTCCACTCAGGATTTTCATTTCTTTGTATTTTTTTCCTGTGTTTTGAAATACAATTTCATTTAATCTCTTAGAATGATAATGTGGTCCTAATAGTACACATTATTTTAGGTCATTTTATGAAATTATTAAAATTTGAGAATAATTTCTTAAATTTCAAACTCTTTCCTAAAGAGTTCCCACTATTTCTTTAAACTTCATATTTTGAAATAATCTTAGGTTTATCAAAAATAATGTAGAGAGTCCTATTCAGTCTTCACTCAGCTCCCCTTTATGTTAACATGACTTATTATAAAGAATTGGCTCACATGCTGTAGTTCCAGGCTGAGTCCAAAGGCCTGAGAACTAGGGGAGCCAACAGTGTAAATTTCATTCCAAGATCAGGAGGCTTGACACCCAAGAAGAGCCAATATTTAAATTCAAGTCTGAAGACAGCAAAAGATAGATATACCAGTTCAAGGCATTTAGACTGAAGAGTTACTTCTCACTCAGCCTTCTTGTTCTACTCAAGTTGTGATTGATAGGACCACCCACATTAGGCAGGGCGATCTGTTCACTCAGTCTTCAATTAAAATGTTAATTTAATTCACAAAAATCCCACAGGCACACCCAGAACAATGTTTCACCAAAATTCTTGACAATTTTTGGCACACAAAATTTATTGTCACAGATGGTAATCCTGAGCGGTCAAGAAAACTTTAAACCAAAGTCTATTTACTAAAACAGAGAAATATATCTCATTTTAAAAAAATTGTCTCAAAAATTATTAATATAAGTATTCTAGTTGTGTAATCTTTATCTTAGAATATTGGTTTTCTAAAAATAATTCTAGCTTTCCAAAAACTCAATGTAGTGAGGTTTGTTAAGGCTTTACTATGGAGTACCTATTTGCAGGTCACATATCTTAGTTTGACTATTAACTCTGAAGAAATCTTTCTGAAGGGAACCTTTCACCTACAATCCATAAAAACAATCAATGCCCCCTTCCTCCCTCCCCACATATACTACATGGTTTGTTTGAAATGAGAAATTCTGTAATTCTTTATATTCTGTGTATCTACATCAATTCAGCATTTATTTGTTAAAATAAATGCTCTACGGGAATATGTCAATTTAACTTGCGTCTTATGACAAGCCTCATAATACCTTGCTTAAGAATGCATTTTAACATGCTATTTGATTAAGTGATTATGAGGATTATAAAAACACCATTCTGGGGTTATAATCTAAAAAAATACATTATGTAAACTTTTTAGTTTCTGTTTTATGTCTTATTTTAAACTAATAGTAGGCTTGTGCCATTATCAAGTAAAATTGAAAAGACTACAAGTTTTTAAAATTTATATAATTTGGCCATAAAAGTAAACATAAGAATAAAAAAGTCATTAGTATTTTATGAATAATGTCATATTTTTATAGAAATTTACATTATATTCTGGTTATTGATCATTTTAATGAAAGAAACCTATTTGGGGAAGCAACATCAACTATATGGATGTGTGTGTGTATGTGTATGTGTGTGTGTGTGTATGCATCAATATGCATGTGATATATATTATACTACATATGTATACATTAGCAATCCTCAAATCACAGTTGTTTGGCATTTAATAAATTGGCTACAAAGAGTGAAAATATTTGTATAATAATAAATTGTAATTTGGTTGTCAAGTGGGAGGTTGGGAAAACTTAAATAGAACACAATTAAGCAATGACAATCTGCTCACTCTTTTGACAAATGATTACTTGAATTTCTCTTTTCATAGATAAAGTTAAATATTTCAGGGTGGAATCAATAAACTCTCCTTTTGGGAAAAATATTACACTTTTGCTCTGTTTCATAATGCTCTTTTTTTTTTATTATGAATTGGAAAAGATTTGGACTTTGAATGCAGAAAGTCCTGAATTCAAATCCTTATTAGAATTATGTATCCATACACAAGTGTTTCATCTTTTCTAAGCAAAGTTTCTTCTGTTGTATGTGACAGAATGAGAAAAATGTCAACTTGTGTCTTATTTTCCTTCTTTTCTCATCCTTTTCAAGAGAAATCTAGAACAAGAATTTTGTACCCCAAGCTGGGGCTCTCTTTATTCAGCAGGGAGAGGCTAATAAATTTGGCTCTGTGGTATAGTTTAGGTAGAGATTGCAGACTCAAATACCCACAGGAGACTTGTCTGAAATGAGTAAAGCCTTTTGTGTATAAGACAATAGGAGTGGTGGGGGTTGTGCTGAGAAGTGCCTATCCCACCTGAAAGAAACTGACCCAGTTTCATCTTGAGCTAGCTGTTGCCATCCACATCTGTGGGGCCAATATTGCCAGATTTCCTGCATTTTTAAGAGGAGCATAAAATCCAACATTTTATATTAGCTCTTCTAATTCTTAAATATTTATAGATTTAAAGATGTTCCAAATACAAAGTCAGAGTTTGTTTAACACCACACATTTGCAACTTGGGGTCAGGACCAGGAAGAACTGAAACTGTATTTTCTGACAAGGATGTAGAGGTTGGGACTAACCGAATATGACACCGTGGAGGAGGGCCTGAGTGACAGGCTTTTTGACTGGCCTTCTCCAAGATGGTACTAGGGAGCAGGAAGACCTCAGCAAGGGCTGGCTGTTTAGCTGACTATGAGAAACCACACCAAGTACTGTTACTTAGGGATCCTGGTGAGGACCAGCCTTACCTGGGTTGGGCAGAAAAAAAGAACCATCATTCTGAATGGGCCAAGGGGCCTACACACAAAGGAACAGCTGGGTCTGTCACCAAGGACTGAACCCATAAGTCCTCAGGTTCCTGAATGGTTCAGGGCCATTCTGATTTTTTTTTCTCCCTCATATCCCTGGAATACTTTCTTTAGTAACTCTTAAGAAAAGGTACAATGAAAATCAACAGAAGCCTCTCAACTCATTAGCCATCTCTCCTCTTCACCTTCATCTCAAGTGGGACCAATGCTTCTGGGGTCACTAACAGGGATTGGGGACAAAAAAATTTCACCTCTTCCACAAGAAAATCCCAAACCCAGAAATAATGCTGGGTTTTTCAACACTGTAACTGTTGTATGTACTACTCTTCATCCTCCTCATGGGTTATATTTAATTTGATGTGCTGGTTCAGGTATCTAACCTCTTTATATGGTGATAAAGAGTAGCTGAAAAGGCTATAGAGGAAGACCTACATTTAAATCCTGCTTCACCCATTTTCTTGTCAGATTACTTGATCTTTCTAAATTTCAATACTTTCTTCTGTAAAGTGCCTACCTTTATGGAATGTCCTGAGAATGAACCCATGCGTGGCACTTAATTAAGATACCAAAAGGACCTTTCCTTGACCCTAGTTATGGATGCATACTTACAAGTGTTCAGTGACAGCTTAGGTCTACTTTATAATCACCTCCCTGTGCTTATTACTAATTCATGGAAGTCCTTTTTGGCTTTAACCAGTTTTTATTATTAGGATTTTAGGTAGAAATAGAACTTGAATACTTTGTGTTCACCTGCTAAATTGTGCATGTAAGATAAAAGGAAAGCACAACTTAGAATACAGAAGTGAACATACTACAATGTTGACTTAATGGACCTTAAAAAATCCTACTCATAAAAAGTCCTACAAAGGTACTCAAAGTGCATAGCTGGTTGATTTTTTTTCAAGGAAATGACTTGAGAAAAATGAAAACATAAACAGATTCTCTAACTGGTACAATTCAATACATCAAATCTTTTATTCTCAGTGACTGGTTTTTATCAAAGGTGCACTTCAGACTTACAGCCTTAATTTTTCAGTCTAATGACTGAAGGCAACTCAAATGTTAAATAAAACTTTTAACATGTTGGCTTATTTGTCCCAGAAAGAAAAACCTAGTTAGACTGAAGCTAGGATATCATGCTGGGGTCTGCATGTTAAAATTCCGCACTACCCAAATGTGGATTTTTTTTTTCCTGGATGAAAATACTATCGACAGTGGTCATTCAGCAAGAGCAACTTGAAATGATCACAAATCAGCAAATCTTGTTATGGCAATAAGGAGAGCTCTGGCTACATTCTCAAATTTTGTATATCTGTTCAAAGGAGCCATTAGCTATAATGCCACAGACCATTTAATATAAAAAAACCTTTTCTGAATCATTCCACAAAAGATTAACTGTGTACCCTTGGTACTTAAGTAAGTTGTGTCCACTTTTTCATATGTCGACTTATTATTCCATGAATAATGGTAATTGCTTCTTTGCTGTATTTATTGCTGTGTGTTCGTTTCTCTAACTCCATAGGATACCCTTTTTATACTTTGGTATGACAACTTAAATGTATTCTAGGCACTTCCATCTCAGTGAGTACAAATACCAACTTTGTTAATTGCACATGTCTCTTAGGCCTTATCTACCTGATTTCCTATATCAGTTTATGGCAACCCGTAAATATCTTTTCCCCAACTCCCTCCTTCATCACATTCAATATTTCAGCAGGTCCTGTCAATAGTGTCTCCAAACTCCATCTTGTCTCTCCATCTTTTTTCTGGTATCCATCCTCTCTGAGAGGCATTCTTAAAGATCTTGGAGAAGTAGCCTTGCCCAGGGCTCTTAGGTGTTCTGCACTTCTATCCCCATATTGAGGTTCTTCATAACAACTAATAAATTGTATTATTCATATGTTTGTTTACTTTGTAATATGTCTCCCCCATTAGGATGTAGGGGATATTGGTATAATATAATATTTTGGAATGGTTGAATGAATATCTAGAGTTGGTGACAAGATGTCTAATATTATTTGAGTACTCTTTATGTTCTAGGAATTCTTCTTGGCATTTCAGATACATTATTCAATTCCTTTACAAGTAAGAACAAGGCTTTTAAAAGAACCTAGATATCTCACTTTTCTGTTTTCCTAAAAAGATGATACATACATAAATTTATAATGATTGTCTATGGTCTGCTTAAGATACTTAAGGTCATATACTCCAATAGCTCTCAAGATGTTCTTCTCTATATTTAATGATTATTTCTTGTACGTGCATGCTCTAAACATATTTGCTGTCATTAAACATTTTGCAAAACATGGTAAACAATTAATTCATTCATATACTTAATACAATTATGACCCTATTTCAGCCTTGAACAGTATAAATTCATTCCTGTAGACTGTCTTCAAAAGGTCAACTCACAATCATTCTCATCATTTAGTTTTTGAGAAAGTAATTTGACAGTAATATCAGGAACATGACTTGAATAAAAACCAGTCCTCAAGTAGATTCTTTCCAGTCAAATCTGAATACTTTCTCTCATCCCTAATTTCACATGACTACTTAGTTCTTTGAAACTATCCATCAGCCTCCATTAAACTATCTATGAAGCTCTTTCCATTAGTTTTCATGGCTCCCTGGGATCCTGGATATTTCCCCATGTTTTTAAGTACATTCGCTATTTATTTTGCTTTTTCCTTCTTTTGATTCTTGAACTTGGACAACACTTAGGGTTCTATAATTTGGTCTGCTCATTTCTACATGCACTCATTTCTTTAATTATTTTCTAGTTTTATTAAAAAATAGACATTACATCCTATAAGTTTAATGTGTACAATATGAGATTTTATATATGTGTATGTATATATTGCCAAATAATTGCCATAGTAAGTTTAGTCAACATTCATTCCCTCACATAGTTACATTTTTCCTTGAGAACTTTCAAAATCTACTCTCTTAGCAACTTTCAAATATACAATACAGTATTGTTAACTAAAGTTCATCATGCTATATGTTACATCTCCAGAATTTACTTATCTTACAACTGTCAGTTGGTACCTTTTGAACCCTTCATATATTTTTTCCCACCCCATCCCCTGCTCTGGCAAACACAAATCTGATCTCTATTTCTACAAGTTCATTATTTTTAGACTTTGCATAAAAGCAAGATCAGACACTATGTGTCTATCTGTATATATTTATGCCATATTTTCTTTATTCATTTATGGATGAAAATTTAGGTTGTTAACATATCTTGTTTATTAGACTGTTGTAAGTAATGGTGTAATGAACATGGGGAAACTGATATCTCTTCTGCATAATGTTTTTTTTTTCCTTCAGATATGTACTCAGAAATAGAATCGCTGAGTCATATGTTAGTTCTATTTTTATTTTTATTTTTTGAGAACATCCATATTGTTTTCCATAATGGCAGTGCCAATTTACTTTCCCACCAACAAATACATGCATTCCTTTTTATGGATACAGGATTCATCTGCATTTTATGGAGACTACCCAAAATCTCTCTCTCAATTTATTAGTGGAATGACTATTTTGATGTGTGAGGTATGCACAACTGAATGGATGGCATTAAAATGCTTAGAGATGGGGTCAGACAAAATGATTTGGAAAATAAAGAATAGAGAATTCAGAAGGCATTTGAGGAGGTTTGTGAGGCAGTTAACTGTCATGCTAGAAATGCAGGTTTCCTTTTACACAGAAGAAATGTTGAATGGCCTATAAGTGTTCTAAAAACTAAAAACAGGTAGAATACAGTGTTCTGAAAGCTAAAAATAGGAATAATCCCATCTAGTAGTGAAAGATGTTTGATGCAACCTCTGTGGGAATACAGTGGTACAGAGGGGAATTTTAATCCAGGAGAAACCAGACTTAGTTGAAGAGGTTGGACTCTGAGTCCCAGTGGCCATATTGAACGTAAAAAATACACAATGTGTCTATCTGCAGCACAGAGGAATTATCATGAAACCACATAGCTCTCAGGACCTCTGTCCTGTTCAAACATCACTGGTTAATAATCAACCTCTTGGCATTCACATGGGTTCTCTTAATGAGAGCTAATGTTTACCTATGAGAAAATTTAGAATTAAGTATAGAAATGAAATAAAATAAGTGCATATTATTACTTTAGTGCAAATATCAAAGTAATTTGTATATTTCACTTTTATAATGATTGTAATGTGTGAGAAAATTTAGCAATATTAGAATATCTGACATACTAACCTTTAAATCCAGTTTCAAATATAAAAATAATTTTAGACTTGTGATTTTAAGTTGAAATTTATAAAAAATTGTATTAAGTCTATTAAATTATATACATATGTGTGTATATATAGGACTTGAAATTATATATAATTATAAATTATGTAATATCCTATTTAACAAAAGAGCAATATGCAAATTAACCATCACTTGGCTACACTCACAAGCCACTCCCACCAGCCAATCAGGAGAGAGTATGCAAATCAACCCACCCAAGATAGCTGTGGCCATGGAGAGAGCAGGAGGCTTGGGTTTCCTTGGCAATGGAGGAAGCCAAGCTTTCCAAATACCCTGGCCACCTCAGGCCTCCACTCAAGGCTACAAAGTTTCAATTATAGAACATAAATAAATCTCAGATACCAAGGCCTCTGCTTGGGTCCCCAGAAGGCATGGCCAGCCTGAAAACCACCACCGGCCCCTTGCCCAGGCCACCCCACAACCCAAGGGAACCACTACCCTGATCCGGAACACCTTTCAAGGCAAACTAGCTGGCCTCCATCCATGCACCAGGCCTCTATCCTATCTAATAAGAGTTATATGCAAATTGGCTATCACTCCAACAAACAAGATGGCTGCCTATGTGATCAAAGATCCTGCCCCCTGTGGACACAAGATGGCCAGCAGGAGAGGGCAGTTGGAAGGGACCAGGCCTGCAAGGGAGGGCAGTTGTAGGTGATCAGGCAGAAGGGCAGTTGGGAGGAATCAGGCCTGCAAGGGAGGGCAGTTGGGGGTGATCAAGCCTGCAGGGCAGGGCAGTTAGGGGTGACCAGGCCAGCAGAGGAGGGAAGTTGGGGGGTGAATAGGCCTGCAGGAAAGGGCAGTTGGAAGGAGGACCAGGCCTGCAGGGAAGGGCAGTTAGGGACAAACAGGCTGGCAAGGGAGCAGTTCAATATCAATCAGGCTGGCAGGGGAGTAGTTAGGGGGTGTTCAGGCTGGCAGGAAAAAGCTGTTAGGGGCAATCAGGAAGGCAGGCAGGCATGTAGTTGGAAGCCAGCAGTCCTGGATTGTGAGAGGACGTCCCAGATTGGAGAGGGTGCAGGCTGGGCTGAGGGACACACTCCCTGCGCACTAATTTCATGCACTGAGCCTCTAGTTTTATATAATAAAAGCCAAATATGCAAATTGACCAAATAGCAGAATGACTGGTAGAACAACTGATTGCTGTGATGTGCACTGACCACCAGGAACAACTGGTTGCTATGATGCACACTGACATTCAATGCAGGAGTTGCCCCCATCCCTAGACCCCATGCCAGCCAAGGTGGATGCCAATGGAGCCTCCTGATCCCCCCCTAGGTTGACCCACAGATCGGCTCTGATTGCCGGCCAGGCCTAGGTACCTCCCCATGCATGAATTCTGTGTATTAGGCCTCCAGTGAATTTAATAAAATACATATTAATAAAATACATATAAATGATAATGTAATATAATATTCTGTAATACTTTATACATATAAACTTTATTAGATTAATAAGAAATTACAAATTTATATATAGAAGAATTTGCTCCTGAGGGTTCTAAGTGTTCCATATCAGACATAGGAAGTATTTAAAATTTAAATGAATTCTATTAAATTTATAAATACAATTTAATGTTTAAAGGGATTTAATTAAGATATAAAATAGGACAAATTGTTTAATGGATTCATACTGTTGAATTTAATAAATTTGAATTTCCTAAAAATTATTCAAAAGATCCCTTGAAAACAATTGTTTTCATATTACATGATCTTCTAGATTTATAAAGAACAATATTTATAAGTGTATATTAAAAATTAAGAAAAATTCTATTAATTTTTTAAAATTTTAATAAATTCAATATTAATTTCAAATTCAAGTACTTTTTGCTATAAACAAAATGTATCATTGAACATAAAAATGTCATTGTGACCAGTTTGACTTAAACTTATAACTGCACCAGCTACACACAAGTGAAATTAAATCTATATTTTTTTCTCTATAGGCTAGTTTTCTTGAATGATTCTAATATTATCCTCATCATTTGGGGTAGAAGACTTAAATTTTTAATTGATATTAGCATTTTTAGCTTCTTATTATAGGTCTATCAATCAGTGCCATCAACTATGAATAGATGGTTCATATATTCAATCCTTTCTTTCCATTCACAAATCTCCTGCCATACTTAAAGCTCATAGTATCTCACACCTTAATTAGCAAATAATCTGCCAACTCTGATCCAATCTTCTCACCAGTCCTAATGACAAGTTAATTATTACTTTATGTTTTTTATTTTTTATTTTTATTCAATTTATTTAAACTAAAATAAAACAACAACAAAAGCACACATCAGGCCATCAATTTACCCCACTCCCCAACTCTTACAACCACCAATATGTTCTCTTTATTATGAGTTTGAGTTTTGTTTGTTTGATTTGTAGATTACATATATAAGAGAGATCATAAAATATGTCTCTTTCTCTGACTTATTTAAATTAGCATAATGGCCTTAAGGTCCATCCATGTTGCAGATTGCAAGATCTCATTCTTTTTATGGCTGAATAATATTCCAGTGTGTGTGTGTGTGTGTGTGTGTGTGTGTGTATACATACAATTTTGTTATTTATAATTTATCAATAAATTCTTAGGTGGTTTCTATATTTTGGCTATTGTAAATAATGCTGCAATGAACATGGAGGTGCATATATCTTTTCTAGTGCTTTTGTTTTCTTTGGATACATACCCAGCATTGGATTACTAGATCATGATAGTTCTATTTTTAATTTCTGAGGAATCTTTATACTGTTTTTGGTAGTGGTTGCACCAATTTCGTTCCAACCAATAGTGCACAAGGATTCCTTTTTCTTCACATCCTCATCAAGTGTGCAGATAATGATAAGTGCTTTTGGCTGGTAGGCTATAGACAGTTTTGTCACTATGGTGTAGCTATTCATGAGCCTAAGACTTCCTCAGAGCTCATTCTCCTTAAATCTAGTTGAATAACAACCCCAAACAAACTACACAATCCTTATCATGACAATTAAGTCATTTTATAATTTCCTTTCAAATCATTACTCTCCTTATTTTCCTATTAGTTGGCCTACTAACTACTAAATTATTCTGGAATCTTCTGTGCTATTTCCTTTCACTTAATTCTTGCTTCTTCTTGGGGTTGCACAAAATGGAGGAGAATTTTTATCCATTGTCTAATATACTATCTTTCCCTCAAGTCACACTTGTTCCTGCTGAGGAGACACCCAGCTCATAGAGTAGGTCATCCACTTCTCCCACTAATTAACTACCAGTCTGTCTTTGTCACATGCTTTTAGTCTCTTCTACTCAACCCTGCTCTGGATTATAAACTCCTGGGAGTAGAGAATATTTATTCTTTTAATCTGCATGACTCCTAAAATTCAAAATCCTGGAATTAAAAGAATAAACAAATGAAATAACTAATACAATATTTGCCTCCTCCAAGCTCCCAAAGAATTCATGCATACTCTTATTTATGGAAATTTTAGGTTTTCCATTTTTGTATTATACACATTTTTGCATACATTAAAAATCCCAACTAAACTCTTAGCATCTGTGAACAGATTTGAGGTTGGTTTGCTGGTAGTCCCAGCTGGGGAGCACAAGATCTATAACTGAGCAGATGTTCAATTCACTAGTACATTCAAACAATGGAGGGGGAAACTTACCAATGGATGTTATTTAAATAGAAAATCATTCTGCTTTGGGAAAAAGGGAATACTCCTTAAGAAATGCAGTTCTGTTACATACAGACATTTATAAATTAAATGCCTGGCTGGTGTTGCTCAGTGGTTGAGCATTGGCTCATGATGCAGGTCACAGTTTGATGCCTACTAGTAGGTTGTGGGCTCTATCTCCATCAGGGGGTATACAGGAGGCAGGTGGATGATTTTTCTCTCATCCTTGATATCTCTCTCCCTCTCCTTCCTCTCTCTAAAATCAATAAAAATATATTTAAAAAAATTTCTTAACCAAGAATAGACTGATAGATGTTTATAGAGAAAATATTTGGTCACTTATTAAAGAAGAAAATAAATCATTATTTTAATGTAAACAGTGCATCTGAGGTGCTTGAGGGTACTTGAAAGCCGTTGATTTTCTTAAGTAGATTAATTATTTATACTGTAAATTTGCATAGTAAATTCTGAAGAGAGCAAAAAGCTACATTTCATCACATCCCCTTAAAATACCCAAAACTGTATATTAATAGAATTCAAATTAATGAGGCTTCTGTGTCTACTGATGTTTTGTTAATATTGATAAAATACTAGTATGTCTTCTTGGCCTGCATGTGGCTGATTCATTGCTGAATGAGCCTTATGCCACAACACACTGCCTTCTTCAGACTGTGAAGGTTAAATAAAACTTTCATGGAGCAGTTCAACTTCCATCTCTTAATGCCCTTTCCTTGTGCCTCCCCCCTCTCCCCCCGGCTGCCGCTTCCCCCCAATCCCAGTCATCCACATCCAGCTCATCCACATGCATCTTATATCTCCAAGCTGAATTCCTCTAGCCCCTTTTCCCTCTCAGACTCTCTTTCATTCATTTTTCATTTCCACCATCTTCCTTCCAAACCAACCTTTAGCTTGTCCTCTATGCCTCAGAATTCTGTCATGTTTATTGTCAGAAACTGGACGGCTTCTCCAGCTGCTGGAACACAGCCATCGAGCTACCTCTTGGCTCTGCAGCACTTCAGCCAGAGATAGAGGAGAGCAAATAATCCACTAGAGAAGCAAGAAATTTGGTGAGGGGTTAACTCATGACAATAAGGTAGGTATGTTTTGTAAATAAGATGTGTATGTAATCATAGCATTGTTCTTTTCACACTTTGCCATCATGTGTGAACACTGAGCACTACTGCTAATTTTCTCTGCAGTCAAATTAGGTATAAAATTGAGTAAGTTAAGGTCACCCTATCTGGAAGAGAAGTATTGTTTAATGTGAGAGCAAGATCCTGTTCATGGATAATTACCCACACACATAGCAATTCCTTCAGTGAGGATGACTGCCCCCAGGAATAAGAACAGGAAATAACTACAGCCACCAAAGGATGCTTTCCAGAGAAGTGACTTTTGAACTGCACCTCAGTAGAGGTGGGCATCTTCACATAGATTGAGGACAGTTTGCTCCCAGAAAGGGAACAACCCTTATAGAGGGTTGGAGATGAGAAAATCATATATGTTGACAAAGACCCACAGGAAACTTTTATCTAGAGAATGGGGTGCCTAAAGGTGCTAGGAAATGAGGGGAAAAAAGAATTATCTTTAGGATTATAGGGATCATTCTAGGAGCTCTGACATATTGTATATAATGGAAAGTCTTTAAAATATGAGGTTATACAATCCAACCTTTCAAAATGTGATGAATACCTAACTTAGGCCTGGGAATTGCTAGGTGTTCAAAAATGGTTTGGGCGCATAAATAGAAAAATGTATGGAGTACTCCATTAGAAGTGTGTGTGTGTGTGTGTGTGTGTGTGTGTGTGTGTGTGACACACAGTGGGGAGTGTTGATAAGGAGTACCTATGAAGTCTCTGAACTAGCACAATAAGTCTGACACAATGACCATGAGCTGCTGTGCTCCAGCAGTTGGAGAAGCCATCCAGTTTCTGATAATAAACATGACAGAATTCTGAGGCATTGAAGACAAGCTAAAGGTTGGCTTGGAAGGAAGACGATGGAAATGAAAAATGAATGAAAGAGTCTGAGAGGGAAAAAGGGCTAGAGGAATTCAGCTTGGAGATATAAGAAGCTGCATGTGGATGAGCTGGATGTGGATGACTGGGTAGGGGGCACAAGGAAAGGGCGTTAAGAGATGGAAGTTGAGAGGATGAAAGAATCTGAATGCAACATCAGCTTTAGAGCTCATATAGAATTCATTTCTGTTGTAGGCAACTAAAATAGTTGTAGTCAAGTTTCTAATAGGAGACTGAGATATCCTAGAAACTAAATGGGCTATTTCAACATACCCCATAACACAGTTGGGCCTTGGGATCCATCTAGAGAACAGTGCCTACATGGGACAGGGTCTGTTTTCCTTCCTATGCTTCAAATGCCTGCAGAGGGTTATTCTCACAGGAAGGGTACAGGGTGCTGCCTATAGAGAAAGACTATGCCCAGCAGAGCAACACAAGAAATGATGTACTCTAATGAGCAGGACAGAGCAGCATCAAAGCCACACCACCCCTGGCAGAGAAGTGGCAATAGGTGAGGGCTGAGAAGTAGAAAATATGGATGGAAAAGAAACCTTCTGGGGATACTGGATTCTTGGGGGAGCTAGACTTGGTGGGAGCTGGGCATTCTATATCAGCAGATGGGTGTAATGTGCTAAGAATATTCAGGAATGGATGGATATTATCAGTATCCAGGAAGAAGAAAGTCATAAGAGATATTTATTCTACAGCTAGAACATTTAGCTGGTAATATTTTTACAGGTAAAATATATATATGGACACAAAGAGGATGTTGGAACATTCTAAGAAAGGAATGATGAGGGCAAGCATGAGTTGAGGACAGGGATATGGAAATGTAATTAAGGACTGCATCAGGCAGAAATTCATAGTCTTGTTAGCCATCTGAAAGGACTGCGATGATTGTCTGGTAGCATTTGCTACCCTAGGAATGGCATTGTGAGGTACAATGATCAGTGTCATTATATTTTCATCTATCTCTTTGATTTATAAAATTGAACAAGCTAACCTTTCCTTTCAGAAGTGAAGAACACAGACATCTTTGCCCAAATACTGCCTCATCTTTGGTCCAAAAGAAGTCACAGCACAGAAAAAGAAAGAACAAATTGAGACAAGTGATTATTGCCAGTATCAAAAAATTGGCCCTTTGATTCTCCAAATTAGGTTGATCAGGATTTCAATAATTTATCTAATTCCAAGCATCGGTGCCCTATGAAACTGTTTTTCTGGGGTTAGTTATTCCTCAGTTCTTACAATATAACTCACTGAAATCAACTTAGGATAGACTTGTGACCTTGGCCTGTGCTTCTGAAGCCATGTAATTATGGCAGCTGGGTTATAAGATCAAAAAAGCACTGCACCAAACATATTTACTCAGATCCCATTGTGAACTGGAGGACATTCCAGAAGGACAGCTTGGTTCTGGGATCCATGGGACTCTACTCCTACATACACCAACTGAAATTAAACCAACTTTTACATCTATTTCAAGTGAGGAAGCTGAGGAAAATTAAAACTTATGGTGCATTAATAACCACCAAGACTTTGTTTCAATGACTGTTCACAATGTCTTGCAGGTTGAATGCTGGGATCCTTTCTCTACTTCTCAGAGTATCAAAACTAAGAATTGTTCTCATTTGGGCTCAGTAAAAATGTGACTTTTTATTGAGAGCAAACACATTGGTCTCATTTTTTTCCTGCTTTCATCCCACTTCGCCTCTCATTTGTGTGTATGAGAGAGAGAGAAGGAGAGAGAGAGAGAGAGAGAGAGAGAGAGAGAGAGAGAGAGATTGATTTGCTCTTGGCCCCTTTAAAGTTTGCTTTTTAAACAACATTTGGTGGGAGGAGCTAGATGGAAGAGAGAAAGCACCCCCCTATGTTCCCAGTTAGAGTTGAAACTTGCCAAATGGAAAGGCAAGGATAGGGTCAAGGACTTGGGACACATAGATTGCAAAAAAAAAAAAAAAAGTAACTAATCTAAAAATTAAACTTCCTTCATAAAGATCCTTTACTGAATGCCTAGTGTGGTCAAAAGGCAGTGAAGGCAACCAGCTGCGAGAAGAGAGCTGAACGTGGACCACAAGGCATCCAGGGGATTCTAACCACTGTGTGGCAAGATTTGGTCTCTCATGAGCTTGCAGAGCAGTTGTTGAGAAGCACAGTTTTCCAGATACTCCCACTCTTTAAGATATGGCCACAGGCAGATATGACCACAATACTCTCTGTCTAGAGGCCTCTGGTGGCACACTTCTTCCCAGCTGGGCAGAAGATCAATCTTCCCCTCAGCACCCATAGCCCAGCCTCATTATCCTTCTCATGGTCCATAGATTGTGCCTTTCACTTTCAGCTTTTATCCACTTTGTCCATGTTGCTTCTTTTACTGGAATATTCCCTTACCTTTCATTGCTTCTCTATAAAACTCTACCCACTAGTTTGGGTGCAGTTCAGACTCTCCTATTCACGATCAACTCTTCCCTCCAAAATATTCCCTCTGACTCCTCAGTCTGTCTTAATATTTACACACATACATTCTCTCCCCACCCCACCCCTCTCTCTCTCCTTTCAAAATCTTCCAAAAGCTAAAAGTGTTTTTCATGGCTAAACCAGAATTGAAGTTATTTATAATTTTGTTTTACCCCCACTATTATGAGAACTACAGCATTTTCTGGAAAAAAAAAGTATACTGTGTTTGAGCTATCCCAGACCCCACTGATAGTACTCAGCTTTATCACTTACACTGTTCACTGAAAATGGCTTAAAAGAACACAAAACATGAAATAACACATCCTTATGTAGGAAATAAGATTTACAAAAGGGCATACAGTAGAGAGTTTGGGAGATGGTTTATGAAGGAAGAAAATTTAAACTGTTCCTATAATTTTAGCCAGAGTGTATAAATTTAGTCATTGAACCCTGAGTTAATTTATATTAGTGAAATAATATAATTTCAGTGCCTGTCAACCAGTGAACAATAATATGGTATAGCAATTTATATATAATAATTTATTATCACATATGTGTTCTCATATTATATTATAATCTCTTACATAAAAGGCTGTGGTCGTCACACTGTAATACTGTCATAATCAAATAAGCACAACTCTTGTGGTGCGAGGGGCGGGGTGCAAGCTACTACTGGTGGAGGACACGATAGTGAGCTACCAGCAATAATGGGTGGGATGGCCAGCAAGTGGAAGCAAGCTATTTGTGCATGATTTCATGCATGCTGGGCCTCTAGTTGTTATTATTATAAGTATATAATTTTATATAGTACTACAGGCCTGGTGCACAAAATATGTGCATGGGGTTGTGGGACCTTCTCCAATCTGGGATCCCTCGAGGGATATCCAACTGTCCATTTAGAATCAGGCCTAAATGGGCAGTTGGACATTCCTCTCACAATCCAGGACTGCTAGCTCCCAACTGCTCACCTGCTTGCCTTCTTGATTGCCCCTAACTGCTTCTTCCTACCAGCATGATCACCCCCTAACCACTCCTCTGCTAGCCTGATTGCCCCTAACTGCCCTCCCCTGCAGGCCTAGTCACCTCTAATTGCCCTTCCCTACAGGCCTGGTCCCCCCCCCCCGCAACTGCTCTCCTCTGCAGGCCTGGGTCCCCCACAACTGCCCTTCCCTGAAGGCCCAGTCACCCCCAAGTTCCCTCCTCTGCTGACCTGGTCATCCCTTACTGCCCTCCCCTGCAGGCTTGATTGCCCCCAACTACCTTGCCTTGTAAATCTGGTCCCTCCCAACTGCCCTCTCCTGCTGGCCATCTTGTGGCAGCTATCTTGTGTCCACATGAGGGCAGCCATCTTGTGTGTTGGAGTGACAGTCAATTTGCATATCACTCTTTTATTAGATAGGGTTATATATAGTATACTAGAGCTAATTTGTGTATTGTTTTAAATCTTAACTCTTTCAGATCTGGAGTTATAAATACAGCAAATAAAATATATACTCCACTAATACCTACATATGTGGCCCTTGTCCAGATTACTAGAAAAGATGTTCTATGAGGACATTAAACAAAAACTTATGAATGATTATAAGAATGCAGCAATGTACTTCAAATGTTCCAAAATGAATTCAAGGCAATATCTGCAGATAGGGCATGTAAAGAGCCTGTCTTTAAACTGTATTGCCTTTTCTCAAAACACAGCTTGATCCTGACTAGGCAAAAAGTAAATGTAACTAACAAGCATTTCCAGAAAGTAGGAATGTAAAAAGTCCAACTGAAGAGTAGACAGGTAGTGAGCATGTCAATGCCAGGTGCAGAGCAGCAATCAGTTAGTGCCTGAGTAGCAATGCAAAGCAACTTAGGGAGGTACACACTGGTGTTTAGTTCTGATCCACTGGAGCAAATGTCCAGGCATATGGTTTCTCTGTGGTTTGATCTGCCCCTTAGCTCTGTCCCCTCCTGATCCCTTTTCTCTTTTTCCGTCGTTGTCTTACAACCCACCTCATGGTCATGCTGTGCTGCTGTAAAGATCAGCAGGCAGTGGGCAGTTCCTTGGCAACACTTCATGTCCATTTTGTTCAATATGTGATTATTGTAGAAATTAGTATAATAGCTAATGTGTAAGCCACTCTCACTTACACTGGTATTTCTTCTTTTTGTTCTTAACCATCCCTTTAGTTCTCTTGCTTCTCTCAATATTTCACTTCCATATTGATACCACCAATAGCTTCCTGCCTCTGTAAGGCACTTTATCTTTCTGAGCTCCTACTATTCATTTGAAAAATGGCTTGAAGATCAATCTCCAAAATGCTTGTTTCCTCTAAGCCTTGCTGTTATGCATCATGGAGAGGCAGGACATTTCAGACTAGTCGCCACCTCCATAGCATAGGTAAAGCCAAAAATGGGATGGGGTAGTGTTAGATACGAAAGTAAAATTCTAAGAAGAATCAAAGTCAGAAACAAGTTATTTCAAATCAAAATAGGTATGAGTCCAACAATTACAGTCTAAGGAAGAACAGGTGATTTTCTCTACTGTTGCAAGTTTAAACAATTATTTATAGAATTGGCATCAGCCATTTGGGATCTTTTTATTTCGAGTCTGGGATCTATGAAGTCAAAGTTACCTGGGCAAGTGTTATTAACTGAAAGTGTATTGAGAAATGATGCTCTAATAGGGAATTGAAGACTGGGTAATATAAGCTTTGTAAAAAGTGTGTTCCTTTAAGCTGGATTTCAGACATTATACAGCTGGCTTCCTGGGGAAAAAAAAAGAGATCAATAAGCTTCAAAATTTCTGCTCCAAACAAGCCTCTATTTTCTTTTTATTTCTATAAATTCTCTAGAGGCAATGTCTCAAAAGCAGAAAGTGATGGAACAGCAAAGAGCCAGTAGGTGTTCACTAGGAAGAGAAATGAAGAAATGCAGCAACAAAACAAAATAATGTAGGAAGAAGTTGCAAGGTTGCTACTCTTCTGAAAAGGCCTCTTCTGCAAGGCAGTTGCTGATCTCAAAGGGCTTTAGCATGATCCCAGAATCTGGAATTTATTCCATAAACATTTGCTAAGTGACTTCAATGATTCACAGAGCAGCCTGTCCTGCTCTTTTCCCTGCCTTCTTTTTGTGCATGTGTGTATATGGAGTCAGTTGTTACTATTGTTCTTGTGTGAATATAAATTTACATATATATATATATATATGAATATATGTGTAATAAAATATAAGAGTAATATGCTAATTAGACCGGACGTCCTTCCAGATGAAGCCAGGGCTGAAGGAAGCCACCCAGGTCCTGGGTGCCTGCTGGTGGGGCCTAAGGGAAGCCCGGGTCCCAGGTGCCAGACGGAAACTGGTGCCAGCAGCTGGGGGAAGGAAGGCCTACTCTTGCACAAATTTTCATGCATCGGGTCTCTAATATATACATACATATATATATATATATATATACACATTATATACAGATATAATATATATATGGAGAGAACGAGAGAGAATCTTAATATAACTTCATGCAGCATGTTTTAAATGAGTGCGCTAATTAGTGATATGTATTAAATACTTATAGACATTTGTTTTTTTAACATGACTGGCTGTGGTATGTTTTCTATATGGGCTTATTTGTGGGCTCAGGTTAAGAGCTTACCACCATCATTCATGAGGACTCTCGGCTTGTTAACCCAGAATAACATGGGACCACAGAAAAACTACGATTTCTACTGGAAGAAGTTATTCAGTCGTGTATCTAGAAGTCTACTTGGCTATATTGACCAGGATAGGTAACCTCTCTGAGCCTAGATTTTGGTATCTACAGTTCTAAGGCATCAAGCCAGTCCAGTGATTTCCAAAACCTGTTTCTGAAGTCCTAAATTTCCTCAGAGGTAATTTCGGCCAGGAGGAGGCTCAGGTGACCTTATTCTAGGAGAGCAGTTCTGATCCATGTGTTTTATATGTTGAAACTCTATATAAATTGTCCTTCTTGCTAAAAAGGAATCTGTAATAATACAGACCCATACGTTCTGTAAGGTATCACACCACACCTCCTATAAGTCAGAAGATTCCCTGGCCACTTCCATTTGGAGGGCTCTTGATAGATGAAGAAACGCTAAAAGAACTTACAAAAATGGAAAGCTATAGAAGGTCTGTGATGGACATTTTTTTGTACTGTCAGTGTTTCTCATTACCACGTGCATAAACTTATTTTAAGACAGCATCTCAATTTGAGGTCCTTGGTATATATAAGGCCTAGGCTAAATGGTTTTCCTATTTCCCTCCAAATGTCACCTTCAGGATGATACCTGATTCCCTATTTATGTATCTGTGAGTCTTAGATAACCTTTGCTTCTAAGATTGGAATGTTCCAACAAAATCACTCCATAGAGAAGCTCCTTTATCAAGACCCAGAGAACTCCTGAGTGTTCTTTCTCTGTTCTTATTATATATTTCTATATATAATTTTATTAAAAGTGTTAACATGGTTACTTTATTTCAAGAAATACATCATTTCAACAATCAAAATATTTTATTAGTCCATATTCAACAAAATAAAGAAATTTGAATAGTTCCCTAAATATGCAGTAATGGAAGTTGACAACTATTGTGATCTATATTTAATTGATGCTGCTTATTTCATGAAGAGTGAAAATATAGTAAAATATTTTATTTTTAAACCATCTCAGCACTAAAGGAGCAACAAAATATAAGTATGAATGCTAAATCATAAAACAGCCCATTTTTAAACAGATGTAAAATATATATATATATATATATATATATATATTTACTAATTTGAGAGAGAAAGGAAAGGAGTGAGAAATATTGATCGATCACCTCTTATGTGTGCACCTATTGGGGGTTGAACCCACAATCTGGGTATGTGCTCTGACTGAAAATTGAACCCATCACCTTCTGGTTTATGGGACGATGTTCCAACCAACTGAGTCACACCAACCAGGCTACAATGTGTTTTTTTTTAAGTTTCTTCCTTGCACGGGTAGTATAGTATAGACTTGTTTATTTTAGTCATGTTCCGTGGCATGCATTAAACTTGCCTTTTAATAGCTCTGTAAAATAAATGCTGGCGCTGCATCTGACCGGATAACCAAAGAGCTCAAATTACTAGGGGCCTATAACAGGTAGCTATGTTGCTGGAATTAACTGGATTTGCCAGGTACTATAGTTTAGGAGAAATGTAACTCACAACACCACATATACAAAAACAAGAGAACAGAGGTGCTCACCACTTGATGCAAGGATGGTTGAAATCAATGATTATTGTTGAGAGAATTCAGAT
The DNA here is from genome assembly GCA_011751065.1 of Lasiurus cinereus. Taxonomy (NCBI): domain Eukaryota; kingdom Metazoa; phylum Chordata; class Mammalia; order Chiroptera; family Vespertilionidae; genus Lasiurus; species Lasiurus cinereus. The sequence goes on from JAAGEH010002531.1 coordinate 12,250,337, forward strand.
TCCTATTTGTTCCCATTTCTATTTGTTCCCATTGTGTTGTGGTCATTGATACCTTCTGATTCCATTGATTTAATAGCCTACAAATCAAGCTAAGCTGTGGGTGAATTTGAGGATTTAACTCTCAGGGTTTAATCCAAGAGCACCTGAAGATCCATGCCTCATAGCAATTTATCATTTTGTTAAAGAATAAATTAGACTCGTATGCTTCAAGGCTTCATATGTAAAAGGGTGTGACACAGCAAGTGAGTGGGCCTCTCTGAGGTGGCCTCTAAGTACTATACCTCAGGCTGGCTATTATGGTTCTACACTTTTGCTACTTTGATACTAACCTTTTGGCAGTAAAATTCATATTTTTCTTAAAAAAATATCTGGTAGTTCAGCAATGAAAATGAAGGTACAATAATATAAGTCAAAAGCGTGGTTCTTAGCCAGAAAAAAATTTGTTTGAATAGAAACAGTTGTACCATAAAACCTGGATATATATAAGATGAAATATTATATAATTCATTATATAATAAAGTAGGTTGTCCAAATGCATCTGTTAAAAAAATAATAAATTTGTTTACCTGTTTTTACTTATGTAGACATGTTTGTATAATTAAAATTAAGTATGTATGAAAAGTTTAATTTCACAGAAAAGTTTTCCATATGTATTACTGTAATTATAAATTTATACTGAATATGTCTAGTAAATGCATGCATTCACTAGTCACTGGGAGTAAATAAATGGGCACAGCTGGGGACACTGACTGGCCCTAATTAAAACTGCTTCAAAGCCCAGCCTGTTTGGCTCAGTGTCATTCCATGAACCGGGAAGTCATGGTTTGATTCCCAGTCAGGTCAGGGCATATACCTGGGTTGCAGGCTCAATCCCCAGTGTGGGGTGTGCAAGAGGCAGCCAATCAATGTTTCTCTCTCATTATTGATGTTTCTATCTCTCTCTCCCTCTCCCTTCCTCTCTGAAATCAATAAAATATATATATATTAAAAAAAATAAATGTTGCAGAAAGTCATGCCACTGTACAGCATTATCAATTCCTGCTGGTAATGGGGTGTGGTCATATGCTAATCATTCACCAAATATTATTTATGAGCAGGGACTCTTGGATTTAAGTATGTAGACTATAGTGGTAGACATGTAATATTTATTTATGTCAGCAAAATTACTACAGTGTTTTCCCCAACATATGGCCTATTCACTAACATTTGTTAAAAATAACAGTGAATTAAAAATAAACAACTATTTATTTAATTATAACCACATAAAGGTTAAAAACACTTTAAAATTAACTAAATGTTAATTTTCATTTATGACATAGGATCAGAAATTTTGTCTGTTAAATCCGAAGTCTCTTAAATCAAGGTCCACAAGATCGAGGGTTTACTATATGAGAAAAGGCAACACTATTGAGCTGGTAAAAAGATCAGTGGTTCCCAGGAGTTGCTGGAGGGTGATAGGTGGGGCAGAAGGGGAAGAGATGAACAGTGCATTTTTAGAGTAGTGAAGATATTCTATATGATAATATAATGATGGATATATGGCATTACTTGTTTGTCTACAGCCATAGAACTCTACTATACAAAAAGTGAACAATAATGTAAACTATGGGCTTTAGTTAATAATAATGTAGCAATACAAGCTCACCAATCTTTTTTTAAAAAATATATTTTATTGATTTTTCACAGAGAGGAAGGGAGAGGAATAGAATTAGAAATATTGATCAGCCGCCTCCTGCACGCCCCATACTGGGGATGTGCCAAGGTACATGCCTCCCACCGGAATTGAACCTGGGACCCTTCATTCGGCAGACCGACTCTCTATCCACTGAGCAACCAGTTTCGGCCAACCTCACCAATCTTAACAAATGTACCTCACCAATGCAGATATTAATAGAAAAACTGTGTTCAGGGGAAGAGGGTTATGTAGGAACTCTAGTTTTTGCTCAATTTTTCTATAAACACAAAACTGCCCTAAAAATAAAGTACATTAATTTAAAAAATTAGAAGGTTGCTCATAGCTATAAAATAAGAACAACTATGTAAATACTATAATGACCAAAAATAAAAAATAAAAAAGATCCATGAGACCATTTTAGCAAGTGTGATAAAATTTCCAACAAAATCTAATAAGTAGTTATCTGGTTATATAAACAAACAACAATATCTAAAACCTTTTAACTGAACAGTGGCAAGAAGCCAAAGCCTGAGCAAATATTTCTATGAAACAACTTAGTAAGACCACTGGGCTGAGCTTTTCCATGAGTAAGCCTTAGGAAGTGTTTTTGGAAATGTCCATGTTGTAAAATTAATAGGAGAGGGCCACAGAGCTGCAAAAACATGCCTTCAGAGGTTAAGAAAGCAAATGGACATATATTTAAAAAGATGCCTCTTGCAAATGTGCATATCCAAGAAGGAAGTTTAAAAAGTCTGAGGGCAGAACATTTCTGATATCTTACAGATACAGCCCCAAGTTCAGGGTCACCTTCCTGTGCTGCTGTGACCTACTTCACACTGCTGTGTGACACATTTCGTCTTCATCTTCATCCTTGTCCACACTTCAGCACATTTTATCATCACTGTAGCAGTTTTGCTGATTAGGCTACTAGGAAAAGATTATAAATAATGTTGGATTGGGCTTATTTTAACATCTAAACACATAAAAATGAGTTCTGCTCATATACCTAGAATTGTTAAGGGTCTGAGTTCAGTTAAAATGATCAGCTATTTTTAACTCTTTCGTGGAAGGGGAAATGAAATGCCCCTCAGAATTAATCAGTTGAGGATTGTTGAAGGCCTTGAGAGGTCCCCTTGGGAATGAGAAGGCCTACTTTAATTTAAAGGAATTGATAATATTCAATGTCCCAGCAGAAGGAAAATTAAAGCTCTATTTATTTCAGAATAAATGTTTGAATGATGAAGCCAACTACAGGAGCGATGTAAGTGGAAATCAAATGAACAAAAACAAAGAAAACAAAACAACTACTACTCAGGCCAGTATCTTCTTTTCTACAGAGATCAAAACAAGATTCCAGAGGGGCAGCACAGCTTATGAACACAATAGCAATACAGAAAATCATAAAATCACATGTTTCTAGTTCAAAAAATATAATTAACCAGGAACTTTTCAATTACTTATAACTTGGGTTTTTCATTCTTATAGATCTTCCTTGAGCTATCTACATTACTGAGAAAATTAGCCATGTTTAGCAACAACATTAAAGGCATAGCTTTGAATAGTACCACATAAAATCAACATTGCCTTGAGAACTGGGAGGTTGCTAGGATATTATGTAAAGTGCAATTCTTTCCAGTTATATTTGATTTTTCCATTTTATATCTTCCTCAATAATTAGGGCTTAACCCTTATAGGAATTTACATGAGGATAGCTTACATACCTCTGCAAATATAAATTTTCCATGGGTTCCATTCAATCCTTAGAAGGTCTTCGGCATTAGTGCTAAGAATTTTGGACAGGGTCAGCTGTTCTGGAAAAGGGCATCACTTGGATTCTTGACCATATGGGGGTGTGTAGAGAAGATGGAATTAGGCTGGGTCCATGTGGACTTTTTTCATTTCCCGCTTCTATTTCTACAGAATGTATCAAGGAGGAAAAGGCCTAGTGGCAAGCCAAACCAAATTATTTGAGTTATTATAAGAAGAAGCAATTCATTGCATTGGTTGCCAAACTTAAAAATGCCTGGACAGCCTGTTTAGAGAGCCAGCGGCAGGAAGAGTAGAGAGGCTGTGCCAGAGACTCTAGCCAAGAAGCACCCAGAGAGCTGGGGCAGCCTCCCCCACTTCCTGTTCATTAGCATTTCAATGGTCCTAAGGGGGCTGAGAAAGCCAGGGAGATTTCTCCCTTCTTTTATTTCTACAGTAGGCTCCTAAGATCTTTCTTTCCATTCATTCTCTCCACTCTTTGGAGACATGTCCTTGATTCACTGATATAAATAGGAGTAGATAACACAAGGAATAATTCATTGTGAGGTTTGGATCTTTCTGCCTCTCAATACTAATACTGTGTGTACTGTGCTCACAGAATCCAATCCATTATTGCATTCATCTCATTAAACATCAAAGTGCTCTGTGAGATGGTACAGACTTTTGTCATTTGTAGGCTAAGAACTGAGGCTCAGGGATATTGTAACTGGCTCAACATATCAACATAATAAGTGGCAGAGCAATAACTTGGACATCCAAGTAAAATGTATTGCAAATAAAGTCAAAGGTTCATTCCTAATCCATGAGGAAAGACCCTATTAATTACAACAGTAACAAACTAAACACCTAGTAAATATTTGGCCCTGGGTATGTATTCTGCATGCTTGACTCCCTGAATCTTGATAAAACAAAACAATAAAAGAAAAAGAAAAACCCACAACAATGCAAGGCACAAAGAGGATAGAAATTACTGTGGCATAATTTTCCAGGAGAGAGGGAGTCTGCCAAAAAAAGTGAAAGTATACTTTAAAAAAATAATAATTTTCATCCTACTATAAATGAAGAAGATGTTGCCAAAGGGTGCTGGCCAAAAACAGTCTCTCATTGGATAGATTCCACATTCATGGCCAATGGCTATTAAATAAACCATTGAGACTCATATTTTATAAATCAGTGTTTGCTAATAGAGCCCCTTTAATTTGCTGAATCTAAAGAGTATCTTTATCTGCCATAAATGAGACAGTAAATAAAATGGTACTTTATTTACATGTTTACCTCTTACTTCAATAACCACAAATATGTCTGGGCAAAGTCATTTCTAGTCAGTGCCAATATCTTTTTAGGAGGAAATTTACCAATGCCTAACATTTAAAAAATGCACTTGATACAGAGACAAAAGGTCATTTTAAATAAAGTCCACTTAGGCTTAATGTTAATGTGACCTTCTTTCAGCCAGTGATTGCTCAAATTTACAGAAAAGCAGATTCTCCAGCTCAAAAGTTTCCTCATTCCCAAGCTTGTATGAGATAGGAAACTGTTATGTGACTGTGAAGAAAAATAGACTTTGATTGATGAGCAACTCAAATATTACAATATATTGGAGCTTAGATAGTGCTGTCCCTCATTTCCTGGTACACATCTGCCTTCAGGCAAGGAAAATGAGTTTTGCTTTAAAACCCGGAGGATTTTAGTTGATTCAGGCCACAGTTGATGAGCATAGACTCCTGTTTCACATATGTCACTTAGCCCTCTGCTTCCCACTGCAACATTATTAAACAGGCAAGTGCAATTTTATCTGCCCATTTTCATATGCCAACCCTTCAGTAACTTTTTAATTTGTGAAATATCCATGTTTAATAAAGGCACAGTGGAATGTCCTATCCCTCTGTTTATACTTTTCCAGGTTTCTCTGAATACATTTTAGTAAGTGGTCATTGGGAAAAAAAGTTAACCTTCGGAGTAGTTTAGTGAGGAAACTGTACGGTCCCCCCTGGAAAATGAGTTTCTAGGAAAATGACATATTATCAAATGTTGATTATTAAAGCCACACTTTTGTTATTAAAGCCTTCACTCTACAGTTATTTAAAACTTACTTTTCAATGGAGGAAAGAAAACGGAACATCCCTTCTGCACTGCCAAGCTGCTCTTCCAAGGTTGAAAGACAGCCTTGAATTTGCACAGGCTCTTCCATTTATCACTTGGGTGCTGTCATGGGAGCGGTATCTTTACATTAAGGTGGATTCTCTGTCTCTCCCCTCCTCCTTCTCTTTCTCTCTTGTGTTAGGATGTAAACAGAGGAGGGCACACTGCCACGGGACAGAAAGGAGGAGGTGGCTAGTAAAAAAATAATAAGGTGAATAAAGAAATATTCTCAGAATAAGACCAGAGCAAGATCTGCTTACTGTGCTCCTCGTTGCCTTTCTTATTTATGCCTTGGTTTTACTGCATAATTACCCCACCTGGAGTGCTATGCAGGACACTGGTTCTCCAAGTGTAAGTCAGACATGAACCCAGCTTTCAAGATGTCCTCATTCTGCTAAGGGCACTGAGACATGCATGCTGCAATGATCTAAGACAGTATGATTTAAATGCTAAGGAAGAGGTAGAGAAAGCTTGACGAGAAGGTGATTTCTGCAACTTGAAAGGACTAAGGAAAGGCTTCGTGAAAGAAGCTGTATTTGGGTTGGGTCCTAAAGCAGAGTAGAGGTGCCATTCCACCACACTTTCACCTTTCAAACCCCAACCTGTCTGGCCTATTTGCAAAGACATTTCTGATGCCACACCAAAAGCTGTTCATATTTTTTTTCCATTTTTTGAATCGGAAGTCACTTCCCATCTGTCTTGTGGCATTGGCCACTTTCTTTCTTGTTTTACATGTGTCCGTGTAGATAGTCTTGATTCTACTGGACAGCTAGTTCTTAACAGCTCCCTATGTCCCTTTTGGCACCCTGCCTGGTAGGTATCATAGATCTGAAGTGGTTCTCTGACAAATAAATGAATGACTTCACTTACTTTTCCCTTTATTATGTTCACTGACCTGGGGTATCAATTGTCGGCCATTTTTGCAAAGGACTAAGCCAAGCAATGGTTGCCGCATCTTTCCTAATAGTTGGGAGGAAATCCTAAAATAAAAGGCTAATATGAGAATTGTCCCCTCAGGAGTTTGACCACTTGCTATGATGTGCGCTGACTACCAGGGGGAAGCACGGAATGAAGGAAGGCAGCCAGGGGAGGGAAGGCCCTGATATGCTCTGATCACCAGCAAGGCCTAGGGACCCTACCCATGCACAAACTTTGTGCACTGGGCCTCTACTATATTAATAAGCTTCAACTTATACAAATGAAAGATGGAATGATAGAATGAGGCTGATTTGCATGTTGCTTTTTTCTGGGAATATATGTAATTCAGGAGGATAATACAGTCTATAAACATTAATTTATTATTCCATTGCTTCCACGAGAGATCAAGCTGAAAGCTGAACTTGACTTTCATGATTTAATCTTGTTATGTTATGCTATATTATGCTATGTTATGTTATGTTATGTGCTCTGATTTTAACTTTGAATTGCTATTTTCCTCTGTAACATACTATTCCAATTTTGTCTGCTTCATGGAAAACTCTTGGCCCATGTGAAGTGTTTTAAAGGTAAAATGAAGTCTCTCAAATAGGAATATGTGAGTGAGTATAATTGCTGACATTCCCCAAATTAAATATATGTTTAGCTAATTCACTAATGGTAAGAAAATAAATCAGACAATAACATTAAATGTTCAGCTCTTTTGGGCCTACACCAAGTGTTGGAATTTAACACTCTAGTTTGTTGAATCTGGAGTCCTGAGGTAAAGCTAGCTATAAAATTACCAAATCCTTTGACAAAGAATTGTTAGAACATGAAAACAAATGTTCTCTCAATTACAATTATTAAGGAGTTTTCACTTTCCTCTTCACAAAGGGAATAATTTAGCGTCAGATTTTGATTCTATAAATTAGTATATGAAGCAAAGAAATAGGGATTAATTTATTTTTCATTAGTCCCAATCATCTATCCATCCTGGTGTGAACCACTGTCGTGTGCTCTCATAGTGGGCTGGATAACTATTATGCAGTATTTCATATCCTTTCAGTCCCAACTCTTACTAGAGCCATTATCTTCCTGCTTTTTCTGCACTATCTTTGGCCAACTTCACACATGCTATGACAATGCCTCAACTGTGCTTTTGCTCCTTATTATGAGGATTTCCTGATACTGGCATGTGGGACATTTATAGAAATATATAGCCTAGAATTTCAGGGGAGTTAATGACCACGAAGCTACTCTTAACAAATAGAGGCTTAAGCATCAGTCATCTGGTGGCCAACTTGAAAGTGCATTATCAAACAATCTTTCTCTCGTTTTCTGCTTTTCTTCCCAATTAACTTCATTCCAGCTCTTGCTCTCTAGGGATAACTTCTCAAATAAACTACCTTCATACTGGTCTTTATCTCAATCTGGGCTTTCAGTAGAACCAAGTATAAAATAGTTGGTATCAAGACTAACTGTAATGATGCTATGGTGGGATATTAAAACTGGATCACTTACCAGCCAAATAGCAATAAGGGCCCACTGTTGGTGGTAAGTGGGATAGTGAGTAAACAGCCATGGTACCCACAGACTCTACTGATGTAATTGCTTGCTTGCAGACCCTGGAATTTGAGGGTGAATCTTTCTTCTGGATCTGAGCTTCTAATCTGTTTGCATTTTGATACTACCCAGACTCTATTTAGGATCTAATTGAAGACTTCATCATTTCCTGGTTAAGGCCTTGTTTTGTATGTGAATACTTTGGTCGGCACTTGGGCCTGATTCTTGAAATCAGGCTGTTCCACTGGAACTGTGTTAGCCCAAATCCTTTTGGAATCAGACTGTTCCTACTGAAGCTATGCTGTCCAGCCTTTGGTCCAACTTTTTGAAATCATACAGTTTCTAGCGAAACTTTGCTGGTATCTGTCTTGCAAGATGGTTAGGGATTTTGTAAAAATGGGATCCTAATTATCACCCTACCCTTTTTTTGGACCCTGGCAATTTTATGTTTAGAAACTGCAGTCCCTCCCAATGCACATTCCTAATTAAATGGCCTGAGTTTACCAATATCAGTCCATTGGACAATATACAGAACTTTTGAAGTATCCAAACTTACTTTTCTTAAAACCAAATTGGACAACCATTGAGCTAAAACTGTCAAAACTGAATGGAATGCCTGCATTGATTGGTATTTTGAGGTTTCCAAACATTACCAGCAGTCTAAATTACTTTTCTGCAGAATAAGATTTTAAAATTAACTGAGACAAATACTTAAGGAAAGGCAAAATGGTTCTCTAAGCCTTATGCTCTGTTCCCTGGTTCCTTTGTCTCAGGCTCCACTTCTATGCCATCTTCCTCCTCTGAACTTCTCCCCACTCCTTCTTCCTGTCCCTTTAATGTAAGCCTTCTGAATATCATAAGGCTAATTCCCTAATTTTTTATATTCCCTGGACTAAAGCTGAATTGTGAGTCACAGTGGACATTTTTTCCAAAGTAACTGAAGATCTCCACAGATTTGCTGAGAAATTTAATATTGTCATTCAGACTTATCAATCTGATTTATATGAGCTAGTTTATATGCTTGTTGGTGAAGGTCAGGCTCAACAATGGATGAAAACAGCTGAATGAGAAAATCCTGAAAGATCAGTAGGATTATAACCATGAGAGTATTCTGCTGGCTTGTTATATAATTGGCATTGGGAAATCCTTGACTTCATTGGGCAAATCCAAGGGTTTTCCCAAAGTCTGCTGAATGGAACAAAATTCTTGCTTGCTCTCAAAAGTCTGATGAAGCTGTCCATGACTGTTACAACTGACTTCAGATTGTTTTCAACTAAAATTCTGGTCTTCCTTCAGATGCTGATCCCACTCCAGTTGCTTTTAACTCTGTTTATAATGGGCTGAACTGAGACCGTTATTTTTAAGTTAAAAGGACCATAATGTAATAGGAGACTGTGGCCATTCTAGATTTGGTCAACTTGGCAAGTCAGCTTGCTGCACCCCAGATACATAAACTGAAGGGAAAACCACTAATATTCTTACTTCGCAACTCTGGTAGATAAATGTCCCTATATGAAACCAAAGACCTCCTAATTTCTGCTATTATGGCAAAGAGCTAGGACACTAGAAAAGAGATTGTCACAAACTTAAGCACTTTGGGGAACTTTTCTTTTTTAATATACCTTTATTGATTTCAGAGAGGAAGGGAGAGGAAGGGAGAGATAGGAAGAAACAAATGATGACAGAATCATTGATCGGCTACCTCCTGCACACCCCTACTGGGGATGGAGCCCACAACCCAGGCATGTACCCTGACTGGGAACCAAACCATGACCTCCTAGGTCAATACTCAACCACTGAACCACACTGGCCTGGCTAAGGTAATCTTTTTACCAGTCAGGTGTTTTGACATGTCTGTGATTTTTGGCCGATTTTGCAACACATTTACTGCACTTACCACCCTCAGGCCTCAGGTTTAGTCAAGCACATTAATAGCATTATTAAGACTCAGTTGGCAACATTTGTAAAAACCCTCCCAATACCATGATCAAACACATTGTCATTGGTCCTTCTAAATCTCAGATCTGCCCCCTTTGGAATTCATAAACTTTCACCCTTTGAGAAAATCGCAGGGTGGCCAACACACCTGGCCCTTGAGTCTTTTGATCTGCAGCTGATAAAAGGAGATGTACTTCAGTGTTTTAAAGGCCTAATTGCTTCTACCAAAATTAAGCATATCCTCATAGAACAATCTGTACATAGTGTGTTCTGTGGAGATGACCTTAAACCAAACACATTGTGACCTGGATATTCACAAAAACACCTCTAGCAAGACTCTCCAACCTAGCTGACAAGGCTCTTTCCAGTTCCGCTAAGCAACCCTTGTGCTGCCAAACTCCAGGGAGTGGACTCTGGGACTCACATGACACATTTAAAGAAAGCACCCAACCCTGACTGGGCTTGCACACATTGATGACCTGAAGATGAAGATTTCCTGACATTGAAGCAGATGATACCTGAGGAGACAGCATTCCCAAGATGTTTAGACCAGGCAGTTGGAGGTTTAAATTTCACAAAAGTCTCTTTCATCTGGACTATTTACTGACTCTGGATTCTTCTACAATTCATAGTCTCTGAATTTGCAAACTACCAGCTGTATTATTGATGACTTTTTCCCTTCAGTGTCTTTTGTAATAACATACTGTATAATTGCTCAAGTCTTCCCAAAGTGCTTGTTTAATTCTTTCAGTTCGGAATGTGCCTTCTCCCTATTCACTATTCTAAGATACAGATTTTACATGGGAAATGCCTAAGAGATCTCGCTCCTACCCCTCCTTGTGACTCAGATGTGACCACAACAAGTTTTCAATCTGTACACTTTCCTTTCTAGGTGAGACAGGACACAAGAAAAAGTCCTTCTTGGCATCAAGGGACAAAAGGCCATTGAATCTGGAAAAACCTGATTCTTGCTCAACAATGCTTTTGGTGAACAGTCTTGATCAAAAGAGAAATGTGAAAATTAATAAACAGAAACTTTATTTAAAGTGGAGTCAGGAGGCCAGAAAAGAGAACTCTTATCAATTCACTCAACACACATTCCCCAAGAGGAAGAGGCATAACTTATATCTGCAATAAAAAGTGATACTATTTTACTACCTAAGTAGAAGGAAGTAAAGAATCCTTTTTGCCTGATAACAACTCAGCCAATGGGAAGCTACCATAGCTTAGCCGGTGAAAAGTCACTATACTTTGAACTTTCAGTTTCCTCCAATGGAGTCTTCATTTATAATAGCTTTTTCCAAATCTGTAAAAGAGTGTTCCTCTCTGTTTCTCTGGACTAAAACATGGTGTGCCATTAGACTGCAAATCCTGAATTGTAATTTTTTGTTTTTCCTGAATAAATCCATTTTGCTAGAAAAATTTCTGGTGGTCTTTTTGTTTAAGGTCAACACACACACAAAAAAAAAAAGAAAAGAAAAGAAAAAACATACATAGTGCACAGTGGGTCTCATTGAATTTTTGAAGGTTCTGTATACAGCTTTTGGCATGCTATTCAGCCCTCATAGCCAATAGCCCACCCATTCCCTAACCTCCAGATATATAGCTTTCCTGGTTGTCATTCTTCATCATATTATATTTCCTAATGTTATGGTGATTTCTTCATTCACTAAAATATACAATGGTATTAGCTTCCTCAAACTGTCTGAAATATTGGTTTTATTGATGGTGCAATTCCTCTCTTTTGGCTACTGGCTTCTGAAAATCAGTCTTCTTTTCTGTTTTGACCCCTTCTCTGACCAACCCTTCTCCCTCTAGGGATCTTCTTCAATAATCTAATGTACATAGAGGCATAGTCCTCATCCCAACTCTATTTTCTAAATGCATTTTCCTTCTTAAGTAATTTTATTCAAAATGAAGTATGTAACAGTGCTTGGCACCATTTCTCATTACTTTCTTTTTTATGTAAATGACTCCTAAATCATATCTCAGCCAAAACTTTTTCCAAGGGCAAGTCACAAATTTCTGTCTGCCCCAAGGATGGCTCTGCTTGTGTGTACAATTTATACCTCAAATTCTAAACATCAGAAATATAATACATCCTCCTCCTGAATTTGCTCTCTAAAATGGCTTCTATTTCACTCAATAATAACACTTGCTATGGACTTCTCCTTCTATCTCTTTTAAATCTTTTTTTCTACCTATTTAAGTTCTACCTATTTAAGTTCTTATTTCTTGCAGGATCTATTGCAATAAGGTTTTAACTGGTCTTGGTACTGCACACTAACTATAAGATTAATTTTCTTAAGGTACTGCCACTCTCTTTTTCCAATCACTCAGTGGTTTCCGGTTCCCAGATTTAAGCTCACTGGTTTAGCATTCAAGCTGTGGTCTCTGATAGTGCTTATCAACTTCTTTCCACCTGTTTCCCTTCATAAACTCTACTTCAGTAGAAACATGGGCTGTGTTGAAGCAGGAATTACAGGACATTAGAGTCAAGCAAATCTGTCTTCAAATCACAGCTCTGTAAGTAAGTGACTGGGATCTTGGTCCCTCAACCCTAAGACTATAATGTTGTTTTTCTCATATGAAAAATAGTATAATTAACTAGAGAGGGTACTTCAGCCTGGTCTGAACCCACTGATGTCCCGCTGATGGCTTAGGCCTGCTGCCTCCAGAGAGCTGGCCTAAGCCATTAGTCAGATAGCCTTAGCGCTGCCATGGAGGTGGGAAAGGCTCCCACCACCACTGCTGTGCTCTCCAGCTGTGAGCTTGGCTTCTGGCTGAGCAGTGTTCCCCCTACGGGAGTTCACTGCATTGAGCATCTGCCCCTGATGGTCAGTGCACTTCATAGTGATTGGTTGTTTTAGCCATTTGGTTGATTTGCATAATAGCCTTTTATTATATAGGATGCCTATCATAAAGCTTTTTTGAGAAAGTGAAATACACAAAGCACCAATAGGAGAGCAATAATGCATTTTACTCATCTCTTCTTTTTTATGTGTCCTAAGATTTCCAGAAGAAGGACAATTCACCAAAAGTCTGTGGCTAGTATACTAAATTTAATTGACTTTTTGGCAAACTGGGTTCCATACACTGGCATATATCCCAATCTCCTAACACTGAGCTTTGTTATGTTTGCCTGCATGTCCTTGTCTATGAAGACTCTCTGGTCCTTGCCATCAGGGGGAAGTCTTCTCTCTTACATTTGATCTTCCACAGTGGCTTGGCTATGTTATCCCTTACCTTCCAGGTCTAGCCAATGTGGGCCCTCAAATGCAGAGTGGCACATGCTTGGGTCAGTTATTTAACCTGCTAGTGGCAACTGTAATGCTAAGCTGCTTCAGAGACACCTATTCTAAACCCAGGCTTAGTTGTAAATGGTCTACCATGACCTTCTGCCAAAATTCACCAAAGCATCCAGAATATTCTGCTTCAGTCTAATTGCCTCAGAACTTTCAGATGCAAGGGTGGAATCAAAGGTCTGAAAAAAACTCCTCTCTTATTTTTCCTTTTCTCAGAGGAATGTAATGTAAAATAAGTACAATAACATTCTATTTGCATCTTGTTATTTATTTTGTCTTCTTTTCTTTTGCCAATCATCTGATCTCATTTTTCCAATTACTTCCAAAACACCAATAATTATCATCTCCTTCTATTTCTTCCATGATAACCAGTTGTTTTAGCTCTGCTATTAAAGAGTCTCCTCGCAATTAGAGAGCTTGTGATTTTTATATTTTCCTGTAGCAGCATCTATCTAATATGGTTCTTTGAATGTAGTAGGTTGTAAATAAATATTTTTGGAGTGAACAAATATTCATGCTAGATATGACAGGGTATTATAAAGAAATACAAACAAGATCTCAATCCATAAGCAATTTACTCAGTGGAGACATACATTACTTACAAAGAAACTGTTAATAACTATGCAGGGTTACACATGATTACAAAAGAGGTGCTGTGGGAGACATCATCTCTCAGATAAGAGCACTTTCAATTAGCAGCTTGCTCTATATCCAAAGTTCTGATGGACAAGTTTTAATTTTTAGGAAGGTAGAATAATATAGTAGAAATGATATAGTGAAGTTTGACAGATGTGAATTATAATACTTCTTGGTGTCACTTAATACTGGGTATCAGTAGTTTCACATCCAAAATAGAAATAATTCATACATCACGATAGTTTTTTGAAGGGAGTGTTAAAAATAATATATGTAAAGTGTTTTATATTTACCAGTGACTTAACAAACCTTGGGTGTTACATTGCTTTAGTCCAATAAGTGAATTTGGTCTCATCTCAGCATAAAAACGTTCTTATCCTGTGAATGCAAATCTTCCCAGTGTGGAGAGGATCAGTTCTGCCTTCCTGTAAGTTTCTATGGAGTAACTTCTTAGCCAACAGGTTAAATAGGACTCAGAGTTCTATCAGCTGGGAAGTGCTGATTGCAGCCAATGTTAAGCCATGTCAGTTTGGCTCCAGTACTGACTGACCTTCTCTTACTGCTCAGTGCAGATGTCTTAGGAGGAAGACTGTGAAGAAAGCATGGTGTATGGGGAACTGAAACAGTTCCAACTTCTCAGAAAGGGTGCCTCTAAAAATCACGAGAAGGGCAAGCCCATGTACAGCTACTGAAAGAGTATTCATGGCACCAGCATTAGAGTAAAATAGATTATGAGAGTTTTGTGTAAATGGAAAAAAGGCCGAAGAAACATGCCCTCAGCAGACTTAGGATGAGGGAAATGACAATATGGAAATTTAACTTGTGCTAGTAGGTAATTCTAATCATAATGAAAGAAGCTGCAAGGTTTTATATCATTTTCTCATTTAATCCTTACAGAGAGATGATGTTTACCATTCCCATTTTACAGAAGAGGAAGCAGAGAGGTTAAATAAATATCCAAGATTATAGAGCTAAAAAAAACAATAAAGCTATAATTCACACTTAGGTATTAGTAAGAACAGTTTCTGGTAGAAGATACTCCTTAGAGAATTTATTCATGGTAGTATAAGAACTCTTAAGAACAATCTATAGATTCTAGTTTGAAAACAAAGTAAATAAATACAAACAAATAAGAACACTAATCAAGGAAACTAAAAATTTACTATTTGAAAATATTTTACATTGTGAATCATCACTAAATATAAGAAATTTACCTTTGTTATTTGTTTTTTACATTATCATATAAAGAAAACTGAACAAAGATCTCTTGCAAACCCATTGAGAGAGGCACTGCTGCCTTCATGTAAACAGTACTGGATAACCAACTGAAGCATGAAATTTAAGACAGTTAAGTGAGCAAATACGTGCTCTATAAATACTTTCTGAAGTTGATACTATGTGAAGTACTGTTATATGTTGAATGTCCCTCCAAAATTCATATGCTTCTAACTCTCCGTGGGTGGTATTTGAAGGTGGGTGCCTAGGTCATGAGAGTGGAGCCCTCCTGAATGAAACCAGTGCCCTTATAAAAAAGAGTCCTCAGAAATTGACCGAAGGGCAGTCCTCTCCTCTGTCGGAAAAGCTGTCCTCCACAACCAAGCACAAAGCTTCAGGAGGGATGCATATGCAGTTCTGAGGGAGAATGGAGACTGAGAGCTCTCTCATCCCTTATGCTCTGTAAGGACACAGTGAGTAGACAGCCATCTATGAAACAGGAAACAGGCCTTACCAGTCACCAAATTTGTTGGCACCTAGATTTTGGACTTCCCAGCCTCTGAAACTGTGAGAAATAAATTTCTGTTACTTGCAAACCACTTAGTCTGATATTCTGTTGTAGTAGTCCAAATGGACTAAGACAAGTGTCCTTTAGAGAGAAATGGTATTTGTGATAAATAATTATAGCTACAAATATGTGGATCAGTTCCTGTCTCAGTTTGCTAAAGAAGTAGGTCATCATAGGATATATTCTTCCATATAGTTTACTACAACAAAGGAAAACCACCCCAAATACTCCATTTCTTTTTTCCTTTTCTTCTTTTTTAAAAAATACATTTTTATTGATTTCAGAAAAGAAGGGACAGGGAGATAGAGAGAGAAACATCAATGATGAGAAAGAATCATTGATTGGCTGCCTCCCTCATGCCCCCTTCTGGGGATCAACCCTGCAATTCAGGCATGTACCCTTGACGGGAATAGAACCTGGAACCCTTCAGTCCGCAGGCCGACGTTCTAGCCACTGAGCCAAATTGGCCAGGGCTCCTTTTCTTCTTAACAAACCTCTCATGCTTTAAGAATTAGATCAAGTCCCACTACTTTTATGAATAATATCTGATATGCTCTGCTAGAATTTAATTTCTTTTTTCTTTGAACCCCTGTACTGTTAAATGTAGGCATGATTCTGGGCATTTATTATAGCAGGAAGACAATGTTTTCAAATATTCCTCAATGCAATTACTTGAAGGCTATATTTTACCCTAAAGCCCTTCTGTAATTAAAACTAGATGGGGAGGCTGAGGTCTATTGCCCAAAGGAAGAAAAGACAGAAAATAACTCATTAAGAACAAAGAGTTTATTCCCAGGCTTTTGAACTCTAAAGTAGATTTAAAAAAATTTATAGTATAGGTAATAGTCCTGAAAATCACTTTTAAATGCATAGAGCTGGGCATGAGACTGAAAAAGTTTGGGGAATGTTAAACACTTTGCTTGAAAGTCAAGAGCTAAACCCTGAAGAAAGAGGTCATAAAGTTTAAGTGGAAAATAAATTATTAGAGAGAGAACTAATGGCATTGTAAGAAGGGAAAAAAATGTTGACTATGAAGAGAATAGGAAGGCTGAATACTAGGTGGACAACAAAATCCCATTTGGGGATGATTCATCACCAGACTTTCAAGGGTGTAGTCCAGGAACCTGCAAGCCTTGTAATGGAGGTTACTTTCCAGAATGGTCCTGTGAACAGTGTAGTGGAGGTTACTTTCCAGCATGGTCCTGTGAAGGGGGTAAATGACTGAGTAGGTTTGGACATACTAGTAGCTTTACAAAGTCCCAAACAACCTACTTGGGTCACCACCACTTACTCCAAGTGGCACAGAAGTGGCAGAAAATGAAGTGGAAGGCCCCAAAAATAGTGAAGTTGCAACAGAGTCCATGGACCTCATAGCTAGAGGTGCTGGGCAAGACCAGAGATATCAACTGTTGTTGCCAGGGCACAGAGATGGAACCATATGCATCGTGTCTCAGTGGAGACCAGTAAAGACAGAAGACACAGATGTCATAGCCTTACCATAGAATGGAAGGACACATGAGTAACCATCCTCCCTGAATTTGAACTGAATCCCGAGAAGCAGAGGAAGGAAAGGGAAAAAGAGACAACTCTTAAGAGCTGGGTTTATGCTTTTCATTTAAACAAGTTTTTAAAGCATTTAGAAATGAGGATTCACTAAGTAAATAAATTCTGATTGTGCTCTGAAACACTCAGGATAATCCTTTCTACTTTCGCTCAGTCATTGATTCAGAAATGAGCAAAAAAATCAGGCTTATGCCAAATGGTGTATGACATTCTCTTAGCCAAAATGATTGGTTAAAAAATAATCATGTGACTTAAGTTGCTAAATCAGGACCTTTGTATATGTATGTATGAATGAGGAGGGCTATAGTCTTGGTTGCTGCTGACAAATACAGAAGAAACAGGCTTAGTATAAAACTACTTTCAGAGAAGCCGAGATAGAAAGAGCAAAAAAAGAATGAGACAATGGAAGAAAAGTAAGGAGGGAGCAAGGAAGGAAAGAAGGAAGCAGGGGACAAAGTGAGGTGGGGGGTAGATGGGCTTCTTGATGATATTATTAAGCCAATAATTTAACCTTTACCCTCTGTATTGATTATTAATAAATTTCCTATATTTGTTATTCAGGTTTGATCAATATTTTTGATACTTTTAAATGGAAGCATCCTAATTTATACCGATATGATCAAATGTGGCATGGCTACATTCTTACCAACCTATTACACAAATTCCTCATGAAAAACACAGTACACTGAAGTGAGTCCACCAGATAGAGGTATTATACAGTATAAAGAACTTAGTCACTGTCATTCCTTTAGTATATATATATATATATGACACATTTTAGTTTATATATGGTACATTCAAATTAAAGAATCTTGGGAAATAGAAAATTTGAAAGTAGACAAAATAATCTATTCATGGCCTTACTACTCAAGAACAACTTCTGGATACATTTTGGTTTCTCCAATTTGATTCTTGATTTATATTCAGGATTATTTCTTACTAGAGGCCTGGTGCATGAAATTCATGCACAGGAAGAAGGGTGTCCTTCAGCCCACCCTGCTCCCTCTCCAATCTGGGACCAGTTGAGGGATGTCTGACTGCCCGTTTAGGCCCCATCCTACCTGGATCGGGCCTAAACGGGCAGTCAGACATCCCTCTCACAATCCAGGACTGCTGGCTCCCAACAGCCTTCCTGATTGCCCCTAATTGCTTCTGCCTGCCAGCCTGATCACCCCTAACCACTCCCCTGCCAGCCTGATTGATGCCTAACTGCCCTCCCCTGCCAGCTTGATTGATGCCTAACTGCCCTTCCCTGCTGGCCTGGTCACTGCTAACTGCTCTCTCCTGCAGACCTGGTCACCCCCAACTTCCCTCCTCTGCCAGCCTGGTCACCCCTAACTGCTCTCCCCTGCAGGCTTGATCACCCCTAACTGCCCTTCCTTGCAGGCCTGGGCCCTTCCAATTGTCCTCCCCTGCTGGCCTGATCACCCACAACTGCCCCCCCTTGTAGGCCTGGTCCCTGCCAACTGCCCTTCCCTGCTGGCCATCTTGTGTTCACATGGGAGAAGGATCTTTTGA
Source organism: Lasiurus cinereus (assembly GCA_011751065.1). NCBI lineage: Eukaryota > Metazoa > Chordata > Mammalia > Chiroptera > Vespertilionidae > Lasiurus > Lasiurus cinereus. Next base: position 12,269,145 of record JAAGEH010002531.1, read on the forward strand.
CCACATGGGGGCAGTCATATTGTGTGCTGGAGTAATGGTCAATCTGCATATTACTCTTTGATTAGATAGGGTAGAGGCCTGGTGCATGGGTGGGGACCAGCTGGTTTTCCCTGAAGGGTGTTCTGGATCAGAGTGGGTGTTCCCTTAAGGCATGGGGTGGCTTGGGAGAGGGACCTGTTGTGGTTTGCAGGCTGGCCACACCCCCCAGCGACCCAAGTGGAGGCCTTGATATCTGGGATTTATTTATCTTCTACAATTGAAACTTTGTAGCCTAGAGCGGAGCCAAGTCTTCTGCTTGCACAGCCATTGAAATTTTGTTGCCTTAGCGGAGGTCTGGGCGAGCCAGGGTTTGCAGAAAGCTTGGCTTCCTCCATCACCAGGGGCAACCTAAGCCTCCCTCCTGCTCTCTCGGGCCAAAGCCATCTTGGGTGGATTAATTTGCATACCCTCTCTGATTGGCTGGTGGGCATGACTGGTGGGCGTGACTTGTGGGAGTAGTAGAAGTACGCTCAATTTGCATATTGTTCTTTTATTAGATTGGATAGTATTTGTGATGATACTTAATATCATCATTTTTATCCTAGTTTATTCACTTAACATTTAATTTCAAATATGTTTCACAACTCTAAAGATTGGGCCTGCTGGGGGCAAGATATGCCTAAAAACTGACTCAAATTCAACTTAAAAAAATTTATCTTGTTGAAAGTATTACAGATATCCCCTCTTTCTCCTCAGTGACCCATCTACCCTGCCCTTATCTCCCCAGACCTATCACAGTGTTGTTTGTGTCCATGGTTATGCATATATGTATATAAGTTCTTAAATTCAACTTTTCCTCTCCCAGTGATCACTTAGGAGTGTGCCAGGATTGCAACTGTGGTTTGCAGTTGGTAAGCTGGTGGGCATTGGACCTTGTGAGGTGGGTGGCAAGGGAATCTTGGTCCCCTGACTATGAATACTTCTGTGTCTCTTACCCAGCAGAACATCTCTCTGTAATAAGTTAGATCTTTTGTCCACATTGAAGAATTTGTATTCTTTGCCAGTATCTACTGGTTTCTTTGCCTGAGTCTACTGTCATGAGCCTACAGTCACGATGATGCTAACAACACCTAGCAGCTCACAGCTAGTACTTAACTCTTGGCCATGTCCTGTTAAGCAATTGACACATATTAACTTCTAATCTTCATGATCATCATACAAAGGAGTTACTGTCATTTTACAGTTTTATCACTTCCATTTTACATATAAGCAAACTGAGACACAGGGAATTGAAGCAACATGGCCCAGTACATAGTTAAGAGCTTATGGTTTTACCACTGTACAAACAAGCTTTCTTATTATATACTGTATATTTTCCATGTTATTACAAACACTTAATACATATTATTTTAATGACCAAATAAATTGTACAACCTAACTCTATTATGTGATATTGAGATTATTTCACTTTTTAATTTCATAAATAGTGCTGTGGTGAATATATTTTCAGACAAAGATTTTTTATATTTCAAAATATATTTTAGGAAGCATGCTCAGTAGAATTACGAAGTTTAATAGTATGGCTATTTCGAGGTTCAAGAGATAAATTGCAAATTTCTTCCCAAACATGTTATATCAGTTTACTACCCCAACAGCAAAGCAGGGGAGTCCTCTTATCAAACTCTTCCTATTACTAGTTCTTAATGGTATTCTTTTGTTAATTTGTTCTGAATGGTATATAAAAATATATGATAATTCCTTTTCTGATTTGTTTTTATCAGTAAATAATATTTTGTAATAATTAAGAAATGTAGGTAACCCAATGGAATACTGAGCTGTGGTAAATAAAAAAGAAAAGAAAGAAAGAATTCTTATCATTTCCAACAGCATGGATGGACCTGGAGAGCATTATGCTCAGTGAAATAAGCCAGTCAGAGAAAGATAAATATCACTTGATCTCACTCATTTGTGGAATATAATGAACAACATAAACTGATGAACAAAAACAGATCCAGAGACAGAGAAGCATTGATCAGACTGTCAAACCTCAGATGGAAGGTAGAGGAGGGTGGAAGGAATGGGGAGAGATCAACAAAAGGACTTGTATGCATGCATATAAGCCTAATCAATGGACACAGACACCAGGAGGGTGAGGGCATAAGTGGGAGGAGGGGAGCAGTAGGAGGGGGGTGAGATAAGGACACATATGTAATACCTTAATAAATTCAAGAAAATAAACACACATGAAAATAATACCAATGAATATATTTAATGAAAAATATATTTATAGTACTTAAAAATGTTATAGTTCACTATTTAAAGGATATTTTCCTTGTACTAGTAGATATATTAAGTGTCTTTGATATTAAAGTAAGAGATGAAAAAAATAAATCTAAGTAAAAGAAATGATCTGACTAATAAAGTTAACATCTGTATTTAAAACATTATGTTGGCCTGGCCAATGTGGTTCAGTGGTTGAGCAATGACCTATGAACTAGGAAGTAATGGTTTGATTCCCAGTCAAGGAAGTAGTTAAGGAGAAAATACTATTCACAAAGAGCCACTGAAATAAAATGACCTATACCAAGACCACATGTAAATAGCATAATGTTTAAAATGCTTTCTTTTTACACCTCTCAATAAAATAATAAAGATTATATGCAAGGTAGAAAATAAATATATATCACCACATTTCAATGTCAAAATATGAAATGTTTTCAAAAATTAAAAGGACAAACAATGCTCATTAATTCTTTGTATTGAGTTACTTGATATTTATTTTAATTTGTAAATGCCCTTTCCAGTTGATGACCTAAACTAGAACCTTCAGAAGCTATAGATAGTTCCATTTTGTACCATGCTCTCCTCATGCCCTTTTAGTCCTTTATGGCCTTCCTTACAAATGTGCTTGGGCCAGATGGCCTTCAGCCAAATTTCCTATAAATATTTATTTTTAATGATAATGATTAAAAACACTAATTTACTCTTCCCAAGGCTATTTTTACCAAAACCTCTGGGACTTCAAAAATACTAATTAAGTCTCAGAAATAAGACTTTCTTTTCTGGGCTTATGAAATATCTAAGGCTTTGCCCCCAAAGCTATATTTTAAACATTAGCAGTAGAGGAAGAATTTCAGCCTTTTCCTTCCATCAGGACACCAGGATGAATTTGCACTGTTTGATTCCGGTTTGGGCCATGCCATCGGGAGGAAATATTAGGCAGGAATGACTTGTTGTAGGGCTATTTGGAGGTTGCCCATTTCCCTTCCTTTAATCTCAGGAAAAAGATTCATCCCATGGCAGTGTTTTTTAAACAAGGGATTTTAACCTGCAGTCCTTAGGCCTCCTGAAGATCTAAGGATAGAATTCAGTGTCAATGAGCTTGAGTGAGAAAAACTGGTACCTTTATTTTCATTAACCTTTAACTGAAATGCATTACTTTCTTTAATTACTAATACTACAATAGTATTAGTAGTACTTATGACTTTGTCACCAATAGAAATGACAGATATTTTTATATCACATTAGATTATGCAGATATTTTGAAAATTTTATTTATATGCATTATTACATATTTAAGATTATGGTGGATTATTTAAGATTTTAATTTAAAAGCCATATATTGCTATATTACACAAATTAAAATATTTTAATAACCATATTCTAAGTTTTCCTTTATAATCTGATGTACCTTATTTTATGCATATAAAATTATAACAGGATGCACATTTTTCTCAAGTGCATGTGGAATATTTTCTAGGATAGATCATACGTTAGACCACAAAAGAAATCTTAATAAATTGTAAAAGGATTACAATTATATAAAGTATCTATTCCAATAGCAATATAATAAAGCTAGAAAACAATAACAGAAGAACTGAAAATTTTATTATTGTGGAAATTAAACAACATAGTCTTAAATATCAATAGGTCAAAGAAGAGCCCACAAGGGAAACAAGAAAATGTAGACAAATGAAAACAAAAAGACCACATTGCCAAAACATATGCAATGCAGTAAAAACAGAGCTCAAAGGGAAAGTTACAGCTGTAAATACTTGCATTAACAGAGAGAAGAACTATGTCAAATCAATAACCTATTTTTACACCTTAAGGAACTAAAAAAGAAGAGCAAATTAAAGTCAAAGCTGGAAGAAGGACAAGAATGATAAAGATAAATAAAATAAAAAGTAGCAAAATACAGAATCAATGAAACCAAAAGTTGATTTTTTTAAAAAATCAACAAAGCCCTAACCAGTTTGGCTCAGTGGGTAGAGCATCATCCTGTGGACTGAAGGATTTCAGGTTCAATTTCAGTCAAGGGCATGTACCTTGGTTGTAGGCACGTCCCCAGTGGGGGGTGTGAAGGAGGCAGCTGATCAATGTTTCGAACTCTCCATCCCTTTCCCTTCCTCTCTGTAAAAAAATCAATAAAATATATTTTTTAAAAATAATAAAAATAAAGAAATTAACAAAATTAATGAAACTTTAGACTGGTTAAGAAAAAAGAAAATAAATGCACACAACTAAAATCAAAATGAAAGTGGGAATATTACTACTGACCTTATAAAAAATAAAAAGGATTATAAGAGAATATTATAAAGGATTATATACAAATTATATGACCTGGATGAATAGAAAATTTTAGAAATGAACACATTATCAAAACTGATTTGAGAAGAAATAGAAAATCTAAATACACCTATAACAAGTACAGTTATTTAATCAATAGCCAACCTCCCAACAAAGAAAAATGCAGAACCAGGCTGCACTCACTGGTGATTTCTACCAAACATATAAAAATTAATTAATAACTATCTCAGACCTTACTAAAATAATAGAGCAGGAGGGGACACTTTTTAACTTACTCTTTAAGCCCAGCATTACCCTGATATCAAAAGCCAAATATACTAAAGATAAGCAAACTGCATGCCAATATTCCTTAATGAATAAACAAATTCAGCAAAATACATGGTAGAAGATTAATACACAATATCAACTATAAATTTTATACACTAGCAATGAATAATACAAAAAGGAAATCAATAAAAATGCTATTTACAATGACATCCAAAAGAATAAGATACCTATGAACATATCTAACCAAAGAAATGAAAGACTTATATACTCAAAATTAAAAAAAAAAACTGTTGAAGGAAATTTTTAAGAATTGAAATAAGTAGAAAGATAGCCTATATTTAATATGTAAGATGGCAATATTACCCAAAGTGTTCTACATATTCAAAACAATTCTATCAAAATTCCAACAACCCTTTTCACAGAAAAGAAAAATTAATTCTTACATTCATATTGTAAACCAAAAATCTTGAAACTGATCAAGTAGTCAAAACAATCTTGAAAAAGAACCAAGTTGGAGGATTCACTTCTGATTTTAAAACTTATTACAAAAATATAGTAATCAAAAGTGTGGTGCCATTATAAGGATAGACATATAAACTAATGAAACAAAATTGAGTCTACAAATAAACACAGACTACTATGATCAACTGATTTTCAATAAAGGTGCCAAGACTATTCAGTGGAGAAAGATTAATTTTTTTTAACAAAAGGTAATGGGATAACTGCATATTCAAATGCAAAAGAATGAAGTTGGACCTCAACTTTAAAAATAGATTAATGACCTAAATAAAGAGCTAAAACCATAGTATTTGTAAGAAAATAGTATAGTAGTAAATCTTTACAACCTTGGGATTTTGTGTGAGTGTGTGTGTGTGTGTGTGTGTGTGTGTGTTTTTGTGTGTGTGTGTGTGTTTTTAAATCCTTACTGGAGGATATTTTTCCATTGATTTTTAGAGAGAGGGGAAGAGAGAAGGTAAGACAGAGAGAAATATCAATGTGAGAGGAACACATTGATGGGTTGCCTCCTGCATGTGCCCTGACCAGGGCCTGCAATGGAGGTATGTGCCCTTGATCAGAGTGGAACCCAGGACCCTTTGGTCTGCAGGCCAATGCTCTATCTATTAAGCCAACTGGGGAGGGCACAACCTTGTTTTTTAATAGATTCTTAATATGACACCAAAAGCATATTCTAGAAAATAAAAAAGATAGATAATTTTTACTTCAGCAATTTAAAATTTTTATGCACCAAAAGACATTAGCAAGAAAATTAAAAGGCAACCTACAGATTGGATTAAAATATTCCCAAATAACATATCAAACAAGGGGTTAGTCTCCAGAACATAAAGAACATATATACTTAATAACAAAACGCAAACAACCCAAGAATAAAATGAACAAAGATTATAAATAGAAATTTATTCAAAGAAGATATTCAAGTGTCCGACAAGCACATGAAAAGATGCTTAGCACCATTAGTCATTAGGGAAATGCAAAGCAAAACCACAATGAGATATACTTTATACCCACAAGGTTTGGTATCATACACCAAAAAAATATTGGCAAGGGTGTGAACAAATTAGGACCCTTATACATTACTAATGGGTATATAAAATGATTTCACTGGCTGTAGAAAACAGTTTGGTAGGCCCATAAAAAGACAAACTGAATTACTATATGAACCAATGATTCTCCTAAGAATATATATTCAAAATAATTGATAGCAGATATTCAAACAAATATATGTACATATTCATAGCAGCACTATTTATAAGAACTATCTATAGAGGTAGAAACAACCCAAATGTTCATCAATGGATGGACAGATAAATTATGGTATATACATAGATCAAAATATTATTTGGTTATAAAAAGGAATGAAGTACTGATACATGGTATAACTTGGATAAATCTAAATATCACACAATATTATGCTAAAATAAGCCACATTAAAAAATCTCTAAAATATATAGCATAATTTGTATGAACTATCCAGAATAGGTAAATCCAAAAAGACAGACAGCAAATTGGTGACTGTCAAGGAGTTGAGGGAAGAGGGGATTAAGAACAATTGCTTTTAAGTTGGCTCTTCACCTTCTATTTCCTTGGTGTTCTGTATTCTCCAGGATGCTGTTTGTGGGTATCTTATGAATGTTTTTCCAGTAACTGCCCCCACTCTTGAAGCTTAGAATACCACTAATTGCTGATGATTCCGAACTCACTATCTGTAGGAGCACCAGTTACCATGCAACACTAGACTAGTGATATAACATTTTGGTACTTCTTTACATTGGTAAATGAAGAGATTCAACAACTGCTGGCTGTATTTCTAACTACTAATAGATATTTGTAACATGATATCCTAGAGGCACTTCAAGTTAATATTTTTCCTTAAACTTGTTCTAACTTCCCATATTAGTAAATGACAGTTTTACCTACTCAACTTGTCCAAGCACTAGAAACTCATTATCATTTTTATTCCACATTTCTGTTTTATCCCTCCATTGTCAAATTGTTCTAGTCTTATTAGTCAACTAAAATTTCTGAAACAACACTCCCTTCTCTCAATTCCCATTGCTAGGTATTAATAGTCCTGTGGCATTAATACCTAGGCCACTGAATTATAATATAACCTGGTTCTAAATTGAGTCTGCTTACACTAAAATGTTAGTTTTCCTCAGTATTTCATACTCACTCTTCTCTTTTTATCAAGCTTCTCATCTTCTCCAGAATGACATAATTATTTTTCTTAGTTTCAACTTGTACTTATTCTCTTATGACTCTCAAATTAATTCTTGAAATTCAGATTTCAAAAACTTCAGACTATTAAATCCAACACCCTTTCAAATGTCTTTGCTTGCTTCTCTGATGTCTACATGAGGATACCTTAAGCCCACAATCTTTCTCCCAAATTTTGCCCTTTCTCTATCACTGTTAGCTGAGTTAGTGGCACATGACCTACCCTCATATTCAAACATAAAATATGCCAATGAAGGTGCATTTATCATGAAGCTAAATTGGTTTGTGCTGAGCAAATTTTTATTTTATAATTTTGCATTATTTCCCATATTGTATGCTTCAGGCCCTTAAAAATTGGGATCTATGTCTACCTGCAAGGGTCCTTATATTTCTCTTTCATTTAAAATTTATTTAAAGGAGAACACTTAATTGGTACAATAACACTTAATTGTTATTTTACCTACACAATAGTATTTAGATCTATTTCATCCCTTCCCATCTATGTCTAATGTAGTAAGCTTAAGTTTTCATCATTTGTTACCTGGAAGACTGAAACAGTTTCTTAATGACCTCCTGGACCTCAATTTACGTCCACAACGAAGTCATCATTCACATAATTGCTTATTTACAATAATAATTTAAAAACTCTCACAGATATAACTTTGTGAATGCACTACTTAATTCTTATTTACTTTTTTAAGAATAAATTTCAGGTTCCTTAGTATGATGTTTAGGGACTTCTAGGAAATGGTCTCATTTCTTTACCATTATTTTTATTGCGATTTTCCTCATTTATCACAGTTCTGTTTTTTCACATTCTAGCAGTATTAATCTACTTGGATATATCCTAACAGACCACACATTCTTTTTTTCATGTGTTTGTTCAGGTTTTCTCTCCTAATTAGCATTGCCAGTGTCTTTTATCCCACTGTATGAGTTTCCTTCAGCTATCTTAACCAAAAAACAAACAAACAAATAACAACAAAACAACCGAAATTTATTTTCTCACAATTCTGGAGGATAGATGCTCCAGATCCTATGTTGGCCATTTCACTTTCTGGTGTGGGCTCTCTTCCTGGCTTGTAGACAACTGCCTTCTTATTATGTCCTCACATTGGTACATGCATGTGGGGATAAAGAAAGCAAACTCACTGGTGTCTCTTATAAAGAACTTAATCCTGTTGAAGCCAGGCACCTACCCTTATGACCTCATTTAACTTTAATTACATCTTTATTTAATTTCTAGCATTTCTGTTTGATTATTCTTATAATTGCCTTCTTTGCTGATCTTACCCATCTGATTATGGATGGTGTCTACCTTTTTGACTACAGCTTTTAACATATCAATCTTCTTATAACTGAGTAAGTGATTAAATATATCCCAGGCTTCAACATTCTCACCATCAAATACAAGGATAGCACTTTTTAGATGCTAAAATGAGATCATTTCTGTTGAACAGAAAACTCAAGTGCCACTATCTAAATTGATTAAATGTAACTTTATTAACAAAAGCCAACAATAAAAAATCTTAAAGAGAGCCCTGGCCATATGGGTCAGTTGGCTGGGTGTCATCCTTTGCACCAAAAGGTTGCCAGTTCAAGATCTCATAGGAGCACAGGCCTGCCCAGGTTTCCAGCTGGATCCCAGATTGGGGGAAGGGCAGGAAACAGCGAATCAGTTTTCATTATCACATGTTTCTCTCTCCCTCTCCCTTTTTCTATCTCTAAAAATAAACTAAAATCTTTTAAAACGTTTGAAGAGAATATTTTAGAGTATAATAATTGGACATAAAGATATAGGTTAAAAGTAAAAAAATATTAGAATTGTGTTTCTCAGGTTATGCTAATACTCTGCAGAAATAAAAATATTTTGTTCTATTTTAGATGCTGATGAAGAAAAAGGAGTTTTAAATATATGTTTAAATATATGTGGATATGATAGCTAATGTTTATTATGAATTATGTGCTATATATAACTCTAAATGTTTTACACATATTAATTCATTTACTCCTCATAATAACTCAGCTAGGTAAGTACATTTAATACACTTTATAGATTAGGAAATGGAAATATAGAAAGAATAAATTGCTTGACCCAGATTACACAACTAATAAGTGCAGAACAGACATTCAAACTAAAGTAGTGTGGCTTCAGTGTCTACTCATCAATCTTCAAACATCTTTGGAGAATATACATTTGAAAGTGATACATAGGAAAAAATTGCTTTTATTCAAAAGCACAACCTATGTTCATACTAATAACTGGCATTAAGAGTTAACATTTATTAAGTAACAGGGAATACACTTAACTTGACATGTATGAATTCCTACATTTCCCATTAGGAAAACTGTCTCTCTCTGTGATGTTGGTATGACAATCATTACCATTTTACAGGTGATAAAATTGAAACAAAAAAGATATACAAGTTGCTCAAGTCCACACAGCATGAAAATGGCAGGGCCAAGCTTGGTATGGAAAGAGCTGGCTCAGACGCCCAAGCTCCTATCCACTATGCTATCCTCACTTTAAATTTTAAAAAGTCTCACATATCACATATACACTACAAAACGTTTACCCTATTAAAAAACAGAGATTAAAAAGTAAGATCATGTTGAAATGAAAAAAAGTAAAGCATAAGCAAACATGATAGATGACTGAGATTAAAATTTCTGCTATCATGACAGAGGTTAAAGTTCCTATGAGAAATCACTATCATTCTATAGTCACTCTGGTAATAGGATTATGGCACTTTAAATTTTCTTTGCTTTTTCCTGTATTTTTAAGATTTTACTCTGTCTATTCAATTTATTTGATATTAAAACTGTTGTAAAGTGTTCTGAGTACAGTCTTATCAGATCTATCAAACATAAATTACCAACTTGCAAATACTGGGAGTAAAAGATGGTACATTACAACACAACATTTGTGAATATAATTTAATCCTTAATGGGTTCCATTGTACTTCAGTTTCATATATACCAATTGTTTTTGTATTAGTGGTTTCAAATGTATTAATAAGTAGAGAAAAATCCTGATAAGATGCCAGATAAAATGGCTTTTACAATATATTATCAGATTCTTCTCTTGAACACTAAAATTTGATGTGAATTCCAAGATTATTATCCATATTTTCAACATGTTATCTATCTAAAGCGAATTGCTCTGTACAACCTGATTTTCTTGAAGTTATTAGTCAATAAAAGTACTTCAAATTTGAATAAGAGCTAATATAATTTTTTATTATGACCCTTCACATGGCCACAATTACCATAATTTTTTTCCATCTCAATAGAAATAAAAAGTAAGGTAACAGGACCAAACCGTATGGGTCAGATGCATTTAAAAAATAGCAGAAACTCTCAAAATATTAAAACCAAAAAAGCCCTGATAGGTTGCATGCTGTTATAAACAGCCAATAGGTACCCAGGGAAAAAAGTAAACCAAAATTCATCAGAAAAATAATGTTTGCACATGCTCTTTTGGAAAAGTCTGAGAATGGCCTTCATTTTATTATCTTGAATCCATGCTAATTAAAATGTAAGAAATATTAATTTCACTATTACTAAAATAAGAATTGAAGCAATCAAATTATTTTCCACTATAAACTTTGTGTCTTTATTTTTATTTATTTAATTTTATTGCTTATAAACAACAGAAGTTTATTTCTCATGTTCTGAAAGCTGGAAGTAAAGAGTCTTCTTCCAGGTTGCAAACTGCCAATTTCTCCTAGTATCTGCACACAAAGAAAGGCCTGGATTTTGTGTCTTTATATTCTAGAATCTAATGGGTAGGTTTTCATTTTCATAGGCAGGTAAGACTTCCTTCTAACCACAGGACTCTAGTGTAGGATGGATGGATAGATCTGGATTAATGGATAGACTTCATGGAGTTGTAAAATAACCTACAAGTGTGAATTTCTTTGCCTGTGTAATTATTTTGGTGAGAATTGATAGCATTCTGTGATCTCCATTCTCCAATCCCAGAAAAAAGTTAAGAATCACTGGATGAAAACCTGTGATTTTGTCAGTCAGCTAAGAACTTTAAAGAAACTACTTCATTCTTGCTCCCTTCAGGAAAGTTCATGGGTTAGGCTGATAGTAAAGAGTTGGAGAGTAGGAAAGACTAGAAAAATGAATTGAAACTTATATCATGTTAAATGCCTTTAGAAATACTTATGTTTAAGATTACATGTAGCCCATAGTTTTAGGTTATATAGTCAGAGTTAATTCAAGATAACTGTAAACATATTAGAGGAATCCATAGGCAGCAAAATCTCAGACATATCCTAAAGCAATATCTTCAGTGACACAGCTCCTAGGGCAATGGAAACTAAAGAGAAAATAAACAAATGGGACTACATCGAAATAAAAAACTTTTGCACAGCAAAAGCAACCATCAACAAAACAACAAAAAATATGTTCTCTTCACTGCATGGGAGAACATATTTGCCAATGTTATCACTGATAAGGGTTTAATCTCCAACATTTATAGGGAACTCATACAACTTAACTAAAGGAAGATAAACAACTATAAAAACCTGGGCAATGGACCTAAATGGATACTCTTTGAAAGACGACATAAGGAAGGCAAAGAGACATGAAAATATGCTCAAAGTCACTAATCATCTGAGAGATGCAAATCAAAACGACATTGCAGTACCATCTCACACCTGTCAGAATGGCTATCAACAAATCAACAAATGACAAGTGCTGGTGAGGATGAGGAGAAAAATGAACCTTTGTGCACTTCTGATGGGAATGAAGACTGGTGCAACCACTGTGGAGAAGAGTATGGAGTTTCCTCAAAAAAAAAAAATATGGAACTCCCATTTGACCTAATGACCCCACTTCTAGGACTATATCGCAAGAAACTAGAAACACCAATCAGAAAGGATATATGCACCCCTATGTTCATAGCAGCACAATTTATAATAGCTAAGATTTGGAAACAGCAGATGAGTTGATTAAAAAGCTGTGGTATGCTTGGAGAAACCAAGATTGCAGCATAGGAGAACACCTAAACTGCTGCCTTACATAACAAATTCAAAATTACAGTTAAAAGACAGAATTGACACCATCCAGAACTACAAGAAAGCTGGCTGAGTGAAAATTCTACAACTAGAAGTAAGGAGAGGGACTCATGAAGTCTCAGAGAAGCTGTAAAAAGCTGAGGTATGGCGACACACTCATGAAGAGGACAAGCGGAGGAGGGACTGGCTGGCTTCCTCTAGTGGGAGGGAGACTGAAAATCCCGACTGCACTGAACCCCACTTCTGACTGCATTGAACCCCAGTTCCAGGTGAGACTCATATGGGGGAGTCTGGACTGTTGTGAAAAGGAAGAAGTGCAAGGAAACTTAGGGGAGCCATGAAAGGCAGAGGTCTGTGGGCGCGCAAAAGTGCGCACACAGAACACTGACTACAGATTGTGACGCTGGCTTTCTCTAGCGGGAGAAAAACAGAACCTCCCAATAGCACTGAAATCCAGGACCATCTTCACTGAACTCCACTTTTGGGCGAGACCCTGGGGACCCAGACACATATGGGTCTCTAGAGCACACGGAAAGTCAGGGAACCAAAAAGGGAAAGGTCTGGAGGCAAGCGCACATGCTCAGACACAGCTGATTCTCACAACTAATTGGCTTGGAGGTCAATTTCCCCAAGTGATACCAACAACAATCAGAAATTAACTACAAGAAGGCTGTACACACAGTTCACAAAGAGGTGTACCATGAAAATCCACCTCAGGTAATTGGGGAGGCAGACCTACTCGGCTACATAGGACACCTAGCACACAAAGCTACTCAGTGAAGCAGTGAAATATACAGAGACAAAAGAACAGATCACAAACGGAAGAAATGGAGGAACACAAATGACTGGATATAGAGTTCAAAACCACAGTTTTAAGGTTTTTTAAGCATTTCTTAGAAAAAAAAGGATAAATTTAGTGAGACCCAAGAGGAGACGAAAAAGGACCAACTAGAAATTAAACATACACTGACTGAAATAAAAAATATTATACAGAGTCCTAACAGCAGACTAGAGAAATGTAAGAATCAAGTCAAATATTTGAAATACAAAGAAGCAAAAAACCTCTCAACTGGAAAAGCAAAAAGCAAAAAGAATCCAAAAATGTGAAGATAGTATAAGGATTCTCTGGGACAACTTCAAGTGTACTAACATCAGAGTTATGGGGGTGCCAAAGAAGAGAGAGAGCAAGATACTGAAAACCTATTTGAAGAAAGAATGACTGAAAACTTCCCCCACCTAGTGAAAGAAATAGACTTACAAGTCCAGGAAGCACACAAAACCCCAAACAAAAGGAATCCAAAGAGGACCACACCAAGACACATCATAATTAAAATACCAAGAACAAAAGACAAAGAGAGAATATTAAAAGCAGCAAGAGAAAAACAGTTAGTTACCTACAAGGGAGCACCCATACAATTTTCAGCTGATTTCTCAACAGAAACTATGCAGGCCAGATGGGAGTGGCAAGAAATATTCAACATGATGAATAGCAAGATCCTACAACCAAGATTATTCTACCCAGCAAAGCTATTATTCAGAATTGAAGGGCAGATAAAGAGCTTCACAGATAAGAAAAAACTAAAAGAGTTCACCAACACCAAACCAGTATTATGTGAAATGCTGAAAGGTATTCTTTAAGAAGAGGAAGAAGAAGAAAACAGTAAAGGTAAAAATTATGAACAACAAATACATATCTATCAACAAGTGATTATAATAGAATTAGGGGCATAGAAAGGGAGTGGACTGATAATTTCCAGGGGGAAAGAGGTGAGGGGGGGTGCAGGAAGTAACTGGACAAAAATTCTACACCTATGGATAAGGACAATGAGGGGGAGGTAAGGGCAGAGGGTGGGGTGGGAGCCAGGTGGAGGGGAGCTATGGGGAAAAAAGAGGAACAATTGTAATAATCTGAACAATAAAGTTTTATTAAAATTTAAAAAAAGATGTGTTACATCTACAAATGGAATACTAGACTGTGGTAAAAAAGAAGGAATTCTTATAATTTGCAACAGCATGGATGGAACTGGAGAGCATTATGTTAAGAGAAATAAGCCAGTCAGAGAAAGATAAATATCACTTGATCTCACTCATTTGTGGAATATAATGAACAATATAAAATGATGAACAAAAGCAGATCCAGAGACAAAGAAGCATCGACCAGACTGTCAACCTTCAGAGGGAAGATAGGGAAGGGTGGGAAGGAAGGGGGAGAGATCAACCAAAGGACTTGTATGCATACATATAAGCCTAACCAATGGATACAGACATTGGTGTGGGGGGCAGTAAGTGCATGAGTGGGGTATGGGGAGGCAATGGGGGGATAAGGGCACTTATGTAATACCTTAATCAATAAAGAAGAAAAAGTGGGGTGCAGGAGGAGGGTGAGAAAACCGAGCATTTAAGATCTAGTTTGTGAACCTGGAGAATATTGCTTCTGATCCTTGGAGACACATGGGTAAAATGAAGAGACATATTAAGGAGGAGGCAGTAATCTGAGTGTGCAGTTATGCCTTATAAAACTAGCTTCTGTGAGAAGCTTATACATTTTTCAAGGCCTTATGGGTGAGCTCATGATTTAAGGTTCATCCTTGTCAGTTAGAGGGTCTCATATGCTTCCAGTGTCTGGGGATCTGCAGCGGACCCCCCACAGATGGCGAGGAGTCTTGAGAGAAGATGTCTTGCTTCTCTTTCTTATTCTGAACCTGCTGCCCTGGCAATGGGAACAGCTCTCTGTGCCACACTCATATTCTTGAGTTGAGTTTCTCACCTTGAGCTCTAGGACAGTAAAAATAAAATAACCCAGTGTTGTCTAGTTTGACAGCACTATTCCCAAGAGCTATAGCACAGGGACTGGATCAAATCGTTCTCTCTAGTAGAAAAATGGTCCCTAAAACCTGGCGTCAGAACTCCAGGCTGGATTCTGGAGAGTGGTTCTGGTTTTGTAAGTCCTCAGGTTCCTAGGAGGCACCTCTGATCAAGCTCTCCTTCCTCTACTCTTTCTGTTCAGTTATCCCGAAAACAAGCCCTGACCCACCTGTGCAGAAGTGGAAAGAGTAGGGTTGGTTTTTGCACCAAGGAGGCTTCATATTAACCTATGCATGTGCCAAGTGCTGCAATAAAAGGCTGATGAGGCAGACGGTGAGATATGCTACCATGATCAGCTTTGCAGCTCTGTGGGCTGTTCTGCTTTTGTATGAACCATTGGTTAATCTTGGGAACAGAGAACTGGACTCCAATTCTAGAAACTTGACATAGAAAGAATAATAACTATCAAGATGCATTTAATGATAAAAGCAGGCCCTAGGTTTCTGCACTATTAATAAAAATAAAATAATAATAATATAAAAACAACAATAAAGGCTGATGACAGAAATCAGGAAAATGAGGGTAGAAATGAAAGTGAAGGCATGATAAATGTGTTAGTATAATGGGTCAGACACTTTATTCAACAACTCTTGTGTTTTCCTCCAATTTGATTTTGCCAAGATACATGAACTTCCGTGAGTGTTAGTGAACACTGTGTGCAACTTGCGGGTGGGGCAAACAAAGCAACTTGGGAAATATCAAGAAGTGGTGAGGGTGGGATCAACAGGAAGTGGCATTTCAGGTGTTTTAGCACAACTCAAGGGAGCTCCTTGTAAAAAAAAAATATGCATTGTTCCAGAAAGAAACAATGGTCATAGAGTTTATGAAGAGAGGAAAAGAAAGACTGGTTTCAGACATTAAGGAAAAATAATTTAACTCTAAGTTGACTCAAAACTTCTACATCTAGATCAGTGGTTCCCAAAGTGGGGCACATGCTCCACAGGGAGGCAATTTAATTTTTAAGGGGGGAATTTTTTGCATTTCCTATGGTTCTAAGGGATCTCATATACAGTATATAAATATGTATTGTGACATATTTATGCATTTCAGTTCTCTATGTTTTGAAACTTTGCTATTTTTCATATCACTTCATATTATTATTTTTAAACAATTTTGTAGTGATTTCTTCTTCAGTACTTCAACTCACCTTTCATATTTTTATTTTTCTCTTTCTTGGATGCCATGTTCTTTAGAAGCTTGTTTAGATCAAGTTAATGGCCTTTTTTAGGCCTCCTGCACATGAATAAGAGTTCACTTTTTGAATAATAAGAATTATATGTCATGGGGACATCAGGATTTTAGAGATGCTTAGATGGGCATGGCCAAAAAAAGGTTGGGAACCCCTGATCTAGATCCAAGTACCTGAATTAGCTACATTTATATAACTAAGTCTGACATTACTGTAAATGTTGATAGGATATGAAAATTTTTTTCCTTCTTTAGGAAAAAATGCTTTAATGGCTATCAGGGAATATTGTTTTATTATTTTCTTAAGGAAAATAAAATATTCTTTATCCAAGAGGACAAAGGGGATTTAAAGACTTGTTCTCTGTTTTATTAAGCAAAATTATGTTTTAAGAAAAATACCATTATAGAACAATAAACACTAGATTCTAAATCTATCCTATCTCAAAATTCAAGGGCATCCACTACTTTCTGTGGCCCTGGTTCCATAAGAGCTGAGATGAATTTCCCCTGAATATGTAATATCAATAACACTGTCCATCCTCCAACTGATACTAAAAACAAACAAACAAAAAACCAACATAAAAGGCAATTCCATGAACTAGAAGACAGTCAGACTATGAATAATGAAATGCCCTTATGAAAAAGTCTTCCTGAGAAAGATTTATCGAGAAAGAAAGAGGAGAGTGTTCCTATAGCATCTTATTATCAGTAACACAGTGGTACAGGAGAAATGTTGATTGGAAATGGAACTCTCTCATTATCTTAGAGTATGTGTGTAATATATAAAGTATTTTCAAGAGAAACTGAAGAACTTTATCTAAATGGGGCAGCTGGTGGGAACTAGAATGAGAGAAATGCATAAATTATGCACACTTCATAGAAATCGGTAAAATCTTGTGATACTCCAGTATTCTCACACTTGATTGATTTGCAATATAAGAAACTGGTAAAAACTATGATCTGGCTCATTCTTTTGCACACCAGGTCCAGACATTTCCCATGTGGCATAGAAGAGTAAATGAGACCCAAGAAGGAAGTGACATGAGTAATACAGAACAAGAAGTAATAGCTACAAGCTTGTTAGTTTGATATAGTCCCTATTCATTTATCTTTGCTTTTACTTTCCTTCCCTTTGGGGTCAAATTCATAAAATCTTCTCTAAGACCAAGGTCCCTAAGTTTATATTTTCTTCTATGTAATTTGTTGTTTTATATCGTATATTTAGGTCTTTAATCCATTTTGATTTAATTTCATATATGAGAAACAACAGCAGTCTAGTTTCATTCTTTCGCATGTGGCTTTCCAATTTTTCCAGCACCATTTATTGAAGAAGCTTTCTTTTCTCCACTGTATTTTTTTTTTGGCTTCTTTGTTGATAATGATTTGCCCACATACACGTAGCTTTATTTATGGGCTCTTACTTCTGTTCCATTTGTCTGTGATTCTGTTTTTCTGAGTGGTGGACACACAATGAAATATACAGTAGATGCATCATAAAATTGTACAGTTGAAATCTACATAATTTTATTAACCAAAGTCAAATCAATAAATTTAATTTTTAATTAAGAAATAGCTAGGAGCAGGATTACCCACGAATAAGCCTATCCTGGTCTAAAAAAAAATTAAACTAAAAAACAAACAGATAATTAAGTAACAATGTAGTTCTAGTAGTTTGTAGATAGACAGTAACTGCCAATAACCCAGGTCTGATCTTCCCAGGAAGCTTGCCCTGAGAAATATTATTTAGACCTCTTTTATGTTTATAGCAAATCCTCCAAACAGATGCTCTTTCTTCACTTGGTTTCTGGTCCACACAATGAGATGTAAGATAGAGCACTGACAGCAGGTACTGTGGCTGCACTGCCAATCCGCAATCACTAGTCAGGTGTGGCTGTGGAGCACTTGAACAGTGCTGGTCTGAACTGAGATGTGCTGTAGTTGTAAAATATACCCTATTCAAAGACTTAGGATAAAAAATAGAGTTTAAGTAAATCATTAATAATTTTTATGTTGCTTGCTTATTATAAGACTAGAGGCCCAGTGCATGAAAATTCATGCACTGGAGAGGGGGTCCTCAGCCCCTTCTAACAGTCTGGGAGCCCTCAGGGGAGGTGACCGGAGATCAGAGGAAGGCAATGCCCACACCACACCTCTGCTTCTTCCACTGCCGGCAGCACAAGCCTTGCTGGTCCTGGTTACCTGAACCTCAGGCGGCCCTGGGCTGCAGAGAAGCCACCATCTGAGGCTTGCCTGTGCCTCAGGCATTGGCTGGGCAGCTGCCATCCGAGGCTTACCTGCATCTCGGGTTGGCCCTGTGTGGCTGGGCAGTCGCCATCCGAGACTTGCCTGTGCCTCAGGACGGCCCTGGGTGGCTGGAGGGCTGAGGGGACTGGGGGACTCAGGAAGCAGGTGTGTGGAGTAGCTGGACCCATCTGGGCGTGAGCCCAGCTGTATCATATAGCTGCCACCCGGACAGGGCCGAGGGGACTGGGCACTGCCATCTTGTGGCTGTGAGTGCCACCATCTTTGAGGGTGTGACAGTCAATTAGCATATTCTCTCCTTATAGGCTATCGGTGCCACCATCTTTGTGTGGAGGGGTGATGGTCAATTAGCATATTCCCTCTTTATTAGATAGGATTTTATGAAATAAAGGGTAAAATATATTATTAAAATATACTTTTTTAAAAAGGGGCTACTGGAAAATCTAAAACTTCACATGTGATTCATGTTTGTGGCTCACCCTCTTTTTCTAACAGACAGCACTGCTCTAGAGGCCCAAAGAACATTTCCTCTTGATAGTAAGATCAGCCCTGTCTTCTCTAATTTCTCCTGGGCAGATACAATATGCTCTAATTTGTTGAAACCTTTTCCAGTGACTGTCAGTGAGCTGAGTACAGGTGGGAAGTCAATAAATACCCATGCTGATTGCCTAAAAACCGTATCCTGCATGTGTGATGGTTAAGGCTTTGGGTCAACTTTACTGAGCCATGGAGTAGCCAGACATTTGGTCAAATATTATTCTGGTGTATCTGTTAAGAGTGATTTTAGATGAGATTAATGATTGAATTGGTAGAGTAAATAAAGCAGATTGCTCTATCTAATGTGAGCAGATCACACCCAATCAGTTAAAGTAGACCAAAAGTGCTGAGTAAGAGGGAACTCCTCCTGCTTGACTGCTTAGATCTAGACTCAAACATTGGCTCTTCTTGGGTCTAGAGCCTGCCTGATTTGGGATTAAAATTTATACCATTGGCTCTCCTGATTCTCAGGCCTTTGGACTCCTTCTGGAACTATATGATCAGCTTTCTTGAGTCTCTAACTTGTGAACTGGCGATCTCAGAACTTCTCAGCCTCCCTAATCATATGACCCAATTCCTTATAACCAATCAGTCAACCTCCCTGTATATACACACACACATGTGTTCATCTGTATGTATAAGTGTACTAGAGCCCTGGTGCATGAAAATTCATGCACTGGATAGGGTTCCCTCAGCCTGGCCTGCCCCCTCTCACAGTCCAGGAGCCCTCAGGGGCAGGAGACGACCTGGTGATCAGGGGAAGGCAATGCCCCATCACACCTCTGCTGCTACTACTTCCAATACCAAGCCTTTAGGTAAACTCTTCTCACTTCACTGAGGAGACCGACTCTTTGCAGTCTGCTTTTCTTGAAAACAGTTTCCAGTTTCTCTTAAATTCTTCAATGTTCAAAAATAATAACCTAGAGTATTTTTTCTAGGTTTGGTAGGAGGGCTTTAATCATGATGGACAGAGAAAAACATTGGTACCAGGAGGGGGGGCCTTCTCTGTGCTGTCAATAGGGAAGAAGTCACTTCCATTTCCTTTCTTGTTACTACTTCTCTATAGTTCAGAGTTATCTGACGAAAGCACCAGAACTTTTAAATTTATATTTCATGAAGTTTTGCTTTATTTAAAGAGACAAATTGATTTCTCTAATTTGCCTCATTTTTTATACTTGTATAAAGTAGGTACTATGAAAAGAAAAGCTCAAAAGTACTGGGATTGTAGCTCATAAAAAGTTACTAATAAAAAGCACACATTACAATTATACACAGAAACAGTCACAGAATGAGTATTGTTAATGATCATCTCCCAAGTATGAAGAAAGTGCATAAAGGTATAGAAATAATGAAAGGGATAGAAAACTTCAAGCTCTTGGGGGAAAAAATATTAGTAAACCGTTTCTAACTATAAAGGTAGAGTGGATCATTATGGCATGTTTAACTGGGAGCTTAAAGTAATCACCTAATTGGAAAGGTGTTTTCTAGTCTATAAATCAGGCACACATACACTTTCTCACTAAACTGCACTGCACAACTGTGGGGTAGAGAATGTTCCCACCATGTCCTTGAGAGAGTAGCAGCTCAAGTGGCCCTGCTTGCCTTGGGTCAAGCTCAGAGTGAGTGAGGGGATCTGACTGAGAATCCCCTGCCCTCTGCTCCTGACCTTCAGGCACCGTTTGGACAAATACCCCTTTGTTGAGGAGACTCTCCCTGAAGTTTCTAACTCCTCTGGGAGAAGAAGGGGTTATGGAACAGTCATTAAGGTAATGATCAAGTTGGCCATTTTATTGTTAGCTGACTTTGTATTTTAACAAACAGGATCACTTCCCAGAAGAGGCAGGATTCCCTATATGAGATAAAACTTGAAATCAGAAATTTGTGTTATTTGATACACAAATATCTTAAGAACCAGAAAGTTATCTTCTTGGGACAGGAGAGGCCCGATTGTGGATTATACTGGCTACTGAATTGCAAAGGTGTCAAGATAAAAACACAAGTTGAATAGGGCAACCCATCCATGAGAAAGTCTGCCTAATTGTACATCATGGGTTACACAGTTTTTAATAAACATAATAGCTTTCTCAGTTTTAATCCCGTGAGGTACAGGAGTCAATCTCTTTTGAGATAAGACCACTGGCCTGACTTTCATGCTGTCTCTGGATAGTGAATTTTTCAGGCTTCTTGAGACAAGATGTGTGCCTACACATATCCCCATCACACACACACTCATCACACCCATATGTAAACCACTTAACCTCAATCAAAGCATTTTCTTTTTTTATCTTCCAATCAATGTGCTTGCCACGAAACAGACCAGACCAAAAAGAAGAAGAAAAAATGAAGGTTGAAACAGATTAGAAAAGGCAAGTAAGAAGCCAACTCTGGCCCCAGTGGTTCTGCCTCCAAGATAAAAGACATTTAAACACACTCTTTTCTATTTACCTTATTATTCTTATGTCTCTTTTAAAATACTTTCTTTAAACTCCAGATGAGAATGATATAGTAGAATTATACCATTCTAGTATTACAGGGAAACATGGAAAATATCAAGGCCAATCCCACTCTTTACAAATAAGAGGAATAGAGCCCAGAAAAGTCAAATCACTTCATTTATTTATTTATTTTTATTAATTTTTTATACATATCTCTCCATTGCCCCCCCTCCCTCCCAGGCATGCCCCAACCCCCCAGTGTCTATGTTCATTGGTTTTGCTTATATGCATGCATACAAGTCCTTTGATTGATCTCTTATCTACCTCACCTAACTTTAATGTTCCTGCTGTAATTTCATAGTCTGTTAGAAGCTTTACTGTCTCTGTATCTATCCTTTTGTTCATCAGTTTATAATGTTCTTTGTTATCCCCCAATGAGTGCGATCATGTGATGCTTCTCCTTCATTGACTGGCTTATTTCACTAAGCATAAGGCTCTCCAGTTCCAACCAGGTTGCTGAAAATGGTAATAATTCCTTCTTTTTAACGGCAGCATACAAATCACTTCATTTAAAAGTCCCAGAGCTGGTTGGTTGATATGCTACTAATAGGACCCAGTCATTCTTTCCATTACAAGCTTCCTATTGATCAAAGTTATAATTTAGAATGATTACAAAAGTATTGATAGTTTTCAAAACATAAGTTTCAGCCATATTTTAAGCACTTCGCAGGCTTTACAGAATTTCATTTTAAATCAGTCCCATGTAACAGCTGCTATTCATTTTTGTCACTTTATAGGTAGGGAAACTGCAGCACAGTGGAATAAGTTTTCCAAGTTCATTCAGCTAGCCAGCATCAGAGCCAGGCTTCATCTCCAGGCAGTTGGGTCAAAAGTCATGCTCTTATCCACTCTGATAACTTGACTCTCTTGAAACATGTTGGTAAGTCTTATATTAACTTTGGAATTATGTAACACTTTTGCATTTTAACTGCAATTTGCTTTAATGAACCAAAATACTAATTTTCTAAATGGCTGGTCTTTAGATATCATTCTCCCTTTTCAGAGTCAGAGGCTATTAAATTTGTACTTTCGCAGGATCAACTATGAAGAGCCATTAATAGCAGGAGACTGCTTTCTTGCACTGTTATGTTTGAATATGCTGTTTAAGAAAAGGCTGGTTCAGGAAAACTGGATGAGCATCTGAATGAAGTCAAATCAGAAAATAGAGATCAGCATTAGCAAGATGCTGATGCCAGGACATATAAATTGAGACACGAATCTCTCTAGGTTTGGGTATATATTACTGAAGCCCTACACTGAGCTTTCTCTTCAAAAAAGCCATGCCACCATGGGATTCAAATGTATAACAAAGGGGTACACAGTGCTCTGTGCTTGTTTTGAGTGAACCTTCCTAGTTTTCCCAGGCAAGACGTCCAGATGTGCAGGTCATTAGTGACCAACCAAGGCAAACAGCACTATATGCCCAGCTCTTCCCAGGCCTTCTCTTCAATGGCAACTGCCCTATCCAGTGGGGTTCGAAGGAAAGCTGGTGGGCCCTCAATTGCTGGTATCCAGATGATGTGAGGGAGCTCAGCACGTCCTAAGTCATCTTGTTATTCACCAGGACTAGGATCTTGAATAAATGCCGACAGCGTCTGATAATTAAAGGTGCCTGCTCCCTGACACCCTCATGATTATTTGTACATTGAGGGAAAAATAATTATCAGAGAGAATCCTACATCATATACAAACATTTCTTAGGAGGCACATGCGGAAACATTATACATCTTACTCCCATAATTTCAGTCATGTTCTGGTTCTCTGCTTGTGGACACTCTGATTAGGACTTTATAGGAAAGGTTCGCTTGGAGGCCAGCTCACAATATTCTGATGGAGAGATTAGCCTGCCTTCTCATGACATCATGTTTCTAGGGCCTATGGGGAGGGATGAGTGGGAAGTAGGACTAGGACAAACTAAGGTCTCTACTTAAAGTGTTGTGAGACCTGTGGGCTTTCCCACCTACATGGGTCACAGAAGGGCAGATATCCCAGGTCGTTACTCTCCTCATGAAAGGGCAAAAGTGCCTTTGTCATCTTTCCAGCCAACTGAATGTCTTGAAACTGACTCACTTTCACCAAAGAAAATGTAATTTTCTTCTCTAATCTCTGCTGCTGACGAATGAGTCTGTAGATGTCATATTAGTTTTTGAATTTATCTTTATTGTTGAAAATATTATAGATGTCCCTTTTATTGCTCCCATTGACCCCTGCACCATTCACATTCCCCCACTGCACTATTGTCTGTGTCCATGGGTTATGCATATATCCATATATGTTTGTTGTTTTAAATCATAATGTTGGAATCATTTCTGTAGAGGGACATTTCAAATGTTAACAAAAATTAATGCCAATTAAATTAAGACACATTTCAAATGTTAACAAAACACCTGAGAATGTGTTATTATTAATTTAGACCCCATATATTTTCCACACATTTATACTTGAACCATTTAAAAAATAAATCACAGTTAGCATAATGATGTTGGGAAAATCAAGGGCCCAGGGTACTGAGTTGTGATAGACCTATACTACATGGTCTTATAGGGAAACAGCCTCCATGTCTTTCCCCCTCCTTCTGCTCTCCAATCTCAGCTGGTAAACTTGGAGCAGATTTGTGGGTTGCCTTACTCCATGGAAATACTGTAAGAACAGAAAGGGCTTGCCAGTTTTCCATTTGCAAACAAAAACCAACTACCAGTATCTCCATGAACACTCAGCTGTAAGGGGAGACTTTAGGCTGGAAGAGGAAGGCAAACCAGACAAAGGGAAATGCTTTATGGAGAAAAAGCAGTTATAGGCACCAAGACAGAGCTCTTTATTTTCATTTATTCATTCATTCTAAAAAGTATGTATCACACTCTGCTATATCCCAGGCACTGTACTGGATACTGGCATAGAGCAGAGGACAGATATATAAAGGGTTTGCTTTTCAAAGAACTAAAACTACAACAAGGAATAACACTTGGTCTCTGCACATATAAATTTATACATCCACAAACACCTATAGATGCTTATTCGTGCAGCACGATCCAAAGATCTGATCTGACAAGAAGGGAGTAAAAGCATGAAATAATCTGGAAGAAGAATGCTGCAAAGGCAATGAGATAAGGACAATGAAGCTGAGTTGTCATTTCAAGATTACATCAGACTCCATTTTGGGATTTAATTCTAAGTGGGAAGTAAAGGTGCTAGCAGGGGAGGGATACAGTCTTAATTGCTTTTTAGAAAGATCACTCCAGCTGCCCTGTGGAGAATGGATTATTGAGGGACTAGAGAGAAAGGAGAAAGACAGGGAGCTTTTGCATAGTTCAGACAAAAGATGGTGGTATCTTGTAGTAGTAGGGTAAAAGAAATATAGGTTAGGAGACAAATTTAGAAAAACTTTTGAGAAAAAAACTGAAAAGACTTGCTGAAGAATTGGGTATAGGCTGGGAGTGGAAAAGAGGATACAAAGAAATAATATCAAAATATTTTTCTTCTTCTAAAACTTTGAACAACATTTGAATCAGAGAAGGAGGGCAACCTAAACCCTTAGTATTACTACCTCCTAAATTTCTATGTATTCCTAAGGCCTCCAAACACTCTATTTAAGCCTCTATCATCTCTGATTTGACTGTAAAAATAACTCTAAATTGCTTCCAATCTCAGTCTTCTGAAACCCCTCCCCTGCTGCTGCAGTCATCTTTCCAAAATGAAAATCAGATCATTGCACAATGGTTCTTCTCTGCCTACCAGATAAAATCCAATTTCCCTACAGGAGCATACAAGGCCTTTCCTGATCTGGCTCCTGCCTGTCTCACCATCTCTTATCGTGGGTTTCTTTCTCACCTCTACAAATCCTCCATTAAGGCCACAGAAAGTTCATTACATTTCCCAGAACACACCATGTCCTCTTCATATTGCTGGCTTACTTAGAAAGCCCTCCTTAACTCCTAACCCATCTGAAAAAGTCCTCTTTACTTCCAAGAATCACTGAAGTTCCCTATCCCCTTTTCATTCAGTCAAATGGTTGGCTTGCACCTTGTGGATAGCTCTAACCCAACATTAGACTGCACTCATAAAGTCTTGTTCACAAACTTTGCTCCTCCTTGGATTGAAAACTCCTAAAGGCAGGCACAGGCAGGCACCTAATGTTTTCCTCTTTGTATACCTACTAGCATGTGCCTTCACAGTTACTTATACATACCAATAATCAATAGTAAGCAATTAAGTGAAAAACCTCTATCTCCATCAAGTAGTTATTTAGCCTCTGCATAAATATCTTTACTATTAACTCCATTTACCCACTCCATTTTTTGTCCATCTCTCTTTATCTACTGGGCATAAGGCCTCCTTGCTTTTCTAATTCTTCATGTATTTACAGTATTAAATGCCTGAATTAAAGGAGTCAACAAACTAGATGGGATCTCTGTTTTCATATTATAGTCTAATGTGAAAGAGAGACAGAGTGACAACAATTAAACAGGGAAATTATGTGTGATAAGTCCTATAAAAATAATATAGGTTGAGTTGATAAAGACAACAGAGTTCTTAAATGGAGGTCAAGCATTGGGAAGAGTGGGGTAAGAGGATTCCAGACAGAAGGGATCATTAATTCAAGAGCTCATAGATAGAGCTGTACTCTCTGAGGTATTCAAGGAATGGAAGTGCTATGTGGCTAGAGAATCCTGAGCCATAGAGAGGGTGGTAGAAGGTGGGCTGAAAGGATGAGCAGGGGCTGGAACACAGAAGGTGCTGAGGGCATGAGATTAGTTTGGATTTTAGTCCACTTAATACAATTAGAGGACTGTAATCAGGATAATGGCATGAGCTGAATTACATGTTTAAAAAGGTGCTTTAGCTGCTGTAAAGAGATTGCATAACTGGAAAGTAAAAAGTAGTAGTAAAGCAGATAGAAGTAAATTAATGGTAATATTTTCTGGAGGCAAAACAAACAATAATAGAGATGGGAAAGCCTGGGAGGATCCTTTCATACACTTAAATCAGCATTTTGCCAAGATATATCCAGTTCTTATTTACAATGAGATTTACAACTGGCCCTGGTAGTCTTCTTCAGTGACAGTTCTTAGATCAGGCACAATTCAGGGAGTTACTGAGTCAGGCAGACTATTCTGTTGCCCAGCCTAGACAAAATTCTCCTGTTGTGCAGCGCTGATCACATCAGCTTTTCTGGAAGCCACAGGGCCTTCTGCATACCTACTGATCTAGAGAATAAACTGTACTTATGCCATTGATTTATTGAAGCTAAGAGCAGGACTTTACTTTTACCTATAATAAATTCTTCTCATTAAATTTCCCTATCACCCACAAGGTCTCTCTGCTCCTTCCGTCTTTTTATCTCTACTTTTTCCTCCCTAGCTACCTCCTAAATCTCTATGAATTAATCATTATATTCATTAAACAGCAGGCAGTCCAAAAAGGTCAACAATGGTTCAATCTAGGACTAGGTATTCTTTAGAGAGAAAAAGAGACTATTTAGATTTTTTCATTTAAAAACAGAAAGAATTTACTTTGATCTTGTTATTAGCGAGTTAAAGTATTTTTTATGTTTTATAAGTCATTTGAATATCAAAGTCTCCTCTTTCAACTCAGGAGTTAAGCTAAAGAAATAATGGATATGCTCATGGAGACATAAATTAGAAAATGTGAATGTAAAACAAAAAACCACAACAGTGTTTGAAATTTACTAAAGATATTTCCCAATTTTGACCATTTAACTTTGTGTTTTAATGAATGAGATACCCACAGAAATGATTCTTAGAATAACACAGGTCTATGACATATAAAGGAGAAATGTGAAAGCCTTCTCAGTCACTGTTGAGGACTTTCAGCATTTCCTGGGGTTGCCACCTCTTCTATAGAACTTGTCTATAGAAGAGGACTATTTTTAAGCACCACATTTCCATGGCACATCTTCAGCTGATCCACCCATCTTTCTCCTTTAACTTGTAACATCACTCCTAACCATGTAAGAAGGACATGGCTAACTTAAAGCAAACTGTCTCCTGAACTTTAGAGCTCTGTATTTGGCAACCTATGCTCTAGAAACAATAAATTCTTGTTGATTTACCAGAATATATAAATCCAAATTCATAAATTCATCAGATTACTTAAGATTTATTTTTGGCAAAGCCACGCCTATAGATAGTCACTGGATGGTAAGATCAGATCTTTCAACACAATTGTGTGTGAAGCAAGTAAAATGAACACATTTAATTAATTAATTTATTTTTCTTTATTAATGTGTCACATGTATACATATCTTCCCATTACCCCACCTCCCAGGTATACCCTAACCTCCCAGTGTCTTGTGTTCATTGGTTATGCTTATATGCATGCATACAAGTCCTTTGGTTGATCTCTTATCTACCCCACCTCTCCTTAACCTTCTTGCTGTAATTTGGCAGTCTGTTTGATGCTTTACTGCCTCTATATCTATCTTTTTGTTCATCAGTTTATAATGTTCTTTATTATCCACAAATGAGTGAGATCATGTGGTATTTCTCCTTCATTGACTGGCTTATTTCACTTAGCACAAGGCTCTCCAGTTCCATCCAGGTTGCTGCAAATGATAAAAATTCCTTCTTTTTAATGGTAGCATAGAATTCCATTGTGTAGATGTACCATAGTTTTCTGATCCACACATTTCATTTAAATGCGTGTGTGTGTGTGTGTGTGTGTGTGTGTGTGTGTGTGTTTAAATTAGAGTTTCAGGAGATTAAGAGATAGAATAAGCACTGGCAGATAATTAATTGTCTTCAGGCATGAATATGCTAAAGAAAAGGCTTAATCCAAGAGCAATATTAAAATACACAAAAAATAATATAAGCTAAAAGAACTTAATACTTATTATGATCGCTTACTTTTTTTCTGAAATATTTATTATGAAACTTCTTTGTAAGCCCCATTATGCAGACAGTGGGAACTGCTTCAACTCAATGGTTCTGTTCTACCAAAGGTTCAGACCTTTCTGAAGAAATTAGATAAACTACACTAAGGTACATTTTAGCTATAGTTGCTTTGATAGGAGTTTTAAAGAAATGAAAATGATTTGTCATTTCAGAGAAGCTGCTATCTGCTCTCTATAATCTCAAGATCAGTACAGTAGACATTTCTAATTTGCACATATACAAGATTCAGATATTGCATTTGGGAGATTTTCTTTTTCCTTCATGTATAAACACATAAAGATCTTTTAGAACATATTTCCTTATATCAAAAAAATAAGTAAAGAATAGGCAGAAATATTGAGTATGTTTTATATTTCCTATCTTTCTGTATTGCTTTCAATAAGATAAAATCTCTTCTAAATAGTCTATTATAAAACATTGCAATATATTTCAGGGTTTCATATTTTCCCCCAGAAGTGTTTTCATTGTATACAAATATTTTTGTCAGCAAATCTCAGAATAAAAGGTCTACAAACTTTATAATTAGTGAAAATAGGGTGAGTTGTTGAATTCCTCTTGCTGAGCATCTGAGAGCCTTCCATGGTGACCATGATGATGAAGTACACCTACATCCATTTATTTATGAAATAAAGCTCCTTAAAGTACAGTTCCAAGCCTCACAGATTAATTGCATAATAAGAATTCAATAAAGATTTAACAAGCATTCGACAATCTAATACAGCCATGAAACTCTTTCTGAAAAATAATTATAAAAGATGCATAAGCTATAAAAAGCCCATGGTATAAATAGGGCAGCGATGGAATACCTATAATGAAAAGAGATAAAGATAGATCTTCTCCTCCTCTTAAAGTACCATTTTTAGAAGCCTTCCAACTAATGAGAAAAACCACATTGTCATTGTTTATTTCTGTGGGCTTTATGTGAGCATCTAGATAAAAGCTCTCTCATTTATCTGTTGGCCATCTTGCCTCTATTACTGTCTCTGTCCTGGCCAGTTAGGAAATGGGTTCTCTCTTTCTGTGTACTTTACCAAGTGCTCTGCTCTTCCCATCAGATAGGTATTCCCACAAGACAGCCTCTTCTATCTGATTATTAATTCCAGAGCTTCCTTACTTAGTGGTTGAAGGTATTAGAAAAAATATCTAGGCCCATAGCCCCAGCATCCCAGATGGAAGGGAAGGCAGTCAGTGGATTTTGTGAGGGGGTAAAACAGGAAAATAAACTTTTACTTTCCTTTATGAGCAAAAATGGAAAGGGTCTTATTAACTGCTCAAAATATACAGAAAGGGTTTTCAAGAAATGCTACCATGCCCCACTGGAGTAACTCTGTTGGTTGCGTGTTGTCCTGTTGCTGGTTTGATTCCCCGTCAGGGCACACACCTAGGTTGTGAGTTCATCCCCAATTGTGGTATGTGCAAAGGGCAGCTGATTGATCTTTCTACTTCCCTCTAAGCATGTCCTTGGTTGAGGATTGAGAGAAAAAAAAGTGCTACCTTCCAAAGAGAGCTCACTGGGATGAAAGCCAAGGGAAAGACTCTGATCATGCAAGAGATGCATGTGACAGCAAAGCAGCTTGTTGGAGTGGTGGGATAGATCAGGGAAATATCAGTGAGACTGATAGCCCTGCCTGACTCCCTACTTCCTTCTTGTGTGGCCATCCACAAACATCTTCACATTATCTCACCATTTCTCTCCTTCTCCCCTCCTCCCTCATACACATACATACAGTACAATGGAAACACAAAAATATTTTTAAATAGTATAACAGAGAAAAATTGTATATACCATAAATTATGTTTCTATATTATTATATTTCTTCAATTAAATATAAAAAATAAACTCAGAAGTAAAGGAATCTATAATTTAAAGGAAATCTAAGAAAAAAACACACAAAATAACCTGTAAGTACAATCTAATTGTGAGAAGATGCGAAATATAACAGTGGCCGATGGAATGCAAATGTTACCACATCTAATGCACAGTTATTTTTATTTTAAAGTTTTTTTAATGTTATAAAAGAGAAGTCTTAATGAAGTAATTTATTCTATTGAATAACAATGTAGAAAGAACCAAATAATAACTAGCACTTATTTATTATTCTGTACAACAGGCAATGTGGCAATTTATATATTTACATATTATATATTAATTTTCTTAAAATATTTTTACTATATATTTTCTAGAATCCTTAAAACAATCTTGCAAAGTAGGCATCAGTCCTTTCATCTTACAAATATGTAAACTGAGACTCGAAGAAGTAATTTGTTCAAAGCTATACAACTAATAAGTGGTATAGAAAGAATCTCAAGATCTCTCTGTGTTTCCCAAGCCTTTGAACCTTTCATTAAGCCATGCTGAATTCTCATTGGTCTAGATCAGGGTTACAAAGCCAAATGTTTAGAAAGGCTAAGCAGACATACTATAATTAAATAGTAGACACCATAATTCATCATTGAAGAAAGGCCTGTGGTGAGCTGAAAGCACTTTCCCCTACAAGGAATCCATGCGATAAGGGGTTGTAGTGATTGCTACCAAGATGCAATGTGGAGCCAGTATTATAGGAGCTTGCAAATTATTCAGAGAATTAGAAATCAATATTTGTGTGTGAAATTATTCTATTTTTAAATACCAGCGCTAATGTGGCTGACCAGTCAAACTGCATCTGCATCCTGGATACCATCCGGCCTCGATATGCCCTTTAAATCTTAAAGCCAGAGATAACCTGCTTACAGGTAATCACAATCTACTTAGAACTATGGATAGGTAAATGGTGTCTGGACAACTGGAGAGAAGTATTCATCTCGTTTCAGTTACTGCAAGGCAGAAACTCAGTCATACCAATGGGGCTCTATGTGTGGCCCCAAATAGGCCATGGTGTGACTCACTCTGAATAGTGCTTGCATATTTCACAGACTCATGCCTGCATTTCTTCAGAGGGCAGAGACTTTGTTATATCATTTCTGGTATCCAATTACCAGCCATCTCCTGGATGATATTTTCATCGGACTTTCTGAGATGTGACCTGTGCACTCTACCTTTTCATATTATCAGCTGACATTTTCATCCAAGTACGGGAAATGTCTCTAATTTTGTTTGGACACATCAAAACATATACAGCAGCCTTTCATTTCTAAGCCTCTGGTATCAGAGAACCTTTGAAAATAACCTCAACACTAAGTGGATGATCTCTTTACTCTTCAATAAAAGAGACACTTCCAATTCTCCTGAGATCTTATGTGAGTGGGCTTAGAAATCCAACAAGATACCAGTCATGATGTCAAGGTCCTTGATCCTAATCCACACCCATTAAGATAACAGGGAATCATGCTAACTTTGGGCAGAGGCATCAGTTAAAAAAACAGTATAGCTAGTTTGTAATATAATATTCATTTTACTAAAGGTTTACCCAAAATGCTCACCCTAAACTTGGTATTTTTAGTCTGTTTATAAGAGTACTAGAAGCTCTCTGCATGGAATTAGTGCAAGAGTAGGCCTTCCCAGCTGCATCGGCTGCCTAGATCCCTTCCTGAAACTTACATAAAACCTTGCTAGTTTGATTGTCTACACTTTATTCCTGCTTTATTTTATGCAAAATCCTTATCTCTATAACACTTTACTCTTAAAACTTCCTATCAGTGTAATTCTGAACAGGATAGTGTAGAACATCCTGCAGTCTTCACCATGATAGTCTTGTTTCTCTCCTCCTGTCCTGGCACAATTGTCAACAGTGCTGCTTTCACTCTCAGAATTGCTCCAGTTTGAAAGATTGGTCACTTCATGTTGTGATTATATCAGAGAAGGTTCTGCAACTTCCAGGTTAATGAGAGCAACATAAATGAATTTGGTAATAATATATTCATTATCATGGAAGTTAACCAGTAATATTATTTGGAAATACTTGCAGTATATAATGTACAGTATATCTCTCAATGATCAGAAATCAATGTAATAGTTGCTTAAACTAGTTTCAAAGATTTTTTTCTCTGTAAATAAAATTGATATAATTCTGTATTTGATAAATGAGATTACAAAACCATGTACACTTGATTTTGTTGTTGTTGTTAATCCTCACTCAAGGATATTTTCCCCATTGATTTTTAGAGAGAGAGTGAGGCAGGGAAAGAAAAGGAGAGAGGAAAAAGAGAAACATTGATATGAGAGAGACACATTGATTGGTTGCCTCCTGCATGTGCCTGGAGCAGAGGATTGAACTTTCAACCCAAGTATGTGCCCTTGGCCCAGAATTGAACCCCATGACCATTCAATGTATAAGTCCACACTCTAACCACTAAGCACACTGGCCAGGTCTATACCTATTGCATAAGCTACACAATATTTCACAAAAGTGCCTAAAAAATTTACTAGTATACCCTCTACTTAATTCAGACAGATTCTGAGCTCTTTGATTCAATAGTGTCTTACCTTTTATTATCATGCACCTCACGTATTCTTTTGGAAGTTGGTCAAGTATATATTTTATATTAACTGGAATATTCCAAAAATAACTAAACCAGTCATTAGCCTTGTCAGTTCTAACTGAGATAAATTAAAAGAGGTACTTTAGATACCATTCGGCTGTGAAACTACCTTTGGTCAGCATTCTACTTAGGATGATGAGTTTTCTTAATATCATTTTGAGGATAACAACTCCTCTCAAACTGAAATCATGTATATCCAAATTACCTTGAGCCTCTAACATTTTCCCCCTTTCCTGCCCATGTAAGAATTTGAATGAAATGGTATTATTTATACATGAATGTCTAGGACTGAGAGTATCAAGTAAAACTGCCATGATCCATTCCAAATAATGTAGGAATCATGGAGAACCCTTCCATACAGTTATCCATCTGGCGAGGAGCCTAGAGTACTGCTCTAAATTGAGATGGAAATTAAAAAGAAAGAGAAATCCGAAGTCTCATGTGAAAAACATAGACAATATTCAATTCTGAAAATAATTGTGCTTAGTGAGGCACAAGGAAGGTTTCAAATTAAACTCGAAGGAGGTGTATATTATCAAATCTGGAGATACACATGAAACATAATTCCTCCCTTAAAAAAAAGGAAACAAATAAATAATAGTTACTCTCTTGAGGACTTGCGGTGTGTCAGACACTGTTATTAGCATTTCCATGGGTTAAATAGTTTACTATATTTCATTAAATCTCAACTTCTGTTAATTGTAAGAAGCCATTATTATGTTGTATACCACTAAGAAAGAAAAAAAAAAGAGCCCCAAAATATATTATGACACAACAATGATTTAGAATATACTTTGAGATATGGTCACTTTCACAACTACATTATGGAAATAGGTATTATTCATTATCTCTAACTTAACAGATGAGTCAACGTATCATTATTACTTACCGAGAAGAGAAAACTAGTTAGTGGAAACATTAGTATTCAAACTTAGGCAGTCTATCTCCAGAGAATGTGCTCTTTAACCAGCAAGCTATAGATTCATCCATATTCAAGTTTTATTACAGTGATGTCATCATCTTCAAAGGCAGCTCATTATATTTTCAGGGCAATTCTAAAGGCTGGACTATTCTTTTCTTTATTGAAATGAATAATCATAAAGAATAGCAATAAAAGTAGCATCAGTAGCAAACATTTATATACCAGGTAGAATGCCAGGTGCTTTATAAAATTCTAGAATTAGTTCTCAAATGCTGGCCAAGCAACACAAAAACATGCTGGGCCAAAAACAAAAAGTCTCATCCATTTCTTGTTAAGAATTGTCTCCAGGGCCCTTACCTCAACATTCTGTGGGCCTAGGGGCTTTAATAAGCCCCCCAAAATACATAAATATCAGACATTTTGGGGGGCTTATTAAAATATTTTATCATTTAAACACCCTACAAAATAGGTATAATTTTACCAACTTTTTAGGCAAGTCTCACCATTGGATCACAGTCTCCTGATTCAATTGGTCTTACAGAACACCTGCCATGTTTTCTAAAATATGCAAGTTAGCACAGTGTGGCTAGTAGGAGGCTCACAGCTATCTTAGCATCAAAACTCACTGAGAAAAAGATCATTCTGCCAAATTACATCAGGGAATGGGCTGTGAGTGAACATGGTCTTAGCAAGTTTAGGCTACTGAAAAAGATTACTCAGGTAATAATCTTTTGCTGGTTATGTAAATATTCAACAGATAACTTGAAAGTAGGTCCTATATCTGTTTTTAAACCAAGTTATTTCAATAAAAATCCCACAGAGGGACCAGAGCAGCTCAGTGGTTGAGCATCAACCTCTGAACTAGGAGGTCAAGGTTTGATTTCCAGTCAGGACACATGCTCAGTTTGCAGGCTCATTCACCCTCTGGGGTGTGCAGAAACAGCCGATCAATGATTCTCTCTCAACATTAATGTTTCTATATCTCTCCCCCTTGCCCTTCCTCTCTGAAATCAATTTTTAAAGTATATTTAAAAAATCCTTACATAAGTTATTCAAGAAGATTCTTTGGGGCACATGTCCAGCATTTTACTAGCTTTTTGGTGCTTGTAAATAATAGAACCAGAGTTCAATATCTACCTAACTGAACTTGTTGATACCTTTAAATCTAAATGAACCTTTGGAACTGTTTATGGGAAGATGGTGACTAAGATTAGTCTCTCAAGTGAATAACAAGATATAAGCAGATGTAGGAAACTGTCCATCATAGACAGTGTCAGCACAGACATTTCTTATCCTTTTAGTTCACATTACTTTTTTATTTTACTCATTAGCCAGTAATATAATCTTACTACTGGAGGCCCAGTGCACAAAATTCATGCATGGGGGGAGGTGGTGTCCCTCAACCCAGCTGGCACCCTCTCCAATCTGGGACCCCTCAAGGGATGTCCGAGTGCCCAGTGGGATTGGGCCTAAATAGTTGAAAGCCACAATCCAGGACTGGCTTTCAACTGCTCACCTGCCTGCCTGCCTGATTGTCCCTAACCACTTTTGCCTGCCAGCCTGATCACCCCCTAACTACTCCCACGCCAGCCTGATCAATGCCTAACTGTTCCCGTGCTGGCCCGATTATCCCAAAATTGTCCCTCCCCTGCTGGCCTGGTTACCCTTGTTCTCCCCTGCAGGCCTGCTCCCTCCCCTCTTAACTTCCCTCCCCTGCAGGCCTTGTCCCCCCCAACTGCCCTTCTCTGCCAGCCCAGTCATCCCTAACTGCCTTCCCTTGAAGGCCTGGTCTCCCACAACTGCCCTCCCCTGCTGGCCATTTTGTGGCAGCCATCTTGTGTCCACACAGAAGTGGCCATTTTTGACCACATGGGGTGGCCATCTTGTGTGTTAGAGTGATGGTCAATTTGCATATTACCACTTTATTATATAAGATTGCCAGGTAACATATGTTTTGTTGGATTTTTTAATAATTTTTTAATTAATGTGTTACATGCATGCATATCTTCCCATTGCCCCCCCTTCCCAGGCATACCCTAACCCTCCAGTGTCTTGTGTTCATTGGTTATGCTTATATGCATGCATACAAGTCCTTTGGTTGATCTCTTATCTACCCCACCTCTCCTTACCCTTCCTGCTGTAATTTGACAGTCTTTTTGATGCTTTACTGTCTCTGTATCTATCCTTCTGTTCATCAGTTTATAATGTTATTATCCACAAATGAGTGAGATCATGTGGTGTTTCTACTCCATTGACTGGCTTATTTCACTTAGCATAAGGCTCTGTAGTTCCATCCAGGTTGCTACAAATGGTAAGACTTCCTTCTTTTTTATGGCAGCATAGAATTCCATTGTGTAAATGTACTATAGTTTTCTGATCTACTCATCTGCTGATGGGCACCTAGGCTGTTTCCAAATTGTAGCTATTGTAAATTGTGCTGCTATGAACATAGGGGTACATAAATGCTTTCTGATTGGTGTTTCTAATTTCTTAGGATATATTCCTAAGAGTGGGATTGCTGGATCAAATGGGAGTTCCATTTCTAGTTTTTTGAAGAAACTCCATAATGTTTTCTACTGTGGCTGCACCAGTCTGCATTCCCACCAACAGTGCACAAGGGTTCCTTTTTCTTCACATCCTCACCAACACTTGTCATTTGTTGATTTTTTAATTATTGCAATTCTGACAGGTGTGAGATGGTATCACATTGTCGTTTTGATTTGCATCTCTCGGATGATTAGCGACTTTGAACATGTTTTCATGTGTCTCTTAGCCTTCCTTCTGTCGTCTTTTGAAAAGATTTTATTTAGGTCCATTTTCCATTTTTTTATTGGATCATTTATCTTCCTTTTTTAAAAAAATATATTTTATTGATTTTTCACAGAGAGGAAGGGAGAGGGATAGAAAGTCAGAAACATCGATGAGAGAGAGACATCAATCAGCTGCCTCCTGCACACCCCACACTGGAGATGTGCCCGCAAGCAAGGTACATGCCCCTGACCGGAATCAAACCCGGACCCCTCAGTCCATAGGCCGATGCTATATCCACTGAGCCAATCCAGTCTCGGCCATTTATCTTCCTTTTATTAAGTTGTATAAGTTGGCTGTAGATGTTGGAAATTAAACCTTTATCAGTGCTAACATTTGCAAATATGTTCTCCCATACAGTGGGTTTCCTGTCTTATGTTCAAGTCCTGTATCCATTTGGAGTTTATTTTTGTATATGGTGTAAGTTCTGGTCTAGTTTCATTTGTTTGCATGTATCTATCCAATTTTCCCAATACCATTTATTGAAGAGGCTGTCTTGACTCCATTGTATGTTCATGCCTCCTTTGTTAAATATTAATTGAGAATAGTGGTTTGGGTGGATATCTGGATTCTCTATTCTATTCCATTGGTCTATATGTCTGTTCTTGTGCCAGTACATGGCTGTTTTGAGAACAGTTGCTTTGTAATATAGCTTGAAATTTGGTATTGAGATCCAACCTACTTTATTCTTCTTTCTCAGAATTGCTGTGGCTATTCGTGGTCTTTTTTTGTTCCAGATGAATCTTTGAAGAGTTCTTTCTAGCTCTGCGAAATATGTTGTTGGTATTTTAATGGGTAGTGCAATGAATCTATAGATTGCTTTGGGTAGTATGGACATTTTAATGAGGTTGATTCTCTCAATCCATGAGCATGGTATGCTCTTCCATCTGTTTATGTCTTTCTCTACTCTATGTATAGATCTTTTACCTCCTTAGTTAGGTTTATTCCTGGGTATCTTAATTTTTTTGGCGTGATGGTAAATGAGATTCTTTTTTAGTCTCTCTTTCTGTGATTTCACTATTAGTGTATAGAAATGCCACAGATTTCTTGGCATTAATTATGTATCCTGCTACATTGCCAAATTCATTTATTAAGTCTATTAGTTTTTGGATGGAGTCCTTTGGGTTTTTTATGTACAGTATCATGTCATCTGCAAATAAGGACAGCTTTACTTCTTCTTTTCCAATTTGGATGCCTTTTATTTCTTCTTCTTGTCTAATTGCAATGGCTAATACTTCCAGTACTATGTTGAACTGGAGTGGTGAGAGTGGGCATCCCTGTCTTGTTCCTGTTCTTAGGGGAAATGGTTTTAGTTTTTGCCCATTGAGTATGATGTTAGCTGTGGGTTTATGATATATGGCTTTTATGATGTTGAGGTACGATCCTTCTATTCCCACCTTGCTGAGAGTTTTTATCAAGAAAGTGTGTTGGATTTTGTCAAATGCTTTTTCTGCATCAATTGATATGACTATGTGCTTTTTATCTCTCAATTTGTTTATGTGATGTATCATGTTAATTGATTTGCAGATATTATACCATCCTTGCATTCCTGGCATAAATCCTACTTGGTCATGATGCATGATCTTTCTGATGTGCTGCTGGATCCAATTTGCTAAAATTTTGTTGAGGATTTTGGCATCTATGTTCATGATGGATATTGGCCTGTAATTCTCTTTCATTGTGTTGTCTTTATTTGGTTTTGGTATTGGGATGATGCTGGCTTCATAGAAGGTGTTTGGAAGTGTTCCTTCTTTTTGAATATTTTGGAATAGTCTGAGGAGGATAGGTTTTAATTCTTCCTTGAATGTTTGGTAAAACTTTCCTGTGTAGCCATCTGGTCCAGGGCTTTTGTTTGCTGGAAGCTTTTTGATGACTTCTTCAATTTCTTCCATACTTATTGGACTATTGAGATGTTTAGATTCTTCCTGATTGAGTTTTGGAAGGTTATATTTTTCTAGGAATATGTACATTTCCTGCAGGTTGTCCAATTTGTTGGAATAGAGAAGTTCATCATATTTTTTAACAATTCTTTGTATTTCGGCGGGGTCTGTTGTTATTTCTCCTCTTTCATTTCTGATTTTGTTTATTTGGGTCTTCTCTTTGCTTCTTGGTGAGCCTGGATAGAGGTCCATCAATATATATTTTTTTTTCCTTTCAAAGAACCAGCTCTTGGTTTTGATGATCTTTTGAATTGTTTGTTTGGTTTTCATGTTGTTCATCTCTGCTCTAATCTTTACTATTTCCTTCCTTCTGCTTACACTGGACTTTTCTTGTTGCTCTCTTTCTAGCTCTGTGAGTTGTAGGGTTATGTGATTTATTACTATTGTTTCCTGTTTTTTTTTTTCCAGTAGGCTTGTAGACCTATGAACTTCCCTCTCAAGACTGCTTTCACTGTGTCCCATAAACTTTGTATCATTGTGTCGTCATTATCATATGTTGCCATGATGTTTTTTATTTCTTCCTTGATCTCTCTGGTTACCCAGTCATTGTTTAATAGCATGCTATTTAGTCTCCATGCGTTCGATTTCTTTATATTGTTTTTATTGTGGTTGGTTTCCAGTTTTATACCACTGTGGTCTGAGAAAATTCCTGATATGATTTCTATCTTCTTAAATTTGAAGAGATTTTTCCTATGACCTAACATATGGTCTATCTTTGAAAATTACCCACGTGCACTGGAGAAGAATGTATTGTTTTATTGTATTTTTGTTTTTGAAACAATTAGGCAATTCAGAGGATGTAGATTCCAAGAAAAATGTTATTTTCTTCTTTTTTATCAATTAAAAGCATTCCAATAATTTATTAATTTAGATTTTAGAAATTACTATTAAGTTATGTTAAAAGAAAATAACAA
This sequence comes from Lasiurus cinereus, assembly GCA_011751065.1. Classification (NCBI taxonomy): domain Eukaryota; kingdom Metazoa; phylum Chordata; class Mammalia; order Chiroptera; family Vespertilionidae; genus Lasiurus; species Lasiurus cinereus. Next base: position 12,309,068 of record JAAGEH010002531.1, read on the forward strand.
TATTTATTAAGGCTAATAAATGGAGTAAAAGTAACATTATATTTTTCATTTGAAAGATAAAGACCATTGTCTTTGGAAATTCTCTTGGAAGGATGATTTTCACCAATGTTCTCCTATTTAATCAACTTTAAAAAATGTGCATTAAGACTCATAATATGATATAAAACATTAGATGTTTTTTAGTTTTATATGATGATAATGTTGATTTAATTTGGCATAATCATTATATAACCTTTCTGGATATTCAATGATTTTTTTCTACTCTATAAACAATTCATCTCAGAGGACAAAATATATCATTTAAGTAGATAGAAAATCATAGACATGAAAAATGACCTTGATATTAGCTACCTTTTCTAAAATTTCAAAAACTCAATTTATCTCTAAAAGTTTAAACTGTTTTTACTGCCTAAAGCAATCACAAATAATTTCACTACCTAGGGATATATAGTCTTCCCAAATTACACATATTCAGTGTTTTTATAAGTATAAATAAACAAAATTACAGTACTCCTTGGCCTCCATAGTATTAGAGACACATTTTGATCTCAAAGAAGTAGTTAAGTATTTATCAAGGCAATTTTATAAAGAGAGCTACTTCTGTAAATACTAGTATAGAGAGAGATTTATAGACAGAATTAAAGAGAGCTTCACATTCTTGAAGGCAGTAATTAAATCCAGAGACAATTTAACCAACAATTAAAATCATAATGCTGGGCTGAAAGCTGAAGACAACCCTGATGATGTAAGAAATCATTTCTATCCTAGGAAATCTCATTGTAAGCCTTTATGTCCCTGAGGGATAGGGGCCAACAACTTCATTGATCCTCAGAACGAATACCGTATTAATCGGGGGGGGGGGGAGGACAGGGCAGGGGGCAAATGGGGTGGTAAGCTAGGCAGAGCAGCCCAGGAGACCAGAAAGAGTACTCCCTGCCTCAGTATGTCAGGTGTGTTAGTGCATTCCCAATGCTCCCTACTTTGCTGAATGATCCTGTCAGAGTGGTTTTGCTGTCTAGGCCTCACTTTCTTCATTTGGAAATGAACAGCTTGAAGTTGATAGTCTAAGGCAGCTCTATGTTTTTTTTTTCTTTTTGAGAAAGAACATTAGAACTTGTCAAGAAAATTGCTTATATTGTTACGTTATAGTCAGATAACTTGTTCTAGAGCAAATAGTCAAGCAGCTCATCAAGGCTGCTCTGAACAAAAAGACAGCAGCTATAATGTGGCTGAAAGCATGCTGTGCGGGAAATTGAAAAATCTACTTTTGATAGAGTTTCCATGTAAACTTCAGGCAATTCATCTTCCCTCATTGCACTGCTTGTTCCTAACAGCAGTTTTGAAAAGATTCAATGAAATAATATATGTGAACATATTCGGTGAAGTATAAAATGCTGCACAAATGTGAGATGTTTTATTATGCACCTAGAGAGAGTCTATCTATCAGTAATCCTGCCAATATCCATGTCATTTTAAGTCTGACCAGACACTCAATTCCTCTTCATCTTTCTCACCTGCATACCAAAGGCAAGCACAGTGACAGCAGGGCCAGAGTTTTTGATTAAAGAAAATTATCCTGCCTTTTCCAAGAGACATTTATTTTCATCAACTTTGATATCTTAGTCTTCTTTTATTATTTTAAAGATTTAAATGTTTTATCAGTTCCTGCTTTTGTCTGATGAATTTGTTTACAACTGACTAAGCACTTTAATTAGACAATTATTTTTTTTAATTTAATTTTTTTATTAATGTATTACATGTATACATGTCTTCCCATTGTCCCCCCACCCCTTCCCAGGCATACCCTAACCCCCAGTGTCTTGTTCATTGGTTATGCTTATATGCATGCATACAAGTCCTTTGGTTGATCTCTTATCTACCCCACCTCTCCTTAACCTTCCTGCTGTAATTTGACAGTCTTTTTGATGTTTTACTGCCTCTGTATCTATCCTTTTGTTCATCAGTTTATAATGTTGTATATTATCCACAAATGAGTGAGATCATGTGGTGTTTCTCCTTCACTGGCTGGCTTATTTCACTTAGCATAAGGCTCTCCAGTTACATCCAGGTTGCTGCAAATGGTAAGAATTCCTTCTTTTTTTTATGGCAGCATAGAATTCCATTGTGTAGATGTACCATGGTTTTCTGATCCACTCATCTGCTGATGGGCACCTAGGCTGTTTCCAAATTGTAGCTATTGTAAATTGTGCTGCTATGAACATAGAAGTGCATAAATCTTTTCTGATTGGTGTTTCTAGTTTCTTAGATAATTTTTTTTAAACAGTCAATGCATGGTAAATTTATTATTTCTTGACTTTCATGCTGAGTAATTTGATAGCCATGAACATTTTTGGCTTTATTTTATTTGAGGGTTTCACCTGCATTGTTATCATTGAGTTACAGGATAATCTAGCAGTTCTAGATGCTCCGAAATGAAAACACCAGTTTAAATTATAAGCAAACCCTCTAATAAATGAATTTAGATTTATAACTTTAGAGACCCATAACCTGTGACATTAGACTCAATGAGCAAAGCTTCAGATAGCACGGTCAGGCTGTTGTTACCATCCTGAACTTCAGCAAGGCAACATGTCTGGACAAGTCCACACACTTCCTTTTCTTTCTTGCTTGCTGTCGTAGTAATACATGGAAATGTTTAAAATGCTTTAAAAATGCCTAAAAATATTAAGAAGGTTTTTAAAATGTTTAAATTAACTTTCCTTGAAACCTAAAGTGTGATATTAGGAACACATTCTCCACCTGCCAGACAACAGAAGAATGGCTAGTAATACCCAATTGAGATGTGACTGAGCTCTCAGGTGAGCCGGCCCCCTACATCCAGAGCAGACCAGCCCAGCTGCTGGACACTAGAGGACAGCACTACTAGGGATTCCCATTTAAGCATGTACCCCCAGCACCAGGAACTGTGTGAGTAATAAAGTGCTGTGTGAATTGCAACTGCATATGTTTCATGTGGTGTAATATCTGGCAGTTAATTGAATTATTTTGCGTACGCTTAAAATTTATATTAAAGCTTCTGTTCTTTTTTGGTCCGAAACCCCTTGGTCCTGCTTGTGTAGAATAGCCTCTTCACTAGCAACTACTTGAATGTCCCACACCTGCACAGTTAAAGTTTATCTCAAGGGACGCCTTAGATAAAAACACCTCATATCCTTTCCCAGGATCTACTTGAGATAATTGGCATAGTAGGCAAAATGAGGATCTTGAAGAGGCATCACTTGCCAGACTGGTGAAAGAATGTGCCTTTGTAGCTTATCTTGACAGGCAAACACTGGATTGATCTGGATCATTATTTTTAAAGCCTGCACCCCATTTGCAGCAGGTGGCTATCAATGAATTACATCAATACACACATGTTTATCTCAAACAGGGCAAGGTTTACCTGTGGGTACCAAGGGAGAGTATATCACTCATTCAAGTGGTTATCCTGACAAGTCACTCTGAGTATTTACTGAAGTTCAAATCCTTATCTATAATGTACACATGCTTCAGGGCAGTGGGGAATGTGTTCTTAATATCACTCTTTAAGTTCCAAGGAAAGTTAATTTAAACATTTTAAGACCTTCTTAATATTTTCTAGGCATTTTTAAAGCATTTTTAAGAATTTCTATATATTACTATGATACTTGCTCTCTTTCTCTTTTTAAGAAAACAAGCAAAAAAAAATCTTTGTAGTTATTAGGTCCAAAAATTCTACTGATGCTACTGCCTGAAATCTGTTTACCATATGCTCCAATAGGAAAATTGTACAGTCACTTTATTAGTGGGAAAGTCCTAACTAGATGTGGATAAAGCACCTTTGAAAACTGCCCTTTAATTCTGGGTTCTCAAGACTGCATCATTCAGGAGCATTCTCACCTGCACTTGCATATTGGTTGCCCAACTGCTGAGGTAAGGTTTGCCAGGTGTCTCTGAGGTTTAACAGTAACCTCACATCCCAAAGTTACCTTCAGTGAACTCTGCCTTTTGGGACCCAGTACTTGTCCTGCAATAGTTGAAGACAGGGATTTAAGAGCGTTTTTATAACAATAAAGCACTTAAATGGGAGCTTCCTCAACTCCTGTTTACTCCAGCCCAAAGTACTACTCTGATGGTAACACAAATGGGTATATTTATGAATTGTTGTTTTATGGTTGAGTTGACTTCAGATGCCATTGTTGGTTTTTATTTATTTTTTTCTTTTCCACTTAATAGTGAGAATTTATAATACCTTTCTCCAAGCCACAAAGGTTTTTTTCTTCAGTATGAAATATACTACATATTTTCTGAAATTTCTACTATAACAAAATTTCCATGAGGTGAGAAAAACAATTTTTGTTTACTGCTGTATTTGCAGAAAATACTCAATATTTGTTTAGGAGGTACTCAATAAGAATTGTTAATGAACAAATGAGTGAGTGACTCCAAACATAACATGTTGAGACTCATTTACTGCTAAAGTAATAGTCCATTTTTTAATTAAATAATATGTAATAGAGGAAACAACACAAAGATGAACAGCATTTTAGAAAAAGTTAATAGCTACCATTTGTTGCACTCCCCTAAGAAATCCAATATAATGTATTTTCTGTTCCTTTCTCAATGTTCACAAAGATATATAAATATATATGTATATACACATATGCATGTATATACATTTGCTTTTCTTCTATTTTCCCCTCACTCCCCTTCACTTCTTCTCCCTGTCTTTCTCCCTAACATTCACTCTAAAATTCATTTTTTTGAGATTTTTAAAAATAAATCTTTATTATTCAGATTATTATAGTTATTCTTCTTTTCCCCCATAGCTCCCCTCCACCTGGTTCTCACCCCACCCTCTCTCTACCTTTACCCCTCCCCTACACTGTCCTCATCCATAGGCGTATGGTTTTTGTTCAATCTCTTCCCACAACCCCCACACCCCTTTGCCCCTGAGAATTGTTAGTCCACTCCTTTTCTATGCCCCTGATTCGATTATATTCACCAGTTTATTCTGTTCATCAGATATTTTATTCACTTGATTTTTAGATTTATTTGTTGATAGATATATATTTGTTGTTTATAATTTTTATCTTTACCTTTTTCTTCTTCTTCCTCTCTTGAAGAATACCTTTCAGCATTTCATATAGTACTGATATGGTGGTAATGAACTCCTTTAGCTTTTTCTGATCTGTGAAGCTCTTTATTTGACCTTCAATTCTGAATGATATTTTTGTGGGTTAGAGTAATCTTGACTGTAGTTTCTTGCTGTGTATCACTTTGAATATTTCTTGCCACTCCCCTCTTGCCTGCATAGTTTCTGTTGAGAAATCAGCTGAAGATCATATGGGTGGTAACTAATTGTTTTTTTTTCTTGCTGCTTTTGTTATTCTCTGTCTTTTGCTCTTGGCATTTTAATTATGATATGTCTTGATGTGGTCCTCTTGCTTGGGGTTCTCTGTGCTTCCTGGACTTGTAAGTCTATTTCTTTTACCAGGTAGGAGAAGTTTTCTGTCATTATTTCTTCAAATAGATTTTCAGTATCTTGCTCTCTCTCTTCTTCTGGCACCCCCATAATTCTGATGTTGGTATGCTTGAAGTTGTCCCAGAGGCTCCTTACACAATGTTCATATTTTTGGATTCTTTTGGCTTTTTGCTTTTCCAGTTGGATGTTTTTTGCTCATTTGTATTTCAAATCTTTGACTTGATTCTTGTAATCCTCTAGTCTGCCATTGGATCTCTGTATATTATGTTTTATTTCAGTCAGTGTATGCTTAATTTCTAGTTGGTCCTTTTTCATATCCTCTAGGTTCTCACTAAATTTATTGGTCTTTTCTAGAAAATTCTTGAAAACCCTTATAACCGAGGTTTTGAACTCTATATCCAGTAGTTTGCTTTCCTCTATTTCTGTCATTTGTGACCTGTTTCTTTGTCTCTGCAATTTAACTGCTTCCCTGTGATGAAAGAGTGGCTTTGTATGCTAGTTGTCCTATAGGGTCCAGTAGCTCAGTCTCCCCAGTTACCTGAGGTGGAAACTCTTGGTGCTTCCCTCTGTGGGCTGTGTGCATAGTCTTGTAGCTAAGCCTTGATTGTTGTTGGTATCACTGGGAGGAATTGTTCTCCAGCCCAACTGGCTGTGAGGAATAGCTGTGTCTACAATGGGAGAACTTCTCTGCTGGAGACACCCTTATGAGGCAAGACTTGCTTCAGTAGGGCTTTGATGCTCACTGAGTCTGCCCTCTGAGTGTGTCTCTTATGGATCTGAAGACTCATAATCTGGATAGTCCCACTCTGACCACTGGGTACACTGGCTCTTGCCTCTCCTATGAGGTGCTTATTTAGCCTCTGCCTAAGGACACCCAGCATGAGCTAAGGAGAGATCTGCAAATTCCTCTTCTTTGTTTGAGGTTTGGTGGTGTCCAGATAAGGCCCAGCTGTGAAGCAATGCAAGCTGTTGTAGGGCCTTGGACCTTCTTTGGATGTTCTGGGTCTCTCTGACCTAGCTACAGTTTGTTAGGTAATTTTAGATTCCAATGCACCAGGCCATTCATATGCAAAAGCCTCTGCACATAGCTTATGTGGGGTGGGATCTCAGGGAATCAACAGGGCAGAGCAAACAGCTATAGCTGATCTGCAGCCCTGCCCTAAGATGCCCCCCTGGTTCCTGTGGTAATAGCTGCAAACACCTCTGAGAGAAAGGGGTCTTCTAGTTCCAGACAGTCCAGATTTTCCCCGTATAAGTCTGGGTCCCCAGAGTCTTGCCCAGAATTGGAGTTCAGAGAAGTAAGGAGCTTGTGTCTCCCTCCAGATTGAAAAAGACAACCGAGTCCTTAGTTGCCAGGCTTTTTCGCTCACGTGCCTCATACCTCTGCACTTTATTTTCATACCTCCTCTGAGTCTCAGTATGCTTTTCTCTTTCCTTCTAGCTGTAGAATTTCCACTCATCCAGCCTTCCTGTGGTTCTGGATAATGTCCGTTTTGTCTTTTAGTTGTAGTTTTGAAGTGATTGTGCAAGTCAGCAATTTCAGGTATTTACCTAAGCTGCCATCTTGGTTTCTCCTACTTAAAAGTTCTTTTATTCCACCTACTATTAGAATACAAATCTCCCTCCATTTCAATAGAAATTATATCTTACACTGTCCTTTCTAATAACTGAATATAGAAATATTTGAATTAATGTAACCATTCTTCTTTTTATGGATTTTCAGGTTGTATCTCAATACCTGTCACTATAAACAATCTTATGTAATATCCTTATAATTAAGTATTTATGAAGACTGGATTTTTGGGTCAAAACTACACATATTAAATATACTCATATATATTTACACAAACACACACACACATACACACACACACATGCACACACTCCCATAACTTTGTGTGTTAAAAGTGATCTTGTCCTGGCCTGTGTATCTCAGTTGGTGGAATCATTATCCCATACACTGAATAATCACAGGTTCAATTCCCAGTCAATACACAGATTACAGATTCAATCCCTGATTAGTGTGCATATGGCAAGCAACCGATTGATGCTTCTCTCTGACATCAATATTTCTCTCTCTCACTCCATTGCCCTTTCTCTCTATATAAAACGAATCAACCACTAAATAAATAATTGGTTTTTAAAAAGTAATCTAAATATTTGTATAAAATTTATTTTACTTTTGTTTATGTTAATTGTTGGCCTTCTGTATGCCCTCTTTAGAAAAGTGTCTATTTAGGTCCTTTGTCCATTTAAAAAATATATATATTTTATTGATTTTTTACAGAGAGGAAGAGGGAGGGATAGAGAGCCAGAAACATCAATGAGAGAGAAACATCGATCAGGTGCCTCCTGCACACCTCCCACTGGAGATGTGCCTGCAACCAAGGCACATACCCCTGACCAGAATCGAACCTGGGACCCTTCAGTCCACAGGCCGATGCTCTATCCACTGAGCTAAACCGGTTTTGGCCCTTTGCCCATTTTTTGATTGAATTGTTTATCTTTCTTTTGTTAAGTTGAATGAGTTCCCTATAAATTTTAAAGATTAAACCTTTATTGGATGTAACATTGTAAAATATTTTCTCCCATGCAGTGGGCTTTTCTGTTGTTTTGTTGATGACTTCTTTTGCTATGCAGACACTTTTTATTTTGAAGTAGTCCCATTTGATTATTTTCTCCTTAGTTTCCATTGTCCTAGGAACTGTATCAGTAAAGATATTATTAAGATATAGCTGATATTTTGCTGCCTATGGCTTCTTCTAAGATCGTTATAGATTCCTTTCTTACATTTAAGTCTTTTATCCATTTTGAGTTTATTTTTGTGTATGGTGTAGGTTGGTGGTCTAGTTTTATTTTTTATTTTTTGGCATGTATCTGTCCAATTTTTCCAACACCATTTATTGAAGAGATTGTCTTGACTCCATTATATGCTCTTGCCTCCTTTGTCAAATATTAATTGAGCATAATGTCTTCTCTATTCTATTCCATTGGTCTATGTGTCTGTTCTTTTGCCAGTACCAGGCAGTTTTGAGGCCAGTCACTTTGTAATATAGCTTGATATCTGGTATTGTGATTCCTCTAACTTTGTTTTTCTTTCTCAGAATTGCTGCGGCTATTTGGTTTTTTTTTATTTCATATACATTTTTGGAGAGTTTTCTCTAGGTTTCTGAAATATACCATTGGTGTTTTAATGCGGATTGCATTAGAGTTGTATCTTCCTCTACCTCTTTTTTCAGTTTCCTGTAGCTTTCTATATACAGGTTTTTTACTTTCTCAGTTAAATTTATTCCTATGTATCCTAATTTCATTGTTGCAATGATAACTAGGATATTTTTTTTTAGTTACTCTTTATGTGAGTTCATTATGCTTGCATTCTTGAAGTAAGTTTCACTTACTCAAAGATTATTATTCTTTCCGTACATGGCTGAATTTGATAAGCTAACATTTTATTTGAATTTTCACATCAATTTTTACAAGTGAAAATTATCTTTAGTTTTTTTATGGAGTATTACCTTTATAAGGTTTTGCCGTTGAAGTTATGCTGATTTCTTAAAATGAATTAGGAAGCTTCCAAATTTTTTCTATTCCTTGGATTCTTTAAATCATATAAAAATTATGTTTTTAAAAAGTTGTAGTTAAAATTCAGCTATAAAAATCATCTTAAGTCAAATGCTTCAAAAAGTTTAATTTCCATTTACCTTTCTAATATCTCTTATGGCTATTTTGTTTTTTTGGTATTTACAGCTGATGATTGAAAGGCCTTGACATTAAATAAAGATCTCAGAAATTTTCCTCAATAAAACTGGCAAAAAAAAAAAAAATGGAAACAGTTGGGAGGAGCAAAGTCCCACTAGAAAACCACTGAGTTACTTCATTAAGTCATACTGCAAAGAACCATCTTTATTACTTGCATTTCGGTAACCATTGGAAGCAGCAGAACAAACAGCTACCAAATGATTCAAATTGTTGAGCATAATTAAGCAGCTTTTTGCTACTTTTTCAAGTGAGCCTTCAACTGAGAGAGATAGGGTGAAGAATAACATAGTCATATACCATTTTCTTTGTTCCTAAATCTGCCTTGCCCAGTTAGGCTCTATTTCAAAACAAGGTCAGGAAACAAAATAGTTATTTTCTTTGCAAAAGTGATTTTTTAAGCTCTTAAATATATTTACTCAAATATATCAATAAACATCTGCTCCTGATACCAGTAAACTTTTCCTCTCTTCATTCTCATAGTAGCCGAAACATATCCTACAAAGGCAGGCATTTCCTACATCACTGGGTTTGCAATTTTATCTTTGCTTTTGGAACTGAACTATTTTTCAATTCTCCTTTTGGCTACACGCCGTCCCCCCCACCCCACACCGGCATGGGCTTCTTTTCATTACACTCTTACCATTGCTTTGAGTCACCAGAATCACCCTCCAAAGAGCAGACTAACTCAGCAGTGGCCCCTTCCTGAAATGATTTAATTGCTTCTGATGCAATCTTTGAATCTCTCCAGATGAAGAGCAATATCAAAATTAAATCTGTTGTTTCAGAAAGTGAACCACATGAAGCATGCAAACCATTAGGAAATGGCACACATAACTAGATGATAAAGATGTGTCATCAAGCTCAAGAATGCCATTAACACATCAGAGATGGTCAGAAAGAAAGACTATTTGTACCTTTTGTTCTACTTCATCTCAGCACGACATACACAAAAGACAAGTACATATTTCATGAGAAAAAGGCCTTCGCATTTCAATCTGTATAAAAGAAAACATTGCTCAGGCAGATAAACCATGGGTTGGGGAATTACATACTAAATTAATATAAGTTACTACACTTAATCCTCATGGTAGAACCTGATAAATTTTCTTTCTTAAAAATTAAATTTTAGTTCAATAGAGATGAACAGGCCATTGATTAATAAGATTATATAGGTTTCAGGTGTACATTTCTATGATAAATGATCTGTATATGGCATTGTGTGCCCAAAGTCAAATCATCTTCAGTCACCACTTTGCCTTTTAGTACCCCCCACTTCCCTTCCCTCTGATAACCAGCATACTATTGTCTGTGTCTATGCATTTCAATTTTATATTCCACATATGAGTGAAATCATATGGGTCTTAGCTTTTTGTGACTGTCTTAATTTCACTTAATATTCTCAAGGTCCATCCAGTTGTTGCAAATGGTAATATTTCATCTTTTCTTATGGCTGCATAGTATATGTGTACTACATCTTTTTTTAAAAAAAATTATGTTTTATTGATTTTGAGAGGAAGAGATAGAAACATCAGTGATCAGAGAGAATCACCCATTGGTTGCCTCCTGCACACCCCAAACTTGGGATTGAGCCTGCAGCCCTTCTATGTACCCTGACAGGAATTGAACCATGATCTCCTGGTTCATAGATCCCGCTCAGCCACTGAGTCATGCTGGCTGGACTAAAGGGCAACTTTAAAGGGTGCTTCATTTACATCTAGTTAGGACTTTCCCCCAAATCCAGAATTTCCTGAAATTATGAAGGGGAGGTTAAAGTGACTGCATCTAATCTCTATCCTCTTTTGAAAATTCAAATCTTCACCACCTCCTTTTTTATGTGTTTGTTGTCACAAATTATCTCTATTTAAATTGTAAGTTTGTTGGTGATCTTACTCATAGTATTGTGACATTTTGGTCTTTGTTTTAGGTGGAATAACCCCCTCGAGTATTTCTTTCAGTGAAGGTGTTCTGATGATAAATCTCCTCAGCTTCTCAAAAAAAGTATTTCTCTTTCATATCTAAAGGATCACTTTGCTGGATATATTATTCTTGGCTGATAATTTATATCACTCAGTAGTGTGAATATTTGGTTCTATTCTCTTCTAGCTTATAGAGTTTCTGCTGATAAATCAACATAACTTAATGAGTTTTCCTATACAAGTTATTTTCTTCTTTCCCCTGGCTACTTTGAGACTTTTGTCTTTGTCATTTAAACAGTTTTAATACAATGTGCCTTGGAGAAAGCCTCTTTGAATTTTGGTAATTAGGTGTTCTGTTTGCTTGCTAGATTTAAGAATATAGCTCTCCATAGGTTTAGGAAGTTCTTGTCAACTATTTGTTTGAATAGACTCTGTTTCATTCTCCCTTTCTTCTTCTGGTATATCTATTATCTTTATATTGCTCTTTCTGATGGAGTCAGTTCTCAAAAATTTTTCACTTTTTTTTTTTTTCTCAAGTCTCTCTCTTTTTTCCTGTCATTTCCATCTATACTAATAAAAGGTAACATGCTAATTAGACCAGACATCTTTCGGATGTCCTTCTGAACAAAGTCATGGTAGCAAGGGTTAAGGCAGAGGTGGTTAGGGGTGATCAGGCTGGCAGGGGAGCAGTTAGGGAGTGAGAAGTCTGGTAGGAGAGCAGTTAGGAGCATCAGGCCAGCAGGCAGAGGCAGTTAGGGGCAATCAGGCAGGCAGGCAGGCAAGCAGTTAGGAGCCAGTGGTCCTGGATTGCAAGAGATATGTCCGACATCTCTGAGGGGTCCCAAATTGGAAAGGGGCAGGCTGGGCTGAGAGACATCCCTTCACCCACATGCATGAATTTCGTGCACTGGGCCTCTAGTATTTCTATCTTTGAGATCACTAATCCTTTCCTCCAACTGGCCTGCTTTATTTCCTATGCTAGCTAGTTAATTCTTGATATCTTTTATTGAATTCTTCATACCCAGAATTCCTATTGGGTTCTTTTAAAGTTTCAATCTCTTTGGTAAAGTACTAATTTTATTTGTTGATTTTTTTTGTTTCTAAGTTCATTAAACTGCCTGTTTTCTTGCATTTCATTGGTATTTTCTGCCCTGCATTCTATAATTCTCAGTCACTTAAATCATATATTTCCATACATTTAAGTTTATTTTCTGGAGATTTTTCATTTTTTTTCTGAGCTGCTTTGTGACCTTAGTTATTCATGCTATTTGATGGAAACACTTCTCTGGCTGAAAGACCTGCATGGTGTGATAAAAAATGGCCTGTGTTCCCTGGGAAGTTGGGTGCCTTCCCTATGATCTGGTCACCCCAGTCCCAGGGGACCAACACCACAGAGGAATGTGGTGGGCAAGAGGGCTTCGTATTTGTGAAATCCCGGTGCTGTCCCCAGCATCCAGATGCCACCTGCAGGTACAGCCTTGATGTGTGGGTGAGCTGCCACCTCTTTTGTTGCTTGTCCTCCTTGCCATGATAGCCAACAGACCTCTGTGGCATCCCTCCTGCACCTCCACCTGACCCTAAGATTAGTTGCAAAGTGTGCACTTAGGAACAGTGCTTTTGCAGTACCAGTTCTTGGGTTTGTGGATAATGAGCTTTGCAACCTGACACAAAGGGTAAGGGGAGGCAGGCTCTGGGAAGTAAATGGAGGTGGACAGGCTCTGTGGCTTTGTTTATCTGTCTGGAATGCTGATTGCCAGACAACCATGGTTGCACCTCTGTGCTTTATCCCTGCCCAGGTCATTGGGCTCAGTCACAACTTTAACTGCCCATTCCTGCAGGAATGCTCACTAAATCTCTTTGCTCATTCTGACTGAAGGGAGTGCTAGTCACAACCTAATTCCTCTCCTCTCCAGGGCTGTGTCCAGGTATCCTTTGAGCTCTTCCCCTCCTTATTTTTCTGGTTCATTGTCACTTGCCTACCTTTAGATGTTTCAATGTGCAGATCTCTCAGATGCATTTAAGAATTGAGCATGGAACCCTTTGTTGAATTTTTCCTGTTCAAATTGTTGAAAATTCAAGGGGAGAGACCAACAGGATTTCTCACTCCACCATTCCTCTGATATCATCACAATATCCCAATTTTTTATATTTTACCTTTCAACCACAAAAACAAGAAAATATAGGTCCTTGTGGTTACATTATATATTTTCTAGAAAACACGTTGAAATCTTTTAAAAGGGATAACTGTATAAGGATAATAAAGTACCTTTCTGAGGAAATCTCTGCAACTGTATCCCACCTTGTCTGTGATCACTCTGCTCTTTTGCATTTGATTTATGGTTTTTGCACCTGGTCTATGCACTAGAGTTAGTGTGTGCCAAACATTTAATGTGTTCCCCTATATGTCCCACCCTCCTCTATAGTGAAGTTGGGGCCATGTGACTTGGTTTGGCCAATGGGCTTTGAGCTCGTGTCACTTCTGAGCTGAGTCAATTGAAGATGGGTGTGCTTCCTTCATTGTTCTTTACCTGCCCTGCTATAACCCAACAGGCCATAGGGTGAGAGCACAGCATCATCAGACTGAGAGACCTGTGCTCCAGTGTCACCTAATGGAAAGGAACCCCTGCCAACCCCTAGCAGGCTATGTCTGAATTAAAAATAAATCTATGTTGGCTAAGCCACTGGGATTTGGGCTTTATCAGTGTTAGCAGCCAGCATTAATTACCCTAAATAACACAGTGAGCAATCACAGGACATTCCAGGAGAAAAGGACTTAAGAGATCACCTATATCAGTATGTTTCACACCTTTGATTGGTTTCAACAACAGAAGACCTTTATCACATGAAATATAAAATAATTAGAGACAAAAGTGAAACTGCTTTATTAGCAGTGTTGGTGGATCTTCTAGAGTTCTAAACAAGTCTTTTCTTTCCCTACCTTATCTCCACCTTCAGTCACCAAATAATCTGACATTCACACCACCACAGATAATTTGAGCAAGGACACCACAAGATACAATTTGAAAAGTACCAATCTAGTCTACTTCCCTCAATTTGCAGAAGTTCTAAGAGCGTATGAGGTTTGCTCAAGTTCTTTCTCATACAGACAGAACAAATATTTCTCTTGTATCTTTATTACTATCTCCCTTTCTCTGTGAATTTTTCAACCCACATCATGAAATGAAGATTTGAATCTACCAGATGGAAAAGTTTTTGAAAGGAAGGTTTCTTGATTTGCCTGTAGGACAAGCCTAGCCCACCATCCACCTGTTGATGCTCAATGAATATCAGTGGTTGGATATTCATCAAAGGATGCATCAACATTTGTATATATCCAACGTAACAATAAACAATTCAAACTGTAATATGGTACATTCATATTAGAAATAAGTTTGACATTTTGACATTAATGTTGAACTCCTACAGCTGAAAAACCATACAACTCCTTTGGCCCAGAGACTCCTATCTTATGAATATATTCCAAAGAGAAACACATGCACATGTACAACATGTACAACAGATCTTTGTACTTTCAAGAATATTTTTAACAGCATTGTTCACTATAGAAAGAACCTATTCTGATAGTGATTTTACCTGGGAGAGTTGATACTATGATGTGGTATGTCTCACAGATATGAAAATGAACAAACTATCATAACAGACAAAAAAAGAGATGAATCTTGGCAATGCAATATTATAAGAAATTAATTTACAAACATTATATATGGCATGATATTTTTTCATAAAGTTAAACAAAGATAAGTGTGTTTATATATGTGTGTAAATGTATATGTGTAATATACATGAAAGCAATAGATATGTATTTCACACACAGAAAGGAAGACAGGCAAGTGATAAGCACATGATTCAAGATAATACTTAGCCTAGACTGAGGGAGGCAAAAAATGTCAGTTATTTCCAAGGTCTTAGCTTTTGCTTTAGGTTCTAGGTTCACAGTTAGACAAATAAATATGGAGCAACAAGGAGCATGTGATTTGAACCTAAGGCTGTGATTAATTCAATTCTGGATTTTAGGTCTAAAGGAAAAGAATAATAGTGAAGAACCCAAATAAATTTTAAAACAAAAAAATGGAGGAAAACTTGTTTGTCTATCTTTCCATAAGTTCACCATATAGACACTTATCTACTCTTGGTTTAAATATTGAAAGGAATATTAGCAATTATTTGATAATATTAGTAGCTTTTATAAAGATAAATAACTATTCTGCTACCTAAAGAGTACACATGATAAATAATACTCAATTTAAAAATAACATGGACTTTCATGCCCCCAAGAAACAGAAAAATATGTATGATCCATTCAATGATGGGTATTTGCATACTACACTCACATACCCCCTCACCTAATGAGGATAAAATGGAACCATAATAGTTTAAATTAGGCAGCCTTTTAATGCATTCCACTTCTAGTTTCATATCCCTAACAATACTAGCATGGTACCCTCTCACCACTTCCACTCAATTTTCTCCTCTGACCAAGTGGTGATTTGAACATATCACCTAAACAGTTCTTATACCCCAGTCTCCCCATCTACTGTTGTGAGCATTAGAAAATAAATGCAAATATTTTTTAGTACATGATCTAATACTTTCCAGGACATGCTGATGGAATTTTAATCTCAAAGTTGACATTAAGAAAAAGATTGTTGAGATGCACATTCAGTAATATTTCAAGCAAACTACAGTGTGATAATACAGATGTGTAAAAATGAATAGCTAAGTCTCAATCCTCCCATTTCCCTAAATCTTTTTATCTAGATACAGAGAAAAAGAAAAAATGCATACACATTTGTAATCTGTATGTGTAATTTAGATACTCTCTATTAAATCATCAATTCTCATTTATAGAATATTTTAAATTTAAGAGTTATTATTTTATTCTATGTAGCACTACTATAATGAAGGTAATGAATTTCTCCTTCATTTTTATGCTAGAATTCCATTAAAACATGTGCTAAAATTAAGGAATTAATAAACCATGAGAACTTAATTGCATTAATTATCCTTTCTCACCCTCAATGTTTTATAATGAAACTAAATAATGGATGCAATAATGAAACAAAGGAGAAGTTGGATTTTCACATTTTATAAGCATGCTTATGAAAATAACTGCTATTTTGTTTGGAATGGTAGTTAGGTTAATCATGTGCTAATGAAAGAGAGAGCCTTATTACCTGGGGGCCGGTAAGTACAAAGAGGGATGACTTTGAAATGATATACTGGGGGTCCTCCTTTGCTCTTATATGAAGAAGATGAGAAAACAAAGCTTTCAAAGGGATATTCATGTTTATAGATAATTATGAAACTTAAAGCAGATTTTCATTGCCCCTTTTCCATTGTGGCACACAAATATGTTTAAGTTTCTGAGGGTAAGTACACAGATTGAGAAAACCCTTTCTAGGCTTTAATTAATTAAATATCCTAAACTTGATAAAAACTATCTTTAAAAAAAGAGTGAAAAACTAGGCCAGTCTTTGCTCCTGAGAGGCACACTACTCACTAGACTGAGAGCCATCTGCTACAATCCCTAGATACTACCACTCAGGGTAAGTAGAATGCTGTCCTTGGACACTTCCTCATTCCCCTGTCTTCATACCACTGCCTCCTCAACACAACATATAACTGAGACTGCAGATCTTTGACAACTGTGAAGTAAGTAGCGCAGTGCATTTTTTGGATGAGTGTTTCTCCAAACAATATCTTATTGAGTGAAGAATCTAAAATCTAAGAATTTAAGTGGAAGCTACATATTGGCTTCTCAGATCCATTTGTTTATCTGAGAAGGAAAACTTTACATCATGCATCTGAACAAAGGGCAAGATCAAGGTCAGTCTTCTTTCTCCATTTATTGAAAATTTTGATCTTACATTGTTTGAGAATTAGAGAAAAAATACATGGAACTATGGAAAATATAGTCAAATAAGGTATAAATCCAGAAGATAAATTATACTTCCTATAACTAATAAGAATGTGAAGAAAACTTCCAAGAACTGTTTGATATCTTCAATAAAGTTCAAGAGACATGGCCTCTATGAAATAGCTAGTTGAAAAGTCAAATAAATGGGACAAGGATTGTAGCTTAAAAATAAATGCAATAGCTAAGTTAAAATTCATGTTGGAGACTGTAGTAAGAAGTGACAATTCTAAGGAGATGTATATCAGTGAAGTGTGTGAAAACTCAAGAGCTCCTCAGTACTCTGAAGAATGGGATAAAATTAAAATAATGCAAGTTATGCCTAATGGAAAACAAAACATGCAAACAACTATGTAGTTTTCTTACATGTAAAAGCAGCAGCAGCAAAACAAAAGCAATCAGAGATAAAGCACAATCCATATTTTCTGAGCAAATTGAAAAGACTTGTGCTCTGAGAATGACTGGTTTACATAAACCTATTAGTAAATTTTGAATTATAAGAAAAAAGCAAATTTCTGGTATGTTTTAAAACAATAAAAATAAAACAAAAAATCTGCACATATTATTAGTTCACTTTAGAGAGAAAAAAAAAGCAGTTCCTAACAAATGACCCAAACTTCAGTGAGCTCTAGACATGTTTACCATATTATAAAATACAAGGACTCCAAGAAAAAACATGCAAATAAGGGTAAGAGAAGATTGTGACACAACTTTCAAAAAATTCTATACAAGCTGTTTTTCATGACTAATGTAGAAAGAAATATGTTCTCAGACGTGTGAGTGATTATAACATATAGTATATGCATGTTAATAAATCAGGAGCTACTCCAATTGACCCACACATAGAGCATGATCAAGGATTCAGAGTTGCCTATCATTGTTATAAAAAGAAAAACTAGTTTTAAAAGGCAAGAGACTGGCATTTCCTCTCCTGCCTTCCTGCCCTCTGGAATGTTCTGTCTTGACTGGAGCTTGACTATAAGGAGGAATCAATGTGCTAAGATAATGAGGCAACAAGGTAGAAGTTGCTGAAATTTCTAACTCCCAAAAGGTTTCCATCCCTGGGCTTCCTAAAAGGAAATGGGAAGGAAGGTAAAGAGAAGAAAGGAGAAAAGTAAGGAGAAGAGGGTTCATTTTCATTCAAATTGGATCCCACAACTATCAATCTCAGTGAGATGATCTCTCCAGAATAACCCTTGTCAGACTTCTGGTTAAGATGGCAGTGTAGGTAAGCAGGAGACTCACATCTTCCCACAGTCACATCAATATTAAAATTAAACTACAGAACAACCAACAACCATCATTCAGAACCGCTTGAAATTTGGCTGAATGGAAGTCCTACAACTAGGACTTAAGTCACATCAAGACTGGTAGAAGAGGTGGAGATGCAGAACAGGCTGGTCCACACCCACATGTGGTAGACAATTGGGAGGTATATTTCAGCTACAGAGGTCTCCTCTGAGGAGCAGCAGTCCCAGCCCCATACCAGAGTCCCCCAGCTCAGGGTTCCAGTGCCAGGAAGAAAAGTCCCCAAAACTTTAGGTTGTAAAACCCAGTGGGAATTGAAGCTGAGGAAGAAAGAGAGCTGCTTCAGTACAATGCAGTTCCCAGACTTACTCCCTTTGAGCTCCAGCACTAGGGCAGCAGCTTGAAGGGGACCCAAAACATATGAGGAAGAACTGAATTATCTGGCATCAGGACAAGAGCTGAAGGGGTGGCTTTCCCCAAGACATAAGCACTAGCAGAGGACATTGTTCCTTTGATGAGCCCTCCCTCCACAGAGCCAGCAGGTGAGCACCATATCTGAGACTCTATCAACCTGGCTCACCCTGTTGGTTCCACCCTTATAATTCCCTGATATCATGCTCCACCCCAATTTCAGGCACATTCAAGCTATTTCCAGTGGCTTTTTCATATGAATGGCCTATCTTGACTCATGCTTCAGATTTCTCTAAATATCTTCAACAAGCAGCAGCTGACCTCAGCATGCCCATTATCTCTCCCTAAGTGGCCTCAGGCTCTGTGTTGGCATTAGCTGGCCTTGCTTTGCAGATTGGCCTGGACTGGGCACCTCCAAACCCAGCACAAGTAGCAGCCATCTGCAGATTACTTTGTAGCTCATTCTGGGTAGCCCCGTGAAAAATACAAGTGGCATCTGACCTTGGCCTGTACCTCCTGAGAGGTCCCAGAGCCACAGCACCTATTGGACAGCTTCAGACCATGTTGAAGCACCACCATCCAACCACCTCCATAAGTGACATACCTAAGGGGAAGACTCAGTGGACAACAGAGCTTGCTAAAGTAAGTATTGCTCTTTGGAGTGGGCCCCTGAACAGCTGATTCTCCATGGTGGTCTGCAGTCAAAGCCAGTCCTTGCAGCTGATTGGCCTGGAGGTAAATCCCTTCCATTTATCTGCCAACAGCAATCAAGACTCAACCACAACAGGGAAGTGCACAAAGCATGAGTGATCAAGAAGGCTGTTCCATTGGACCCCACAGCACACCTAACAACTAAGTCCACTCTACCAAGCCTTAGAGATATAGCAGCTCTACCTAATAAACAGAAGCAAACCCAGGGAGGCAGCAAAAATGAGGAGGAAAAGAAATGTGTCTCAAATGAAAGAACAAAACAAAACTCCAGAAAAACAAAAAACAAAACTAAACAAAATATAGACAAGCAATCCACAAGATGCAGAATTCAAAACAATTGTTATAAGGATGCTCAATGAACTTAGGGGATGAGTAGATGAATTTAGTGACACCTTCAACAAAGAGATAGGACAGAGAGGAGAAAATGGCGGCGGAGTAGACGGACGCGTCTGGAGCTTTGTCGCTGGGCAGAGGGAGAGAGAGCGGCTGAGAGTTGCATTGGGAGTGTTTGTTGGCAAGCTAGGAGTCAGTTGTCCTCCAGGGGAAGACGGGGAACTGCTGGAGGGGGCTCTCCCGGCCAGGCAGCCCCACTGCCATGGGGTTTTTGTCCACTGGAGCCACCAGCGCGAACGCAGAGCCTGAGCCATCTTGCAGTGGGAGGTGGATGTCTGCGGCGGTCTGAAGCCTTCGGCTGGGCACCCATCGAGCAGCCAGGAACCCAGGGACCCAGAACTCCGCTCTCCAATCGGCGCAGACACTTGGCGGAATCAGAGATCCACAGAGCACACGGAGAGGTCAGATTGCGCCTGACTTAAGGGGGAGGTGGAGGTCTGCCGAGGTCTGAAAGCTGCGGCTGACTGAGGCACCCACAGAGCAGCCAGGACCCAGAGTGCGGCTTCCCAGGCGGCACAGACGCGCAGGCTGAAGATTCAGAGATCCACATTGCGCATGTGCGAGCAAAAGGGTCAGATTTCGCCTGGGCCAGGGTGCGGTCTCC
>JAAGEH010002531.1:12329608-12382718 GCA_011751065.1 Lasiurus cinereus
CCCCACAAACTGGTTTTGGGAACCACAGAGTAGCAGGATCTGAGCACAGCCTAGAGAGGTCCTGTGCTTTGTCTCAGAGATCAATTCCAAAACACTGCCACCCAATGGATGACACACAAATTGACTCTCGCATAACCACAAGAGAATAAAGAGATTAAAACACTAAGAGGGGAACACAGGGAACTGCAATACCTCCCCTACTGGGAAACAGGAGTGCCAAGCAGAATAATAGTGGAAGTGAAGGACCATTCTATTTTTCTTCTTTTTTTTTTCCTTTTTTCTTTTTTCTTTTTCTTAATTTTTAATTCTTTATTTTTCATTTTCACATATTTTAATTAAAAGAATATTTTTTTTCTTTCTGCCTCAATTGATTTTACCTTTATAATTATTACATTTTTGTTTTAAACTAGTATTATTAATTACTACTAGTACTTTACCGTTTTTGGGAAAAAAAAGTGTCATTTTGTTTTCTCTTTATTTTATTTCGGGATTAGAGTTCTACATTCTATTTTCATCTTTCCTTTAGCATAATTTTACTCCAACTCAACTCCACCTTTATGCCAACACTTTCCTCCTAACTTTCCCCATTTTGCTGTCTTGTTTCTCTTTCCCTTTTCCAACTTTAGATTCTCCATATTTTTCTCTTTACCTGGTTAAAATTTCACCCCATTTATATATCTAATTTCAAATCCCCTACTACAATTCCACACAAACCTCTCCCCTCTTGTCTTCACTAGCCAAAAAGTTGTTTTTTCTCTATGTCCTTTTGTTGCTATTTGCCTGAAAAGTGATTATATCGATTTTTTGAAATTTTTTTTGAGAGATTGTTTTAGTTTATTATACTTGTTTTATTTTGCTTTTTGCTTGCTTTGTTTTCTACCTCTCTTTTCCCTCATCTCCCTCGATACCAGTTGCTATTTGCAATTTGCATCAATCTCTAGGTACTGGTTGTTGGCCTTTATTGGGATTAGTGACTGTTCTATTGAAGTTGTCTCCTGACATCTATATTTTGTTCCTCTTTTCTCTCTTATACACTTTCTTTTCTCTCTGACTTTTTTCTCTTCCTCTTTCCTTCTCCTTTTTCTCCTTTTTATTTTCTTATTTTATTTTATTTTATTGTTCATTTATTTATCTTTTTTTTTTCTCACTCTCCCAATTTGATTTTGGCACTTCTTTCTTTTCTTTCTTACTCATTTTCCTCTTCTTCTTTCTCTTTACCCCTAATTTGTCCTTCATTGGTGGTCACCTTATTTGTGATTATTAACATCTTGAATACATTTCTACTCAGTGCCTTGTGTGCTGTACCTGGTCGTGTTGTAGTTTGTGCCTTTCAATCAACGTAGGAGAGAGCACTACATAACCAGACACCCAGAGAAGAAAGACCATGGGCAGAAAAAGAAACAGCCCACAAAAGACAGAAAGGCAGGTTTCACCAGAAAAGGAAGTAAACGAAATAGAACCACAAATAAGCCTATCAGAGAAAGAGTTGGGGAGAAATTATCATAATGTGGTTGAAAAGAATGGAAGACTAATTTGACAATATGAGTAAGAGCCAAGAGGTAACGAATAAGAACCTAGAGGAGGTGAAGAAGCATGAAGAAGAAATGCAGAAGAAACTAGAGGAGGTGCAGAATAAACAAGAAGAAATGCAGAAGAACTAGAGGAGGTGCAGAATAAACAAGAAGAAATGAATAATGACATCACTGCTATAAAGAACTCAATAGAAAGCATCAAAAGTAGACTAGAAGAAGCAGAGGACCGCATCAGTGAGCTAGAAGACACGGTAGGAAAAAATACCCAAGTACAGCAGCTTCTAGAAAAAAAAGTTAAAAAGCAAGAGGAGAGTCTAAGGGAACTTTGGAATAACATGAAACAAAATAACATCCGCAAAATTGGGGTTCCAGAAAGAGTGGAAACTGAACAAGGATTAGAGAACGTGTTTGAAGAAATAATGACAGAAAATTTCCCCAATATAGAAAAGAAAAAACCCACACAAATCCAAGAAGCTCACAGAGTCCCAAGCAAAATGAACCCCAACAAACCGACACCGAGGCACATTATAATTAAATTGGCAAACACCAACGACAAAGTAAGAATCTTAAAAGCAGCCAGAGAGAAACAGAAAGTTACCTACAAAGGAACCCCCATAAGACTAGCTACTAACTTCTCAACAGAAACTCGTCAGGCCAGAAGAGAATGGAATGAAATATACAAAGTCATGCAAAGGAAGGGTCTGAATCCAAGAATACTGTACCATGCAAGACTCTCAATCAAAATTGAAGGTGAAATCAAAAGCTTCACAGACAAAAAAGGACTAAGGAAATATATTACCACCAAACCAGCAATGCAAGAAATGTTAAAAGGTCTGCTGTAATAAAAAGAAAGAGGAAGCGAAAAAGGAACTTGGGGGTAAGGACTAAAAATGGCAACAGATAAGTACTTATCAATAATAACTTTAAATGTAAACAGATTAAATGCTCCAATCAAAAGACATAGGGTAACCGACTGGATAAGAAAACATGATCCATATATCTGCTGTCTGCAAGAAACCCACCTTAGGAAAAGAGACGCACACAGATTGAGGGTGAAGGGATGGAACATGGTATTTCAGGCAAATGGAAATGAAAAAAAAGCTGGGGTTGCAATACTTATATCTGACAAATTAGATCTCAAAGTGAAGGACATAACAAGAGATAAAGAAGGCCACTTCATAATACTAAAGGGAACAATCCAACAAGAAGAAATAACTCTGGTAAACATATATGCACCCAATATAGGAGCATCTAAATACATAAAAAAACTCTTGGAGGATATTAAGGGAGAGATTGACAGCAATACAATCATAGTAGGAGACTTTAATACCCCACTGTCACCATTGGACAAATCCTCTAAACAAAAAATCAGCAAAGAAACATCAATCCTAAATGACTTACTAGACCAGATGGAATTAATTGACATCTTCAGAACATTTCACCCAAAAGCCACAGAATATACATTCTTCTCCAGTGCACATGGGTCATTTTCAAAGATAGATCATATGTTGGGTCATAAGAAAAGTCTCTTCAAATTCAAGAAGATAGAAATCATATCAAGCATTTTCTCAGACCACAGTGGCATAAAACTGGAAATCAACTATAATAAAAACAATAGAAAGAAATCAAACACATGGAGACTAAATAGCATGCTTTTAAACAACGACTGGGTAACCAGAGAGATCAAGGAAGAAATAAAAAACATCATGGCAACAAATGACAATGACAACACAACAATACAAAATTTATGGGACACAGTGAAAGCAGTCTTGAGAGGGAAGTTCATAGCCCTACAAGCCTACTGCAAAAAACAGGAAATAATGGTAATAAATCACCTAAACCTACAACTCAAAGAGCTAGAACGTGAGCAACAAGAAAAGCCCAGTGTACTCAGAAGGAAGGAAATAGTGAAGATCAGAGCGGAGATAAACAACTTGGAGACCAAAGAAACAATTCAAAAGATCAACAAAACAAAGAGCTGGTTCTTTGAAAGGATAAACAAGATTGATGGACCCCTAGCCAGGCTCACCAAGAAGCAAAGAGAGAAGACCCAAATAAACAAAATCAGAAATGAAAGAGGAGAAATAACAACAGACCCTGTGGAAATACAAAGGATTGTTAAAAAATACTATGAACAACTCTATTTCAACAAATTGGACAACCTGCAAGAAATGGACATTTTCCTAGAAAAATATAACCTCCCAAAACTCAATGAGGAGGAAGCCAAACATCTCAATAGTCCAATAACTATGGAAGAAATTGAAGCAGTAATCAAAAAGCTTCCAGCAAATAAAAGCCCGGGTCCAGATGGCTACACAGGAGAGTTTTACCAAACATTCAAGGAAGAATTAAAACCTATCCTCCTCAGACTATTCAAAAACATTCAAGAAGAAGGAATACTACCAAACACCTTCTATGAAGCCAGCATCACCCTAATACCAAAACCAGATAAAGACAACACAAGGAAAGAGAATTATAGGCCAATATCTCTCATGAACATAGATGCCAAAATCCTCAACAAAATTCTAGCAAACCGGATCCAGCAGTACATCAGAAAGATCATACACCATGACCAAGCAGGATTCATCCCAGGAATGCAGGGATGGTTCAATATCCGCAAATCAATAAATGTGATACATCACATAAACAAATTGGGAGATAAAAATCACATAGTCATATCAATTGATTCAGAAAAAGCATTTGACAAAATCCAACATCCTTTCTTGATAAAAACTCTCAGCAAAGTGGGAATAGAAGGATCATACCTCAACATCATAAAAGCCATATATGATAAACCCACAGCTAACATCATACTCAATGGGCAAAAACTAAAACCATTTCCCCTAAGAACAGGAACAAGACAGGGATGCCCACTCTCACCTCTCCTGTTCGACATAGTACTGGAAGTATTAGCCATTGCAATTAGACAACAAGAAGAAATAAAAGGCATCCAAATTGGAAAATAAGAAGTAAAGCTGTCCTTATTTGCAGATGACATGATATTGTACATAAAAAACCCAAAGGATTCCATTCCAAAACTAATTGACTTAATTAATGAATTCGGCAATGTAGCAGGATACAAAATTAATGCTAAGAAGTCTGTGGCATTTCTATACACTAACAGTGAAATTATAGAAAGAGAAACTAAAAAAGCAATCCCATTTACCATCGCACCAAAAAAATTAAGATACCCAGGAATAAACCTAACTAAAGAGGTAAAAGACCTTTATGCAGAAAACTACAGGACACTGAAAAAAGAGATAGAGGAAGATGTTAACAGATGGAAGAGCATACCATGCTCATGGATTGGGAGAATCAACATCATTAAAATGTCCATACTACCCAAAGCAATCTACAGATTCAACGCACTACCCATTAAAATACCAATGACATATTTCACAGACCTAGAAAGAATTCTTCATAGATTCATCTGGAACAAAAAAAGACCACGGATAGCTACAGCAATTCTGAGAAAAAAGAATAAAGTAGGTGGGATCTCAATACCAGACTTCAAGCTATACTACAAAACAACTGTTCTCAAAACAGCCTGGTACTGGCACAAGAACAGACATATAGATCAATGGAATAGAATAGAGAACCCAGATATCCACCCAAACCACTATGCTCAATTAATATTTGACAAAGGAGGCATGAACATTCAATGGAACCAAGATAGCCTCTTCAATAAATGGTGTTGGGAAAATTGGACAGATACATGCAAAAAATTGAAACTGGACCACCAACTTACACCAAATACAAAAATAAACTCAAAATGGATACAGGACTTAAACATTAGAACGGAAACCATAAAAATACTAGAGGAATCCACAGGCAGCACAATCTCAGATATATGCCGAAAGAACTTCTTCACTGATACTGCTCCAAAGGCAATGGAAGCTAAAGAAAAAATAAACAAATGGGACTACATCAAAATAAAAAGCTTTTGCACAGCAAAAGAAACCATCAACAAAACAAGAAAGATCAATGCATGGGAGAACATATTTGCAAATGCTATCACTGATAAAGGTTTAATCTCCAAAATCTACAACCAACTTATACAACTTAATAAAAGGAAGATGAAGGATCCAATAAAAAAAATGGGCAACAGACCTAAATAGAACCTTTTCAAAAGACGACAGAAGGAAAGCCAAGAGACACATGAAAACATGTTCAAAGTCATTAATCATCCGAGAGATGCAAATCAAAACGACAATGCGATACCATCTCACACCTGTCAGAATGGCAATCATCAACAAATCAACAAACGACAAGTGTTGGCGAGGATGCAGAGAAAAAGGAACACTTGTGCACTGTTGGTGGGAATGCAGACTGGTGCAGCCACTGTGGAGAACAGTATGGAGTTTCCTCAAAAAACTAAAAATGGATCTCCCATTTTACCCTGTAATACCACTCTTAGGAATTTATCCTAAGAAATTACAAACACCAATCAGAAAGGATTTATGCACCCCTATGTTCATAGCAGCACAATTTACAATAGCCACAATTTGGAAACAGCCTAGGTGCCCGTCAGCAGATGAGTGGATCAGAAAACTGTGGTACATCTACACAATGGAATTCTATGCTGCCATTAAAAAGAAGGAATTCTTACCATTTGCAGCAACCTGGTTGGAACTAGAGAGCCTTATGCTTAGCGAAATAAGCCAGTCAATGAAGGAGAAGCATCACATGATCGCACTCATTGGGGGATAATAAAGAACATTATAAACTGATGAACAAAAGGATAGATACAGAGACAGTAAAGCTTCAAACAGACTGTGAAATTACAGCAGGAAGATTAAAGTTAGGTGAGGTAGATAAGAGATCAATCAAAGGTATTGTATCTATGCATATAATCATAACCAATGAACATAGACACTGGGGGGTTGGGGTATGCCTGGGAGGGAGGGGGGCAATGGGGAGATATGTATAAAAAATTAAAAAAAAAAGAGATAGGACACATAAAAATGGAATTAGAAATCATAAAAAAAGTCAGAAATGAACATAGGGGTGCATAAATCCTTTCTGATTGGTGTTTGTAATTTCTTAGGATAAATTCCTAAGAGTGGTATTACAGGGTAAAATGGGAGATCCATTTTTAGTTTTTTGAGGAAACTCCATACTGTTCTCCACAGTGGCTGCACCAGTCTGCATTCCCACCAACAGTGCACAAGGGTTCCTTTTTCTCTGCATCCTCGCCAACACTTGTCGTTTGTTAATAAAAATAAATAAATAAATAAAAGAACCTCTTGCTTCCAAGAATAGCACTGGTAATCAATCATTTGTTAAAATATGAAGACTCAATCTTTCTGAACACAGTCTTCTTTGATTTTATTATCAACTTATTAACATTTGCTTTAAGATAAAAGTATGTGATACCACAGGGTTAAAAAACAGAACTGTATGCTAGAGAAGATAATAGAATGGAAAATTTTTACTTATTAAAAACTTAAACAAATGAGATTGTCTAAAGATAAAGTTTTGGAGAAACTTTTAGTTAAGACTAATTTATTTTGAGATATTCTTATTGTGAATATAGTTATGCACCTCATGAATACATAAAAATTCCTCCTATAACTGGGATGTTACAAGGCTGATATACATATGGACAGATTGGAAGGCAATATGCAAATTTGAAATGATTTTTTATGGTTACCAGTGACCATTGAGTTTTCTTTCTTTTAGATGTCGTTTTTATAATTTATAAAGGAAGAGAAGAAAAGACTGCATAATTTAAGGTAGAATATTAATTTTATATATATTTTCACTAAACTAATTTAGAATTAAATTTATGTCATAACTTGTAAATAGTATTGACAACATTTTCTGACTCTACAGTGGTACCTTGAAATATGAGTTTAATTAATTCCTTAACCTTGCTCATATATCAAGTTGCTCCTATCTCAAAGCAAATTTCCCCATTGAAATCAATTGAAATGCCGCTAATCCATTCCAGTCCCCAAAATGCCACCCCAGTTATTCTTGTTACATGTTTTTGAATAAGAAAAATGTATTTATAAATGACAAATATTGTATAAAAACATAATAAAAGAGAATGTAAAGGAATAAACTGGTTTTATAAAGTGTATTTACCTACTCGTTACATTCTTACTGCTACACTTTATCCCTAAACTGAGTGTAACTTAACTAATCTTCACTGAACGTAATTGCTACTGGTCTTTCCATTTTTGGTCGATTTCAAAAAAAAACGTGTCCAACGAGGTTTGCCTCTTCCTCCCTTTCAAAATGTTTCTGAAATGGGTGAGGCAAGTTTCATTAAACAGCTCCGATGCACGACCAGTAGCAACTTTTTCGGGGTGTTTCTTTTCCACGAAGTGTGACACCCTCTCCCATATTCCTAAGATCTCCTTTATCTCACTTGTAGAGATCTCCTCCACCTCTGGCTCCTCCTCAAAACCAATTTCTTGGAGAACCTCCGCATGTTGCTGAGACTGCAACTCTTGTAACTCCTCCGTGGTGAGTTCCAGAGAGTGCTCCTGGACGAGCTCATTCATGTCTCTCTCATCCACCTCCAGGCCCATGGATTTTCCCAGAGACACTATCTCCTCCTCCATTGGCACCTCGGGTTCCAATCCTTCGAAAGTCCTTTCAGCTATGGCCTCAGGCCACAGCTTCTTCCATGCAGAGGTCAAAGTCCTCGTTGTAACACCCAGCCAGGCCTGATCAATAATTCTGAGGCATATCACGATGTTAAAGTGGTTCTTCCAGAATTCTAGAAAGGTGAGGTTTGTGTTCTCCGTCACCTCAAAGCAGCGCCAGAACAGGTGCTTGATGTACAGCTTTTTAAAATTAGAAATCACCTCCTGATCCATGGGCTGCAGGATAGCAGTGGTGTTGGGAGGTAGGTAGACAACCTTTATAAACTTGAACTCTTCGAGGAGTTCATCTTCGAGATTCGGTGGGTGAGCAGGAGCATTGTCGAGGATGAGGAGGGCTTACATGGTTAGGTTGTTTTCCTGTAGATATTTCTTAACAGAAGGGCTGAAAACCAGGTTAACCCACTCCACAAAGAACTGCCTGGTGACCCATGCCTTCGGGTTTGCTCTCCAAATAACTTGCAGTTTATCTTTTAAAATCTTATGTGACTTAAAGACTCTGAGATTTTCCGAATGGTATAAGACAGAGGCTTGATCTTGCAGTTGCCACTCACATTGGCGCCCAGTGCGAGAGTTAGCCTATCCTTCATGGGTGTGTGGCCTGGCATCGCCTTCTCCTCTGCCATTATATAAGTCCTATATGGCATCTTCTTCCAGAAAAGCCCTGTCTCCTCACAGTTGACTTGCTGGGGGATATATCCTTTGGCTTCTATCAGTTTGGAAAAAGTTTTGAGGTAATCCTCAGCTGCCTTCACATCCGAACTTGCTGCCTCACCATGCCTGATGATGGAGTGAATGCCGGACCTTTTCCTGAAGTTATCAAACCAGCCTCTACTGGCTTTAAATGAGTCTTTTGATGCTTCGTCTGTGGAAGGCGTGGGGTCTGCTCCAGCAAATCACCATAAATGGCTCCCGCCTTCTCCCATATGATGCCCTGTGTTAATGTATCTCCTTTAAGCTGCTTCTCCCTCACCCACACCATCAGTAGATTCTCCATCTTTTCATGGAGAGAGCTACGGAGCTTAGAAATTATTGTAATGCCCTTAGCTGGCGTTATACCCTTTATCGACTCGTTCTGTTTAAGCACAGTGCATATCATTGAAGTACTACACCCGTTACTGCCTCGCCAAGTCAGCCACTCGCACACCTTGCTCATATTTTTCTATGATTTGACGCTTTAATTCAATAGACATTATCCTCTTCTGAGCACTGACCTTTCCACTCGCTTTCTTTGGACCCATGGTTATAAAAAGAAATGTGATAAAGTATGTAAATGCACAAAAGATGCTTCGACAACAAGGTAAACAAGCACACTGACTGAGGCGTGGGAAACTATGAGACGCTCGAGTGGAGGTAAACTGGTGGGTCCTGTGCAGCTGGCCAATCCGCGCGATTACTCGTATCTCAAATGTTGCTCGTATTTCAAAGCAAAAAATTGCTCGCTTGACGGCTCGTATCTCAAAAAT
Organism: Lasiurus cinereus; assembly: GCA_011751065.1. Taxonomy (NCBI): domain Eukaryota; kingdom Metazoa; phylum Chordata; class Mammalia; order Chiroptera; family Vespertilionidae; genus Lasiurus; species Lasiurus cinereus. The sequence goes on from JAAGEH010002531.1 coordinate 12,339,221, forward strand.
CTTGTATGTTAGGGCACTTGTATCTCGAGGTACCACTGTATTTTTAATTCATACTATCCCATTATTTCTCCATTTAGCGAAGCCTCTCATCTTAACAATTCACTTCTTTGTACCATGTTTTATTTCAACTCAAAACTATAAAAAACATGCCAAATCACAGATTCTTCATGTAATATAAAGATACTGGAATTCCCATAGTTTCTGCAATATTATTTATCTTTGGGATATCACTACAAGTCTTAAAAGTAAAAAAATAAATTGAAATCAGTAGATTAAAATTGCAGTTTTTAACTGAACTTAATATGTTGAACTCAATTCATTTAAACTTATTTTTGCCAACTCTGATGCTAATGGCCTCAAGTCCAATTATTCTACAGATCTGTCTACCTATACCAACATCCTAATGCCAAGTTTAAGGTTTTCATAGAAAAGCGAAGTATTTAATGGAATTGAGGATAATATGTGATTAAGTCATCCATTGATGGACAGGGCTCTGGAGGATTCACCTTTCCTAATTATACAAATTTCAGCAACCAACTCAGCATAAATTTTCTCTAATTGGCTGTCACAGTTTTTAAACCATAACTGGCAAACTTAATTTACACTTGGTTAGAGAAATATTAGAAGTACAGGGCTAATAAATGTGACCATGGTGGTCATTATCTGCATAACTGATCACAATGTCATCTACCATCATATAAAGAAACTAAATGTCAAACAGCAGAACAGTTTCCCTGGGCAAATTTAAAGTAATGGCACCACGTATCCTTTGGTCTATCATTGTCAATATTTATCAGAAATGAAGAATCCTACTTTAGCTTCAAACTTACCTACCATAATTCTTCTTTTAAAATAAATAGATTTAAAGGACAAAACTAATTGTGAATCTATCTCAAGAGGAATGCAATCTCTTATTTTAAGTCAAACTCTGATTTCTATTGTGCTTGAGACATTTTCCAACTTTAAGTCTACCATATATAATAAGCATAGTATGCAAATTGTCCCCTAGACCAGGAGTTTGTCCAGAAGTTTGACCAGGAAGCAGGGCCAGCCAGGGGAAAGGAGGGAGGCTCTGGCCTGTGGTATTGGCAGGCAGCCGGGGGAAGGGAGAGAGTACCTGGTTGGCAGCCAGCAGCCATTAGGAACTCTAGAGTGTACAAATTTTGTGCACTGGGCCTCTAGTTTGTTATAACAACTTGGTATCTGACATTCAATCCAAGAAAAAACAGATAAGATTTTGTGAGGTGTGCTCTAGCTATGAGGAATAACCACTGCAAGTTCAAGTCCATTTCCAGGGCTCAGTCCTCTTTCAACCTCTACCTACCCCTCATCCCATTTTCTGGCTCTAGAATGGGGCTTATTTCACTGTACCTACATCCCTAGATTGTCACAAAGTTTCAAAGGTCCAATTGCTTCTATCTTTCTTAGTAGTACCCACAATAGTAATTAGACTTTTTCTAATAATTAAATCTGAACAAAACAAGGCTATTTTTGCTTTACTTAAATATATATATATTTAACTATTGCTCCCTTATCTTCATCTCCTAAGTCAAATAATGACAAATATAATTTTTAAAGAGAAAGCTTTTTATAAATGTACAATATTTGAAGGAACTTCAGAAATATACATATAAAACACAAGGATCTATAAAGTGGTTAACATTAAGATAAAGGAAGGGCTTTTTATGAAAAAGGAAGAGGTAATTATGCTAACTATTTGAATACTAAAAAAACTTGAAAGCTACTAGACATAAAGAAATCAAAAAGCAATTGTAGAAATGTTACTAGATGATAAAAGACAACAAACTAGTGATTCGTATTTTCTAGGGCTCAAAATTCTAAAAAATAAAATCATTATCACATGCATCATTTTGAAAATGAACATTCTATCTAATAAAAGAGTAATATGCACATTAACCATCACTCCATTACACCCATAAGCCATGCCCACAAGCCAATCAGCAGTGAGTATGCAAATTAATCCAACCAAGATGGCTACAGCCACAGAGAGAGCAGGAGGGAGGCTTGGATTTCCCTGGCATGGGAGGAAGCCAAGTTTTCCACACACCCTGGCTGGCCAAGAACTCCACTCAGGTTACAAAGTTTCAATTATAGAAGATAAATAAATCCCAACAAAAATGGTGGAAGCCACGGAGCTGAAGAGAACAGAAGGCTAGGGTTGCCCCTGGTGATTGAAGAAGCCAAGTTTCTGCAGCCCTAGTCTGCCTTGGCCTCCGTTTAAGGCTACAAAGTTTCAATTATAGAAGATAAATAAATCCCAGATCCCAAGGACTCTACTTGGGTCACTGGAAGGCATAGCTGGCCTCCAAACCATGACAGGCCCCTCACCCAGGCCACCTCATGCTCCAAGAGAACCCCCACCCTGATCCAGGACAACCTTCAGGGCAAACCAGCTGGTCCCACTCAGGCACCAGGCCTCTATTCTATCTAATAAAAGAGTAATATGCAGATTGACCATCACTCCAACACATAAGATGGCTGTCCTCTGTGGTCAAATTTCCCATCAACACACAAGATGGCCACCACAAGATGGTTAGCAGGGGAGGGCAGTTGGGAAGGACCAGGCCTGCAAGGGAGAGCAGTTGGAGGCGACCAAGCCTTTGGAGGAGGGCAGTTTGGGGTGACCAGGCTGGCAGGGCAGCAGTTAGGCATCAATCAGGCTGGCAGGGGAGTGGTTAGGGGGTGATCAGGCTGGCAGGCAGAAGTAGTTAGAGGCAATCAGGAAGGCAGGCAGGCGAGTAGTTGGGAGCCAGCAGTTCTGGATTGTGAGAGGGATGTCCAACTGTCTGTTTAGGCCCGATCCTGGTGGGTTCGGGCCTAAATGGACAGTTGAACATCCATCAAGGGGTCCCAGATTGGAGAAAGTGTAGGCTGGGCTGAGGGACACCCCCACCCTCGCCCATGCATGAATTTCATGCACTGGGCCTCTCGTTGATAATATTATGAAAAAAATCTTCACCTGAAGTTCTAAAAAAGGATAAGTAAATTTGTTTTTATTTCTAGGGTAATCATATATTTTTGAAGTTTTACTTTTTCTATTAATTAATGTAATTATTTTAAAAATTAAGGAAATCAACTCAATTTAACTGAACTATTTTTATATTTATATTCAGAAATAACCTATTTCAATATTCTTTTTAAATATTAGGGACAGTGGGTAATATTCCATGAAACCGATCATTTATTGCTGTTATTGTCTTTTCTTTTTGAAAGTAAAAACAAAACCACAAAACAAAAAAATGTAAATGACAGATTTTATGTGTAAAAGAGAAAGTCATAATATAAAGTCTAAATCATATTAATCCAAAATTACTTTTTTCTTGTAATGATTGACAATGTTCTCCATTTTCTGAACTGTAATAAAAAAGGGCATGGGTTGAAAAATGATTAACATACACTTTTCAGAAAGGAACTGACTCAGAAAGCTCCATTTACATACCAGAAATGGAACAACATAAAAAATTACTGAACTTTAAGTTCCAGGCATTATACCGCTATTTGGTCTTTGTTTTGATTAAAGAAAAAATTCCAACCATTTCCAATTATTAATAGTTTCTGCATTTTCCCCCAGAAGCATAATTCAACATCATGACTTTATTTAAAAGACAGATACTTTAAAATTATATATTTCAAGCTGACTGCTTTTTAAATTTGCTTAAAATGTGAAATGCAATTACCAAACTTAGTTTTATTTTGTTATTTTGGTAAATGCCATATGTAAGATTTTCTGTTTTGTTCCACATGCTAATTTTTATATATTTTTTATATACTTCACTTAATAGAACCACTAATTCATATGCTCTTCATTTTATTTTGAGGCTTATATTGAGAAGGGTCTCCATGGGGTTACTAATTGAGAAGGGTTACTAATTTTTCAATTTAATTAATTTATTTTTGGTTAATCCTCATCTGAGGATATTTTTTTTCATTGAGTTTTAAGAGAGAGTGAAAATGGAAGAAGAGGAAGAAGAGGAGGAGGAGAAGAAAAAGAAAGAAAAGGATGAGGGGGGAAGAGAGAAAGAGAAACATAGATTTTTTTCCCACTTATTTATGTATTTTTTGGTTGATTCTTATATGTGCCCTGATCTGTGGATCAAACCTGCACCCTTCGCATATTGGGAAGATGTTTGAACCAACTGAGCTACCCATCCAGGGCTTATAATTTTTAATGAAGCATAATTATATTTCACTACCCATTTTATTTATTTACTTGCTCAGAAGTTTATATTCTTCTTTAATCATTTTGTCTTTCCAGAGCACAAGTTTAAATACTTATTTTACAGTGGGTCTGTAGATTATTGTATTTCTGATTCTTAGCATATTTGTCAATGTCTTATTTTATACTCTCCCTTAAATGTTCGTGTGACTTGCTATAATATATTAGTTTCAAAATAAATATTCCTCAGAATTTGAACTTTTGTTCCACTTAGTATCTCTTATTGTTAAATCTAATGCAAACCTAATTCTCATTTCTGTCTACCCTCCCCCAACTTCGGGTATTTTTTTTCTTTATCCATGGTATTCTCAAAATTTACCATTTTATGTTTAGCTTCATTCATTCAATAAATATTAATTGAACACCTACTATGGGCCAAGCACTGTTTTATATGTTATGGATATAAGAGTGACGATAAAAGACACATGTCTTTTATTGTTTAATCGGCTGGCCACTTGATGAGCCCTTTGAATTCGTGTTTACTTCAGTTGGAAATGTTTTCTAAATAATTTATTTGATTACTTCTTCCATTTCACCCACTCTGTTCTATGTGCTTAGAATGCTCATAAGACAGCTATGTTGCACATTCTGGATCCATCTTCCATATAACAGTTTTAAAGAATTTTTTTACAAGGCTGTCTGCCTTTTGTCCCCTGTATTGAAGAAACACTTGACATTTTAAATTCAGTTTTTATCTGTGTCTACTCTGCCATTAAGCTAACTAATGAGATACTGAAATTTCTACTGAGATATTTAAATTGGTATAAGTACTGTTGTTAATCCATGTTAATGCATGAATCAAATTCATCTGCTTTCTTTTCCCCCCATCTGCTTTCTTTCTGACATGAATTAGTTTATAATTAAGTTTATTTTAAAATTACCAATCTATAATAATAAAAGCATAATATGCTAATTAGACCAAACAGCCAAACAACCTTCCAGAAATCTTTCCAGATGGCCTTCCACATGAAGCCATGGCAGCTGGAGCTGAGGCACAGGTGGTTATGGGAGATCAGGCAGGCACAGTGGTTAGGGGCAATCAGGCAGGCAGGTTAGGTGAGCGATTAGGAACTAGCCAGCAGTCAGACCTCCCCAAAGGAGTCCTGAATTGCAAGAGGTTGCAGTCTGGGCTGAGGGACTCCCTAACCCCATGCACTAATTTTGTGTACTAGGCCTCTAGTGATTTAGAATTAGCAAGATATCTATTTTTCTTCTAATATTGGCTTTTTAAAATAGATATCGTCTCTTTAATATCAATTATAGCTTCTTTCACTATTTTTCTTTATTCAATTAACTAACTTTTCTGGTGTCAAGTCATGTATTTGGTGAATGTACTGTTTCTCTGATAGAGATAGATTTCCGTATGCAATCCTTGATTCTCTGATGATCCAATGACTCTTTTTAAAAAATATATATATTTTATTGATTGTTTGCAGAGTGGAAGGGAGAGGGACAGAGTTAGCAACATCGATGAGAGAGAAACATCGATTAGCTGCCTCCTTCACACCCACTACTGGGGATGTGCCCGCAACCAAGGTATATACCCTTGACAGGCATCGAAACTGGGACCTTACAGTCTGCAGGCCGACGCTCTATTCACTGAGCCAAATGGGTTTCAACCAAAATCAATGACTCTTGAAATGGATGCTCCTTTCTCAGATAGCTCCCTGGGGAGCTTGTGGAGAAGTCTGGGCATGTTTTGTGGGTGAGTTTGTTTGCAGCTCCATGCTCCTCCTGGAGGCCACCAGCCACACAAGGAACTACCTCTCTGGTCTCACAGCTACATACAGGCATCACTTTATCATGACAGCGAACTGCTGTTGCTCCCTCCTCAGCACACTGGAGACTGTTTTTTCTCCTCAGAAAGGAATTACACTACTACAGATCCCCATATTTCAGAGGCCTCACCTGCTTCTAGCATTGACCAACTTTGAAGTTGCAGCTCCCTGCGAATCACTGCCACATTTGCAGTGGTGTGCGCCTTCTTCCTTTTGTGTTCTGCCTTTTCTACAGTGTTGTTCTGCATTAATCAAATTCATCTGCTTCCTTTTGACCTCATGTCCTTTCTTTCTGCCATGAATTATTATTGTTTTATAATCAAGGTTATTTTTAAAAATACTGTTTCAGCCGTTTTAAGAGATTTGAGGAAGCACAAGCATTTGTTCAGCCAACCATCTTTATTCAATGACTTTCTCTTCATTTTCATTGAGCTAATTCAGCAATAATATTTTTTTTGAAAAATGGTTACTTTTACCTAAAAATATGAAGTCCAAAATACTGAATATAACCTTCATGAAATAAACATATAAAAGGCAAGCAAGCCAAGTTAGTTTTTCTTTTTTTCTTGTGCTTGATAATTTAACTATCGTCTCTTAACTCCAAATCTACTCTTCTCTCTTCACTGTTTTTGTGATTCTGAGGCTGGGACTCTGCAAAGCAGTTTTTTGCTAGTTAGATCATTTTTAGGTTCTGCCAAAAGGGAGCACTTGAGAGAGGGTAGACAAGAAGAGATAGAAGATGTACTTTGCTACTAGGTTATTTCCTGGTCCTATTTTCAGTCCTTTTGGTGACTGTTACAGTAGTGCAGTTAATTCCAGTTAGACAGTTTTTTCCAGCACTGGCAGAACCAATATCATCATGGCCCCTCACGGACCCCCATGAAGCCAACTGGTGCCCCCTCCTCAAAGGTTTGACTCCCAGTCCCATGCATCACCTTTGTGGCCTTCCTAAAGCACTAATGCAGATCCCCAGAAATCAGAGTCCCAAGCACTGAGCTCCTTGTTCAAGCTTCTAAATGTTTACTAATCCTAAACTCTCTCTTTTTTTAGCCTTCGGGATGTTCTGTGAAACCTTACTTCTCCCTTTTATAGGTTTTGACTTCCTGGCTGACATCTCATTATATTAAATCCTGTTAAAATTGCTGTGGTTTCCATGCCCTAAATGAAGTCTGAGCAATACACTTCCCTCCTGATCACTGCTATCTTCGAGTACCCAGTGTGATTTCTGTCTGTCAAAATGACTATTACTTTTATTATATGTGCAATGTACTCTACACTATTGATATATTTTATTTTAAAATATGGATAAAGAAAAATGGAATGGATCCCCTCTTCCTCATAACTTCAAAGCAGTTCATTCAAGTTGATTTTGAAGGGGTACATAAATGTATTTCCTTGAGATTTTTCTCTAAACAAGTTTTTCTGAAGCCCCATAGAGAGATAAAGTTCCCACTATATCTCTTTGTAAATCATTTCATTCCAGTAGATTAATCATGGTTACCAAGCCTGGGAAAGTGTTAATGTCAAACAATTAATGCTATTAATTGAAGTATAATTGTGTCTATGTATTTATATTTCTTTAACTCTTGATCCAAGGTATATATCTTCTTTTAAATATGTAGCAAAGGATAGGAGAAACTATTGGATATTTACTAGGTTTATGTTTTAATTTGGTGGTTAATCAGTAGATGCTAACAGCTTTTCATAGGAAGATAGAAGGCAGGAAAGCAGAAAATACCTCAATAAGGATTATGAGCCCTGGCACTCATCCTGCTGCCCTAAGTAATTAAATATCTGAATCCAAATGTCCTGTCCATGGCAGCTCACTTTCAGCAGGTAGCCACATCACCAGTTTTAATAAGCAATAACCTCAGATTAAAAAAAAAAAACACCCACATATAAGTCCTAGATGTTTTCATAGTTGACTTGCCAACAAGTACCAAGTAGATGGATATTTTGAGACAAGGAATACCTGTTTCATGAAAAGTCTGGCTTTTAATGTTAATGTCTCACTCAGACTCAGCAGCAGGAAGAATGTGGACAAAAGCCATGTCTTTCTAAGGTAATCACAGAATTAACAAAAGGAATTTGACTATTCGCGCCAGTACCATAATTGTATGTACTATTAACTAGCAAGCTGAATATGGAGCAAAAGTGTAGGAAAATGACCATTATTCTGCAAAGATGATAATTTTAACACAAGGTTGGAACTTCCAGGCCATTGTTTGAAAATGCCCAAATTAATACTAAGATAGCCATGCAGCTTCAATGTAAAAATTGCTTCTATACTGAGCAAGTCAAGGTGAAAAGCTTATGTCTCACTGTTCCATAGAAAAATGACTGTGTGACATATTCTGAAAGAAAATTTCACTAAGAACTTTATCTTTAAAAATGTTTCTGCTTTCCAAACAATAACCTTTTTTGTTGTTGTCCAAAGGGAACCAAGTAATTTTTTTAAACCTAAGATTAATTTATTTAAGGAAAAATACTCCACAAAAAACTGCCTCTTCAAAAATTATTCTTTGAAGACTGCTATATGTTCTTTAAATATAGACATTGTAACACATTTTAGCCAGTTGCATTTTTATCACTGTTTTCTGATAAGAAATCAATTATATGATTCTATAACCCCACCAAAATACTGTCTCTCATCAAAAATATTCTTAAATTTTAATTAAGAATATATTTATTAACTTGAGAAATACTTTTTGAACATCTTTTAATATGGCAGTCACTTCTCTAAGCAAAAGGTGAGACTTCCCAGGAATTACAAAGTCAAATAAAAAGTGATATTTTCTTATATTATTGAAATTCCAACTGTTTATCTTTTCTTAATATAATGATGCTCAGTTACTAAGAGAAAGAACAGTTAATTGCTAAAAAAGGTGAATTCCTACATTGAAAATACTTGAAACCAAAGGCAGAAAGGGGAGTTCAATGGAAGTAAATTCAAGCTGACCTAATTTTATCAGCTTTTTCAACAAAATCACCATGTTTAAACGTAAAAGGTATCCATTAGGTTTTTAATTAAATGCACATATTTTACTATTATATTTACTCACCACTATTGGTTATATCCCACTCCATTCCTTGGATTCACTTTTCCATTTTCTGGAATCCATCCTTTTATAGTTCTCTCAGCAAGAATCTGTAAGAAATAAATTTCATTAGACTTTGTTTGTACTTACTCTTGAATGATAATATAGTCTTGTATACCGGTAGAGTCTCTGGTTATGATTCCTTTTTCCTCAGCATTTAAAGATTTTATTCTATTGGCTTTTAGTATTAACACAAGGGGTGGAATAATCTTGTAAGAAGTCTGTAAAACAAATTCTAATTTGATTCTCTCATTATTTACTTGAGGCCACACTATGTACATTTCTGTAATTCTTGTTGCATTCAAAGTAATATGGCTAAGGGAACAAGTTAGGCTAAGGGGCACTCACTAAAGTCATAAAATTAAAGGATAGCATCATTAGAGGGTACTGTTTTATATTTCACTAAAAAGGTGTCATATAGTTTGGTGGTATCATCAGAATGTGTATAGGATTTTTCTCATATTCACCACTTTGGTCACTGTCAGAGAATTGATTTCTTTCTTCGATTCAGGAGAGACTTTCTCATTTCTTCAACTCTAGCCTCTTTCCCATTGTTATAATTTTTATTTTTAGAACACATATTAGGCATATGTTGGAACTTTTCAATCTATTTCCTGATCAGGTGTAACTTCACTTTTTTAAAAAACTAGTATTTTGATGTGGGTCTTCCATTTATTATTTTCTCAGTTATGTCCCATCTATTAATTAAAAAATAACCATAGTTTTCAGTGCTGGAATTTCTAATTGGTTCTTTTTTATTTTCCCTGTTCTAGAAAACATTTGTCTGCTTGTATGTCACGATTTCTTTTTCTTGTTTTATGAATGATACTTATCTTTGATGTTTTAGGACTTAAAAAAATACTTATTTTAAAATCTGTTTTGAAAGATTACCTTAATATTTGTATTTTTTCAAATGATAGTTTACCCACTTCCTGAGTTTATTGGCCATCTTTCATTGTTTTATGTTCATCTTCCTAAGCAAAACTTTTATCCTCTTTTCTTTTGCCATAATGATATAACATCTAGATTTTTTAAATGTGTATTTTAAAATGTTTTGTCAGGGATGTTGAGGGAGGTGGTCAATGCCTCAATTAACAGTCGTATTTTAGCCCTTGCTGGTGTGGCTCAATTAGTTGAGCACCATCCCATGTACCAAAAGCTTGCTGGTTTGATTGCCAGTCAGGGTACATACCCAGGTTGTTTGCTTCGTCCCCAGTAGGGGGCATGCAGGAATAATGTTTCTCTTTTTCTTTCTCCTCCCCTTCTCTCTAAAATCAATAACATCTCTGGGATGGAAGACATTGACAACGCCTTGCCATGTAAGCAGTCAGCAGCTGGGCATCGCTATAGAATGCCTACGACCAAACCAGAGAGGGTCGGACCTGTTTTGCCTTTTGTCCACTATCTAGATGCCATTGATGACATATACACATAAAGAACTGTTTGACATTGAAACTGGGACTCATAACTATTGGACATTGAAATTGGGACTCAAACATTTTTTGTTCTTATAAGTTTATTTCTAGCCTACAAAGGCAAGATGTTTTTAAAGAAAAGAATCAGGGTTGGGGTGTGCGGGGGAACAGATACAGAGGCAAAGAAGCAATGAACAGACTGTCATGCTACAGTGGGAAGGCAGGGGAGGTTGGGCAGGGGGGTGGCCTGTAAGAGATCAACCGAAGGACTTGTATGCATGTATGTAAGCATAGCCAATGGATACAGGACATTGGGGGTGAGGGGTGGTTACAGGTGAGGGCATGTACTGGGGGTGGGGAAGGCTGGAGGGAGGGCAATAGGGAAAAAAAGGGAGACATATGTACTACTACTTGTAATACTTTAAACAATAAAAATATATATTTAAATTTTTTAGAAATAAAATCAGTAACATTTTTAAACAAAGAACAATAGTATTTTAATTTAAAGTTTTAAATACACTTTTTTTGCTGTACTATTTATTAAATTAAGAGGTGCTCAAAAATATTTTATAGGTTTGTAAGGTTAGTAGTCTTCCACAGGGACTTTACTATTTTCCATTCCAACCAGCAATAAGTAAGAGTCCCTCATTTCACATCCTCACCAGTTTTTGGTGTTGTCAGTGTTCTAGATTTTGGCCATTCACATAGGTTTGTAGTGGTACCCTATTGTTGTTTTAATTTGCATTTCCCTAATGACTTATGATATGAAGCATCTTTTCACATTCTTGTGTATAATTTGTACATCTTTAGCAAGATATCTGTTATGATCTTTAGCCCATTTTTAAGTCAGGTTGGTGTTTTCTTATTTCTCTGTTTTAAGAGTTCTTTATATGTTTTGGAAAATAGGCATTTATCAGATGTCTTTTGCAAATATATTCTCCCAGGCTATGGCTTATTTTTTATTCTCTTGACAGTGTAAAGAAGAAATTTTGCAGAGCAGAAATTTTAATGTTATTAAAGTCCAACTTTATCATTTTTTTCTTTATGGATTATACCTTTGGTGTTAAATCTAAAAAGTCATAGCCAAATTCAAGGTTATCTAAATTTTCTCCTATGTTATCTTCTAGGAATTACTAGTTTTGCATTTTAGATTTAGGTCTGTGATCTATTTTTTATATTTTGTATAGGTTTCAGAGAGAGAGGAAGGGAAAGGAAAAGAAAGATAGAAACACCAAGGATGAGAGAGAATCATCAATTGGCTGCCTCCTGCAAACCCCCTACTGGGATCGAGCCCACAACCCAAGCATGTGCCCTGACAGGAAATCCAATTGTGACCTCCTGGTTCATGGATTGACACTCAATCACTGAACTATGCCGGCTGGGCTGTGACCTATTTTCAGTTCATTTTTGTTAAAAGTGTAAGGATTGTGTCTAGATTCATTCTTTTTTGCATGTAAATGTCCAGTTGTTCTAGCACCATTTGTTAAAAAGACTATCTTTTATATATTGTATTGCCTTTGCTATTTTGCCAAATATCAGTTGACTATATTTATGCAGGACTATAGGCTCTCTATTCTGTTCCATTGATCTATTTTTCTATTCTTTCATCAATATTATACTGTCTTGAAGACTTGCAGCAGAATAGGTTAGTCCTCTGTTCTTCTTCAATATTGTGTTGGGTATGCTGGATCTTTTGCCTCTTGATATAAATTTTAGAATAAAATTCTCAATAGCCACAAATAACTAGCAGGGATTCTGACTAGACTCAATATTAACCTCTTGACAATTTTGAGTCTTCTTATCCATGAACATGGATTATCTCTCTACTTATTTGATTCCTTACATCAGAGATTTGTAGTTTTCTTCATATCACTTGTATATATTTTGCTAGATTTATCCCTAGGTATTTTGAGGGGTGCTAATATACATGGTATTGTGTTTTTTATTTAAATTACACTTGTTCATTGATGGTATACAGGAAAGTAATTTACTTTTATGTATTAACCTTGCATCCAGAAACTTTGTTGTAATTGCTTATTAGTTCCAGGAGCTTTTTTGTCAATTCTTTTACATTTTCTACATAGAGAATCATGTCACTGTGAACAAAGTATTACTTCTTTTTTATCATTCTGCATATCTTCTTTTCCATTTTCTTTACTTTTCTTATTGCAGCACTTAGGACTTCTAGTATGATGTTGAAAAAAAGTAGTGACAGGAGACATCATTTTCTTGTTCCTAATCTTAGCGAAAAAGCTTTCAGTTTCTCAACATATTACTTATACATATTTTATAAATCAGAAATGAAGCACAGGCATTTATTTTCACATAGGACCTTAGATGATTCTGATTCAATGGTCCTAAGACCACACTTTGAGATCTTCTGTCCTAGGAAGTGCAGACATACTGATTTTAGGAACATTGAGATCCAGCAACCTACATTTTCTCAAGTGTTAAAAACTGCATTAAATCAATTGATCATCCATAATTGTCATGTATTACAGAGCCTTGTGTTTTTTTAATTAAATCTTTATTATTCACATTATTACATTTGTTTCTCTTTTTTCCCCTCCATAGCACCTCTCCAACCAGCTCCCATCCTTTCCTCTGCCCTTAGCTCCCTCCCATTGATCTCATCCACAGGTGTATGAGTTTTGTCCAGTCTCTCCCTGTACACTCTTCACCCCTTTCCCACTGAGAATTAACAGTCCACTCCCTTTCTGTGCTCCTGATTCTATTATATTCACCAGTTTATTCTGTTCATTCAATTTTTAATTGACTTAATTTTTAGATTCACTTGTTGATAGATATGTATTTCTTGTTCATAATTTTTTGTCTTTTACCTTTTTCTTCTTCCTCTTCTAAAAGAGTACCTTTCAGCATTTCATATAATACTGGTTTGGAGTTGATGAACTCCTTTAGCTTTTTCTTATCTGTGAAGCTCTTTATCTGCCCTTCAATTCTGAATGTTAGCTTTGCTGGATAGATTATTCTTGGTTGTAGTTTCTTGCTATTCATTACATTGAATATTTCTTGCCACTCCCGTCTGGCCTGCATCGTTTCTGTTGAGAAATCAGCTGACAGTCGTATGGGTGCTCCCGTGTTGGTAATGAACTGTTTTTCTCTTGCTGCTTTTAATATTCTCTCCTTGTCTTTTGCTCTTGGTATTTTAATTATGATGTGTCTTGGTGTGGTCCTCTTTGGATTCCTTTTATTTGGGGTTCTGTGTGCTTCCTGGACTTGTAAGTACATTTCTTTTACCAGATGTGGGAAGTTTTCAGTCATTATTTCTTTAAATAGGTTTTCAGTATCTTGCTCTCTCTCTTCTTCTGGCACCCCCACAATTCTGATGTTAGTACGCTTGAAGCTGTCCCAGAGTCTCCTTACATTATGTTCACATTTTTGGATTCTTTTCTCTTCTTGCTTTTCCAGTTGAATGTTTTCTGCTTCTTTATATTTCAAATTTTTGACTTGATTCTTGCCTTTCTCTAGTCTGCTGTTAGGACTCTGTATAATATTTTTTATTTTAGTCAGTGTATGTTTAATTTCTAGCTGGTCCTTTTTCATCTGTAGTAGGACCTTTTCCATCTCTAGTTGGCTCTTTTGCATCTCTAGTTGGTCCTTTTTTCATCTCCTCTTGGCTCTCGCTAAGTTTATCCAACTTTTCTAGCATATTCTTGAAAAACCTTATAAGCGTGGTTTTGAACTCTATATCCAGTCGTTTTTTTCCTCCATTTCTTTTGTTTGTGATCCCTTCCCTTGTCTCGGCATTTTCACTATGGGGAAACTTCTGTGTTGAATTGAGCCTTATGATACCAGACTTGCAAAACCGAAGAAGCCTCTGTTGAGCTTGGGATGGGTGGAGTCTCAGGGCTTAAGGGACTGCCTTGCCTTCCAGTCGGCCCTGCCCTCCACGGCCCCCGAGTCTCAGGTGACTGGGTAATCGCTGGAACGGTCCTTGTTCGCACGTGTGCACCCGCAGTGCCTCCAGACCGCTGCCTTTCCAGCTCCCCTGCGCACCATGACCACATGAGTCTAGGTCTCCAGGGTTTCGCCCGAAACAGGGGCCCAGTGGACTCAGAAGTGGCACAGTTGGGAGGGTCTGTCTCCCGCCCACTGGCGAAAGCCAGCGGCACAATCAGCAATCTGTCCTCCACGCAGTGCAATGCGTGACCAGACCTCTGATCTTTTGCAACTCCCCTAAATTTCCGTGCACCTCTCCTTTTTCACAGTCCAAACTCACCCTGTATGATTTTTGGCTGGATCTGGGGTTTAGTGTCATAAGATAAGGGGGTTCAATGCCGTTGAGTCTCCGTTTCCCTCCCGCCCGAGAAAGCCAGCCAGGTACTCAGGCACCCGCTCTCTCAGTGCGGGCGTCTCTGTACCTCAGCTTTTTGCAGCTCCTCTGGGTCTCTGTGAGCCCCTCTCTTTCCTTCTAGTTGTAGAACTTCCACTCAGCCAGCTTTCCTGTGGTTCTGGATGATGTCCGTTCTGTCTTTTAGTTGTAGTTTTGAAATTGTTGTATGAGGCAGCAGTGTAGGTGTTTACCTATGCCGCCATCTTAGATTCCTCCGAGCCTTGTCTTAATAGTCAATTATCTTCTATGTTAGCTCAACCTAACACTAGTTGTTCTAGTAACATTTGTTAAAAAGTAAAGTATCCTTTCTTAGACCAAAACTGAGAAAATAAGTTACTTTCTGGTTTTCATTTTTTTACACGTTGAAATTTCAAACTATTTCTTTTTTCTTGGATAGTAATGTCATATCAATGAAAGAAATGTAGTTATTGGTGGAAAAATAGTGAGTCATTAAATCAAGAACATTTGAAAACCATAGAATCCCGGTTGAAGTAACTTCATCAAACCAAACTTAATGTTCTTTTCAATAAAATAACTGAGTTCTTTGTTAGGATTTAAAATAACCAATATTGAATCATTATGTACATCTTAAACTAATGTTACATGTCAATTATACCTCAATTTAAAAAAAAAAGAATTAAGTGTTACATTTGTCCCTGAGTATAACTTGGATAGCAGGCCAGTTAATAAAAGTGCCTCTTATTCTAGGTGGTAGAGTACTAAAACTTTTTAATTTATTAGTTTTATTCTAGGAAATAAAAACTGCTCAAGAATTTTGGCCCAAACAGAAATGTTCCAAGGCAAATTTGCATCCACCGTCTAATATAAAAGTGCAAAAAGAGTTTCTAAAATGTGAAGGCTACAGGTGATCCGCAGTCAATGATGAGATAACAGTCCATCCTTCCCATTTTATTTCTTACCAGAGGCACAGAATACAGGAACTGGCCGATGCAGAAATACCTGGTGGAAGTTTTGATGTGAGGAGAGTGTGGCTCAAGGAGAGAATGCAAAGGGAGGTCTGATCTATAATAGTTTTGGTTCTTGAGTTCTAATCAGATGATCGATTTAACTGTAGTGACCACACTTGACTATTTTTCAAGACCTGGATACAGCATGACCCCTTCCTGTCTTAGAGGTTTAGTTCAAAATTATGCTGGAGAGGGTTAACTAACTGAGCATAAGGAATATGCTTCTCAATGAAGAAAAGTAACATTTTTGCTATTCTTTATCCAGCTTCTGTCTCCAAGCTGAAAATAATGTACATTTTTTACTTCAAAATTACCCTCTAGAAATTTTCTTCTTATCACTGTAGTAGAGAAGATGAAAAATAATTAGAGTTTCTATCCTCTAACTAGACCCCGGTTATAGCTGACAAGTCTATATTCCAATAGGAATAAAATTTTAATGATTGCTATCTTGCTGGCTTCGTACACAATACAAAGACAAACTTTGAACTCTAACCTTTTGAAAAATAAAAATATTTCATTAAATATATCCAAATTATTTTATTGGTGAAATAAACTATCACTAAACTAATACATTTCTCCCACTTCCTAAGCCCTTGGTTATGTGAAGGTGATAAGTAAACCTTTCCTCTGATCTCCACTGCAAATAATAAGAGAGATTCTGTCTACTTATTCATTTGGAACTGATGAGAGATACCTTCTGTTTCTTGTTACCAAAACCATGTGGCTGTCACATAGAAGTTAGTTGTCAATGACTACGGAATTACTCCTTTGAATCAACATTGAGGTTGCTTTTAAAATCTTCCTTCACAGAAAGTTTTTATTTTTAAGTGTTGGAGCGTTGAAAGGCACTTAGGTTGTAGCTTTACCTTGTCTAAATTACAACTGCTGTGTCAGTACCATGAACCCATTCTCATTACTTGGTCTTTGAAAGCAAACATTTGACTCCTATGGGGATTACCAATGCACAAAGGAACATGTGATGAGCACAGGAAGAAGCTGCAGATACTGGGAGGAATCCCCCACATCTCTGCCAGTGTGCTGCTGGTATCTGTCATTACCTGTGTCAACTTCCTCTTCCTTTACACATGCTACTACCTCCCATAACTCGAGGGAATTTATATAATTTACTAAGAAAAGTTTTGAGAATAAAGAGGGCTATTATTATTTAGGCTAAACACTAGAAGTATGAGCTGATAACAATCATTCAGTCTTACTACTACAGGTAAATACATATATTTAATGCTTATCAACCTGTTATTACACTAATATCTCTCCAGTAATTTTGGTTATTTGAAGCCCACTGTCTTATGAGAACTCATGATAGCAAAATATGTACAGTCTTTGAATGTTCTTAAAAATTATATTCAGCCTTTATACTTGTAGTTAAGGTAGACAAAAAATAAAATGTGATTCACATTTACTTATTTTTAGTACAATTTTTATAACAGTCTATAGAGATGTAATTCATTTACAATATAAAATACCCATTTAAATTTTACAATTCAATGCTTTTTAGTATATTTGCAAAGTTGTTCCACTATCCATGATAAATTTTAGAATATTTTTATCACGACAAAAAAAATTCTCATTATCAGTAATTACACATTTCTCCTCAACTCCTCCATCCCTAGGCAACCACTATTCTCAGTCTCCATAGATTTACCTGTTATGAGCATTTCCTATAAATGGAATTATGACCTTTTATAACTGGTTTCTTTCACTTAGCACAATGTTTTTAAGGATTAACAATGTGATAGAAGGTATTTTTTAGTATTTTATTCCTTTTAATGATGAATTATAGTCCACTTCATATATAAATTAAAAAATTAACATTTAACTGGAAATAAGAGCTGACTAAACCTTTTAAGAAATAGTTTGACTAAATTTTTTTTCACTATTACCATTATACTTGATATAGTTATTGTATTAAGTATGATATATGGAATTAATGCTCATTATAATGTATTTAATAAATATATACTATTTAATATAACAATAAAACATTTGATATTTTAATAGAAGAAAGAATTTTTATACTTTATTTAATATAAAATACTTTATATTATCAATATGAAACAGTAATGGGCCCTAGTAGAGGTTCAGGCATACATAAAAGTGATAAGGATAGAAATATGGTTCATAGGAAAAAAAAGAATAAAGGAAGGTGAACAGACTCATAAATACAGAAAGGGGAATGAGATTGGGGCACTGGGTAGAAGAAAGGAAGGGATTATGAAGCATAAATTGGTAGTTACAAAATATTCACGGGGAAATAAGTAAAGCATAAGAAATGTAGTTGATAATATTGTGAGAACTATGAATGGTGCCAGTCAGGGTAATGGAAATATCAAGAACACTAAGGGAAATATGTGATTGACCACTAAAAAGTATAACCAAAACCAATATATAATAAAATTTAAAAATAAAATATTTAAAAGAAATGAATCATGGAATTTTTTTTCTGACTATAGAGGCAGTAACATATCATCTTTCAGTGTACAATCACTATAACACCTTAAATATTACTTTTTTTTTCTAGAACAAAGTGCCATTATATTCAGTAGACAAAGCACTAGCAGTGATTTTTCCAAGGGACAAATGGTTAAAACTCCTGAGGTAAAGAATATGCTTGAGAAATAGTAAACATAACAATTCTAATAATCAAGGCACAAACTATTCACCTCTTGTGCTTCTCTTATCATCACCACCAGTAACTACAATTTTGTTTGATGGATGTTTAGGTGTTTCTCTAGAACTTAATTTAAAAATTACTGTAGTATTATTCATATTTTTTTGTTATATAAACAGTAAAATTAACTCAAGTCAGATGTAGTAATGGTACATCTGTGCAGAAAAACATCATTCCATGCTTATTGCTTGATCTAGAGATGCAGAGTATTCAGTAGAACAGTTTTCCACACACATAAGATGCTTGCCCTTGTGAAGTTTTAGGATAAGGGCTGGTTTGTAAATCTGGCAGGGAGTACCGTATTTTCCGGTGTATAAGACGACTGAACATACAAGACGATCCCCAACTTTTCCAGTTAAAATATAGAGTTTGGGATATACTCGTCCTATAAGATGACACTCGGCGTGTAAGACGACCCCAACATTTGAGAAGATTTTTCCTGAATTAAAAGTCATATTATACGCCAGAAAATAAGGTATTTAAAATGTACTGTTACCTAAGCTTCACACTCAGAGATTCTGACTTTGTTGGTCAAAGGTAGGATTGAGCATCAGTTTTGTAAAAGCATGCCAGGTCATTCTAACCTGCAGCCAAAGCTGAGATCTATTGCTGTAGAGAGGAATGGTTTGAGCAATACACTTTAGAGCCATATGTCAGATCTGGCCTTGGACATTGTTCTGCATTTAAACAGGAGTGAAAGAATTCAGTGTGGGATGGATCAAATGTTGAGGTTTAAGGGAATTATCACTTAGCATTCTTTACTCTCTCTGTGAAGTTAAAGATAAAAATCTTCCACTAAGAGTGACAAAAGGAGACTTAAGAAAAGGATGAGAATCTGGATGGTTCCCCCCAACAGAGGGAAGAGAGAATTGACACAGATACATTGTCAGGGAAATTTGAGAACTCAGATGAGGTCAGAAACTGATTTGTATTTATGCTTGATTTTCTGTCATAGATGGAGAGAAGCGTGTATGTACTATCTTACCAACAAAATGTGAATTATTCTCTCTAACCAGTTTGGCTCAGTGGACAGAGCATTGGCCTGCAGACTGGGAGGTCACAGGTTCAATTCCAGTCAAGGGCATGTACTTTGGTTGCAGGTGCATCCCCAGTAGGAGATGTGCAGGAGGTAGCTGATTGATATTTCTCTCCCATAGATGTTTCTAACTCTCTATCCCTTTCCCTTCTTCTCTGCAAAAAAACAAAACAAAACAATAACACACACACACACACACACACACACTATATATATATATATATATATATATATGTAAATATAAATATATATATATAAATATATAAAAATATATATTTTTAATGTGAATTATTCTTATTTTTGTTTTAATCTTTGAGATCATGGTAAGGTGTTGATAATGCTAATCTGTACAGACTGAATAAGCAGAATAAAAAAAGGCTGGAACCCAGTGCCATTCCAGCCTAGTGCCCAAATTTCTATAGGAAAATTTGGTTCTTACATGCATGTTGCCTGCACACCAGTCCTTCTAGACTTTAATCACTTTTAACTGCAATAGGGACTTTAGTTTAACAACAGAATTTGTGATAAGAAGCTGCATTCTGTTTTTACATGCCTCTCAGCAAGTAAATGGCAGAGCTGGGCAACTTTGGTATATTGGGTATCACTGGAGAGCTGAGTATCATTTAAGAAAAGGGTGTAATGTTTTCTTTCCTAAAATTGTCCTCAAGTGGTAAATATAAGCAAACTTAATGTTCCAGAAAGTCATCTGTGACAGTCACACTGTATTAGGAATGTTCCTGTTTGCCTTTATTTCAAGAAAACAAAACAACTTCTACAATGATTTCAAAAGGGGAGGGAGGTGAAACAATAATGTCCCCAAACAAGAGCTATAATAAAAATGTTTAAGATGCTGGAAATCAGGGAATTTATTACCACCAAACCAACAATGCAAGAAATGCTAAAGAGTCTGCTGTAAAAAAAAGAAAAAAAAGAAATAGGAAGCAAAGAAGGAACACGGGAGTAAAGAATAAAAATGGCGACAAATAAGTACCTATCAGTAATAACTTTAAATGTAAATGGATCAAATACCCCAATCCAAATCATAGGGTAATGGATTGGATAAGAAAACATGACCCATATATCTGCTGTCCACAAAAACACACCTCAAAAAAAAAGACTCACACAGACTGAAAGTGAAGAGATGGCAAAAAGGTTTTTCAGGCGAATGGAAATTTAAAAAAAGCTGGGGTAGCAATACTTATATCTGACAAATTAGATATCAAACTTAAGGATATAACAAGAGATAAGGAAGTCCATAATACTAAAGAGAACAACCCAACAAGAAGAAATAACTCAGGTAAATACATATGCACCCAATATAGGAGCACCCAAATACATAAAAAAAACTCCTGGAGGATATCAAGGGAGAGAATGACAGCAATACAATAATAGGAGACTTTAATACCCCACTATCACCATTGGACAATTCCTCTAAACAAACATCAGCAAAGAAACATCAATCCTAAATGACTCACTAGACCAGATGGAATTAATTAACATCATCAGAACATTTCACCCCAAAGCCACAGAATATACATTCTTCTCAAGTACACATGGGTCATTTTCAAAGATAGACCATATGTTGGGTTATAGGCAAAGTCTCTTCAAATTCAAGGAAATAGAAATCATATTAAGGATCTTCTCAGATCATAGTGGCATAAAACTGGAAATCAGCCGAAACCAGTTTGGCTCAGTGGATAGAGCATCGGCCTGCAGACTGAAAGGTCCCAGGTTCAATTCCAGGCAAGGGCATGTACATTGGTTGCGGGCACATCCCCAGCAGGGGCATGCAGGAGGCGGCTGATTGATGTCTCTCTCTCATCGATGTTTCTAGCTTTCTATCCCTTTCCCTTCCTCTCTGTGAAAAATCAATAAAAAAATATATTGAAAAAAAACACACACTGGAAATCAACTATAATAAAAACACTCCAAAGAAATCAAACACATGGAGACTAAACAGCATGCTATTAAATGATGACGGTGTTACCAAAGAGATCAAGGAAGAAATAAAAAAACATCATGGCAACAAATGCCAATGAAAACACAACAATCCCAAATTTATGGGACACAGTGAAAGCAGCCTTTGAGAGGGAAGTGCATAGCTCTACAAGCCTACTGCAAAAAATAAGAAAAAATGGTAATAAAATACCTAACCCTACAACTCAAAGAGTTAGAAAGAGAGCAACAAGAAAAGGCTAGTATAAGCAGAAGGAAGAAAATAATAAAAATCAGAGTGGAGATAAACGACATAGAGACCAAATAAACAATACAAAAGATCAACAAAACCAAGAGCTGGTTCTTTGAAAAGATAAATAAGATTGATGACCCTCTAGCCAGGCTCACCAAGAAGCAAAGAGAGAGGATCCAAATAAACCAAATCAGAAATGAAAGAAGTGAAATAAAATAGACTCCCCCAAAATACAAAGGATTGTTAAAAAAATACAATGAACAATTCTATTCTGACAAACTGGACAATCTGGGGAAATGGACATATTCCTAGAAAAATATAACCTTCCAAAAATCAATTAGGAAGAATCTAACATCTCAACAGGCCAATAACTATGGAAAAAATTGAAGCAGTCATCAAAAAGCTTCCAGCAAACAAAAGCTGAGCCACACAGCTTCACAGGGAGTTTTACCAAACATTCCAGGAAGAATTAAAGCCTATCTTCCTCAGACTATTCAAAAAAATTCAAGAAGAAGGAACACTTCCAAGCTTCTTCTATGAAGCCAGCATCACCCTAATACCAAAACCAGATAAAGACAACACAATAAAAGAGAGTTATAGGCCAATACCCCTCATGAACATAGGTGCCAAAATTCTCAACAAAATATCCACAAATCAATAAATGTGATACATCACATATACAAACTGAGAGATAAAAATCACATAGTCATATCAATTGATTCAGAAAAAGCATTTGACAAAATCCAACACCCTTTCTTGATAAAAACTCTCAACAAGGTGGGAATAGAAGGATCATATCTCAACATAATAAAAGCTATATGTCATAAACCCACAGCTAACATCATATTCTATGGGCAAAAACTAAAACCATTTTCCCTAAGAACAGGAACAAGATAGGGATGCCCACACTCACCACTCCTTTCAAAATAGTACTGGAAGTATTAGCCATTGCAATTAGACAACAAGAAGAAACAAAAGACATCTAAATTGGAAAGGAAGAATTAAAGTTGTCCTTATTTGCAGATGACATGATATTGTATATAAAAAAAACCCTAAAGACTCCATCAAAAAATTATTAGACTTAATAAATGAATTCAGCAATGTAGCAGGATACAAAATTAATGCCTAGAAATCTGTGGCATTTCTATATACCAATAGTGAACTTACAGAAAGAGAGACTGAAAAGGAATCCCACTTACCATCACACAAAAAAAATTAAGATACCTAGGAATAAACTTAACTAAAGAGTTAAAAAGATATATATATGGAAAACCACAGGACTCTGAAAAAAAGAGATAGAGGAAGACATAAACAGATGGAAGAACAGACCATGTTCATGCATTGGGAGAATCAATATCATTAAAATATCCATACTACCAAAAGCAATATATGGATTCAATGCACTTCCCATTAAAATACCAACAGCATACTTCACAGACCTAGAAAGAACTCTCCAAAAATTCATCTGGAATAAAAAATGGACTTAGAATAGCCTCAGCAATCCTGAGAAAATACAAAGTAGGTGGGATCTCAATACCAGATTTCAAGCTGTATTACAAAGCAGCTGTTCTCAAAACAGCCTGGTACTGGCACAAGAACAGACATATAGACCAATGGAATAGAATAGAGAATCCAGATAATGACCCAAACCACTATAATCAACTAATATTTGACAAGGGAGGCATGAACATACAATGGAGTTAAGACAGTCGCTTCAATAAATGGTGTTGGGAAAATTGGACAGATACATGTAAAAAAATGAAACTAGACCACAAACTTACACCATACACAAAAATAAACTTAAATGGATACAGAACTTAAACATAAGATGGGAAACCACAAAAATACTAGAGGAATCCACAGGTAGAGAAATCTCAGACATATGCCGAAGGAACTTCTTTACTGATACTGCTTGTAGGGCAATGGAAGCTAAAGAGAAAATAAACAAATGGGACTACATCAAAATAAGAAGCTTTTTCACAGCAAAAGAAACCATTAACAAAACAATAAGAAAGCCCACTGTATGGGAGAACATATTTGCAAATGTTATCACTGATGAAGTTTTAATCTCCAACATCTACAGGAAACTTATACAACTGAATAAAAGAAAGATAAATGATCCAATAAAAAAAAAATGGGCCATGGACCTAAATAAAATCTTTGCAAAAGAATACAGAAGGAAGGCCAAGAGACATGTGAAAACATGCTCAAAGTCACTAATTATTGGAGAGATGTGAATCAAAACGACAATGTGATACCATCTCACACCTGTCAGAATGGCTATCATCAACAAATGACAAGTGTTGGCGAGGATCCGGAGAAAAAGGAACCCTCATGCAGTGCTGGTGGAAATGCAAACTGGTGCAGCCACTGTGGAGAACAGTATGGAGTTTCCTCAAAAAACTAAAAATGGAACTCTCATTTGACCCATTAATTCCACTCCTAGGAATATATCCTAAGAAACTAGAAACACCAATCAGCAAGAAAATATGCATGTTCATAGCAGCACAATTTACAATAGCTAAGATTTGGAAACCGCTTAGGTGCCCATCAGCAGAACATTTGATCAGAAAACCATCCTACATCTACACAATGGAATACTACGCTGCCATAAAAAAGAATAAATTCTTACCATTTGCTGCAATCTAGATGGTACTGGAGAGCATTATGCTAAGTGAAATAAGCCAGTTGATGAAAGAAAAATACCACATGATATCAATCATTTATGGATAATAAAGAACATTATAAACTGATGAACAAAAAGATAGATACAGAAGCAGTAAAGCATCAAACAGTCAAATTACAGCAGGAATGTTAGGGAGAGGTGGGGTAGATAAAAGATCACCCAAAGGACTTGTATGCATGCATATAAGCATAACCAATGGATGCAAGACACTGGAGGGTGAGGGCATGTATTGGAGTGGGGTGGAGGGGCAATGGGAAGGTATGTACACATGTAATATATTAATAAAAAAAGATGCTGGAAATCAAGCAACATACATCTATCGAGAATTTATAGGTCTTTCTGCAAAGACCATCAATAATAATAAAAGCAAAATATGCAAATCGACTGAACAGCTGAAAAGCAGAATGACTGTCAAGATGAACACACTATGACATGCACTGGTGCCAGGCTAGCCAAGATGGGTGCAATGTGATTGGTCAGGGGGGGGGCCTGCCATTGCCCCACAGAGGGAGGCCCAGTCCACAGGCCATCAGGGCAATCTATCAGGGGAGAAAAAGGAGATGGCAGCAGATGCAACCAATGCCAGGCCAAGGCGGTCATGGGCAGGGGAGCGGGGGTTGGGTGGGAGGGTTGGATGCTGGCAGCTGGGAGAAGGCCAGTTGCTGGCAGCCAGAGGGAAGCCTGGGTCTGTTGGGAAGGGCAGTTAGAGGGAAGTTGGTGCCCACAGCTGGGGGAAGGAAAGGCCACCCTTGCATGAATTTTGTGCATTGGGCTTCTAGTTCAATATAATATACTAGAGGCCTGGTGCATAAAATTTATGCATGGGATGGGGGGTGTCCTTCAGCCCAGCCCACTCCCTCTCCAATCTGGGACCCATTGAGGGATGTCCAACTATCCTATCAAAATCCAAGACTACTGGCTTCCAGCTATTCACCTGTCTGCCTTTCTGATTGCCCCTAACCAGTTCTGCCTGCCAGCCTGATTGATGTCTAACTGTCCTCCCCTGTGGGCTTGGTCACCCCTAAATATCCTCCCCTGCCAGCCTGGTCACCCCTAACTGCCCTCCCCTCAAGCTTGATCACCTTCAACTGCCCTTCCTTTCAGGCCTGGTCTAGGAAAATCTTAATTTAAGATTTCTACATATGAGAGTTCACATATTTTGAGCAAATAGCCGAAGTCACAGAAACAGGTATATTAATTATCCAAGTTAGCAAATATATTAAGAATTTTCTCATTTCAGATTGGATTTAGGAATGCTTTCTGAGTTGTCTACTTTGTAAAAAAAAATAAACAAAAAACAACAAGAAATACAATTAAGAAGAAAACAAATCCAACTAACTAGCATCATGATAACTATGCCAATTTTTATGAACTTTGGTATTGAATGATACTGTAGAAAATCTTTACAGTGGTTACTATTGAGTACGAGTTAACACATTAACAATCCTACTTTTAAAAAAATAACTGGGTAAATCTGTCCTTTATGCACCCTCTCCTTTCTAATTATAGTTGAAAGCAGATGCTTTTTATTTTTATTTTCGAATGGCACACCATGTGTATTTTTTTATTTATTTTTTTCGAATGAGCAGATGCTTTTTAAAAGGAATGATTTAGATAAATTTTTAAAAGCCTATAAGTATCATCACTTATAGTTTATGATATATGGTTTATGCTGATCAGTTAGGATATGGACAAATTAGGTGTAAATACTGATAAAGATGTATTGTTTGTAAAGTAGAGATTATCCTTGGGTTATATTTACTTCCCTTAATTCAGGTTTAAATTAAGTCCCCAATAGTCCATTTTGGGATTATTCTATTATTTTGCTCTCCTGTACCACCTGTAGTGACCAAGACTCATTTCTTTTAATTCACACTATTTATTTTCATAGGTTACTTAATACTGCAAAATAAGGCAATTAGGCCACAATCCACTGCACTCTAAGCAGTATTAGAATGATCAAAAAAATACAAAATGAAGTTAAAGTAACATAAAAATGACTGTGATGCATATAAAGAAATCAGATTACTGGTAAATACTTTAATACCACTGTAAAGTTACTTCAGTGTCTTCTTTAGTGGGTGATTTTAACCAGACTATTCTCAAGTACATTTTAAACTATGTTTTTTAAAGGTAAAACTTTAAGTTTAAATATATGTTCTATTAGCTCTTCATGTGGCACAATTGAAATTTAGTCAATTTTACCTACACACAGGGATATTTTGCAAAAGCATAAGAGGATTCATCAGTTTTCTTCTAATTCAATAGAAGAAAACTGATGAATCCTCTCATGTATTTGTCTTCATTTTAAGGTTGCTTTTTTCCTGCTAGTCTGCAACTGACTGAGTAGATGTTATCGCCTCCTTATCAGACAAGTCAGCACATTGCTTTCAAAATGAGTCTTTTATGCAACAGTGTCTTAAAATGCTCTTTTCTCCTACTGAGTTTTGGAAATTACATTAATAAGGACAAAGCAGGCTATGCTGTGGTAACAAATTGGCCCTGAAATCTCAGAGGACTGACACAACAAAATCTATCTTTGTCATTCTACTTGTCTAAAATTGGTATGCTCAGAGTTCTGCTCCACTCAGGCTTTTGGAGGCTCCACTGTAATGTGACACTGCCATTCTAAAAAGAAAAGGAAAGAAAAGGCAACATCCTCATTTTCACTGTTACTTACCTGGCAAGGGAGTCTAGGAAACTTCCTCAATGAAAAGGAAAAGGCTATAGAGACCTGTTTTTACATCCTGGAAGTTACCTCTCCTGAGAGGCAGCACTGTAAGCTCAAAAGATCACACTTGGAACAAGAGACCTAACTGATTTTGGATTAGTCACTTAGTTTTACTGGGCCGTAATCTATGAAATAAGACATTTTAATAAGATTGTGTATGCGAAGAGGAACATTAGGACATGAAAATCTTGTCTTGTCACAGGAGGCCAATGGGTTGAGATAGTGAGTTTCACCGTGTTGTTAGAGTTAACAATCAAAAATGAACAAAAGAGTTCCAATACCAAAATAGAATTAGACATTAAATCCAAAGTGGCCAAAAAACTTAACACTCTTCTCCTTCCCTCATCTACTGCTCCTGAACATCTTCCACTCAGCAAAATAGCCTTGAATAGTGAAGCAAAAACACAATGGCTTCCCTTTCCTCTTAAGTAGGAATTCCTCTGTTAAACAAGGATGCTTGCAGAATTTGGATGTAAATAGAGTGCTCACAAAATAAAATAGGAAAAGGAAATAATGACTCTGATATTTATGATTTCCAATACCAAATAATATGTAATAAAACTAGATTTCATTTTTTTTCAGATTATAACTGAATAGCATAAAATAGCAAGAACTCACAATGACAAGATGATTTTCTAGAACTCAGAATAAAAAGGAAAGTGGGATCCATTACACTATTTCTCTTGTTAAGATTTCCATTCTCCAGGATCATGCATGTATAGACATTATATAGACATGAGAAAATTGTATTAGAAAATAATTGAAATTAATAGGAGAAACCGGAAAATTGTTTTAATTTAGGGGTTTATACAATAGTTGGAGATACATCTTTCTTTGAGACATAATTAACCTGGTCTTTTCTTAACTCTCATGATAGGGGCAAAACCCTGTGTCCAATAAAATCAGTTCTGTCATGCAAATGATTTCTGCTATAATTTAAATTATACCAGGTCCATCGTGATAAGTTATTACAATTGTAAAGCTATACACTATGTCTGGATTGGTGTAATCCTGAACTTCAGTTATAAATCCAGGTAATATTAAGAGGCCAATATCAGGTTTGGCCTGAAATTTAATGCCATGTAACAAGAGATTGTACAAATGATCCAAAGATGTGATTGTTTGCCTGAATAGGTTCCAAGATTTTGTCCCTGAGGAACTGCACAGACCCAAGAAAAACAACACTTTAACTGGTGCAAATTATAAGAGCAGTTATTAATTATTCATATTCTATGATGTATGCTCTATAGCACATGGGGAAACATTAATTCAAGAATATCTACCAAATCTCAGTAAGAAGAGTGGGAGTCCAGAGCACATGAGCTGCTATCCAGTCTATTACACCTATTCCCTAGCTCCTGGGAAGCTACCAAACATGTGCAGCTAAGAAGACAGAAACTCTCTCTCCCTCCAGCTCCCAATTTGAAGTCACAATTGCACCTTGGGAGAAGCAGGCTTCTGGAATTCTCATCTGCAAAAGTTGTATTCCAGGCAGGTGAAGCCAAAAGGACTGGGTCTGTATTCCCCGACCCAGCAACTACTATAGCGCAGAAGTGCTGTTCCAGGTGCAACAGGCTGAAAATACAGGGGCCCTGATAGCCTCTACCTCTACACACTCATCCGATGGAAGTTCCACACTAAAAGGGACAAGGTGAGAAGAAACAAAAATCACAGAATTCAAGGGCAAACATAGGCAGTTCAACAGTGAGAGTTGGAAACAACCACATTTGTAGGAATGGATAGAACAACCTGGTAGACAATCATCAAGGAAATACAAGACTTGAATAGTTTTATAAACCAATTAGAACTGACAACTCTCTCTACAACACTTCACCAAACAATGGAATACACATTCCTTCCAAGCACGCACACACACACACACACACACACACACACACACACACAACATTTCCAGAGTAGACAAAATGCTGAGCTATATAACAACCCCAATAATTTTAAAATAATGAAAATAATAGAATACATGTTTTCAGACCACATACAAATTAAATTAGAAATCAGTAACTAAAGGAAATTTGGGGAATTGACCAACATCTGGAAATTAAATGCACTAATAACCAATCAGTCAAAAAAATAACAAGGGAATTTGAAAATATTTTTGAAGCACAGCAAAGCTTATGGGATGCAGCTAAATCAGTGCTCAGAGTGAAATTTCTATCTTTAAATGAATATATTAACAAAGAAGAAAGATCTCAATAAATAACCTCATATTCCTGCTCAAGAAACTAGAAAAATAAGACCAATTATATGCAAAGCAAGTAGAAGGAATGAAATAATAAAGATTTGAGCAGAAATAAATGAAATAGAGAAAAATACAATAGAGAACATTAATAAAACCAAAAGTTGGTTCTTTAGAAATATCAACAAATTTGACAAAACTTTTGTTAGAATGATAAACAAAAAGAGAGTAGATACAAATTACCCAAATTAGGAACAAACCAGTACATAAATATTAACCTTAAAGAAATAGAAAGGGCTATAAGGGAATATTATGAATAAATATATGACAACAAGTCAGGCGAAATGGACAAATTCCTAAAAAGGCACAAATTAACAAAACTGACTTAAGAATAGAAAATTTTAGTAGACCAATCATGAATAATAGATAAAATTAGCCATTTAAAAACTTCTCACAAAGAAAAACCTTATCTCAGTTGCCCTCTGATGAATTCCAAGAATGAAAGCAAGCTTCTACAAGCCCTCCCAAAAAAATAGAAGAAGAAGGAACACTTCCCAACTCATCCTATGATACTAGCATTACACTAATACAAAAGATGTCACAGGGAAGGAAAGTTATTGAATAATATCCTTTATGAATATAGAAGCAAAAGAAACACCTAAATAAATTACTAATCCCACACAAATAAAATATATATGTATATTATATACTAAGGCCAAGGGGAATTATACCAGGAATGCAAAATTGGTTTTACTTCTGAAAATAAATTAATATAACCAATATATTAATATAATAAAGGGCAAAATCATTTAATCATCACAATAGAGTAAAAAAATGGTATTTGACAAAATCCAATACTCACTTATGATAAAAACACTCATTCAACCTGATAAAAGGCATTTTACAAAAACCTGAAGCTGCCAAAACTGGTTTGGCTCAGTGGATAGAGCGTCGGCTTGAGGACTGAAAGGTCCCAGGTTCGATTCCAGTTGGGGGCATGTACCTTGCTTGCGGGCACATCTCCACTGTGGGGTGTGCAGGAGGCAGCTGATCAATGTCTCTCTCTCTCATTGATGTTTCTGACTTTCTATCTCTCTCCCTTCCTCTCTGTAAAAATTCAATAAAATATATTAAAAAAAAAACAACCTGAAGCTAACATATTTAATGGTGAAAAATATATGAATGCTTGTCTTCCCCTAAAATTAGGAACAATATAAAAATATTTGTTCTTCCATTTCTATTCAACATTGTACTAGAGGTTCTGGATATAGTAATTAGACAGCAAAAGGAAGTAAAAGACATTTAGATTGAAAAGGAAGAAGTAGAACTATATTCATACATGACATGATCTTGAATACACAATATCCTAAGGAATAGACTAAAACATTAGTAGAATTAATGAAGGGATTAAGCAAAGTTCAGGAAAATGTAATTGAAAACCACAATGAGATACTACTTCACTTCACTAGGATGGCTATGATAAAAGAGAGAGCTGACTTTAAGGATTAGTAAAACTGTGGAGAAACTGGAACTTCCATGCTGGCAGGAGTGTAGAATGATGCAGTCACTTTGGTAAGCAGTTTAGCAGTTCCTCAAATACTCTAAATTATATGGTAGTGATGATTGCACAAGTCATTGGGCTTACTAAAAATATTGAAATTTACACATCGAATGTCTGTATTGTACTGCAAGTTAGCTACATCTCAATAAAGAGGTTGTTTGTTTGTTTTAAGTTTTTAAGTGAAAAAATTCACGGCCATAACTTGGTAGCTCAGTTAGTTAGAAAATCATTCTGATAAGCAAAGGTTATGGGTTTCATCCCTAGTCAGGGCACATACAAAAATCAACCAATGAATGCATAAATAAGTGGAACAACAATATCTCTCTCTCTCTCTCTCTCTCTCTCTCTCTCTCTCTCTCTCTCTCTCTCATTTCTATCTCTATCTCTTCCTCTCTTTCTCAAATGAACCAATAAATAAAAAACTCTAGTAAAAAAATCACACAAACTTTCATGCTGTAGTCATTCCTAAAAAGAAGATATCTTCTTGATTTCTGTGTTTTCTGTGCTTCTAAAGCTTGAATCCCAGGACAGCAGCAGTCCTGAGGCAGACAGACTGTTTGTTAAAGAGGATGTTAGTTTTTCAACATTTAGAGACAACCCCTCAAAAAGTGTATTTGTTTTTCACTGCAGATAAAACAAAGACCACCATCCAACATACCACTATCCTCAAAATTCACATATTTCTGAAGAAATTTCCTTGGTTACAGCTTTAATTTGGAATTGGCTAAGGAGAGGCTATTAAGAGAGGAATATGAACAGCACTAACGCAGAAGATTGCCTTGTTATACTGGAACATATCCATGAAAACTTGGGCTCTCACTCTGGGGAGTAGGAGAGTTGAGGACTGAGGGAGAGGAAACAGAGAAAATGCTGTTACTGTGTGACTGTCTCAGTACTCTCCACATAACCTGGTTCTATTTTTCCAGAGACAATTTCCCAGCAATGTGAAAGCAAACCTGAGGACATGATTGAGCAAAACAAGTCCAGTTCCCTCTTCTGAAGAATCGATGACCCAGATACTGAGCTGAGCTTATTGTAGAGTCTCAGAAAATGCAGTTACTCATGAAGGAGAGGTATTTCAAGGTGACATTGAAAGGATCCAAAACTGGTTGCCGATCTAAAAGTCCATCACCAGATGGATAAGAAAAAGTGGTATATGCATACAATGGTATATTCTCAATCCTTAAAAAGAAGGAAATTATTCAATAATCAATAACATGGACTCGAAGAACATTATGCTGACTGAATAACCAAGTCATAAAAGATGTGACTCACTACTACATTAATTCCATGTGATGAGGCATCTAATGTAGTCATATTTATTGAAACAAAGAGAGGAATAGTGGCTGTTAAGAGTTGGGGGAAGGGGAAATGAGGAGTTACTAATCAATGAGCATAAGGTTCAGTTAAACAAGATGAATAATTTCTAGAGATCTCTGTGCAACACTGCACTTACATTTCACACTTTTAAATTAAAAAAATATTTTTATTGATTTTAGATAGGAAGGGAGAGGGAAAGAGAGATAGAGACATCAGTGATGAGAGAGAATCATTGATCGGGCTGCCTCCTTCTGCCCCACAGTGGAATTGGAGCCCAGAACCCAGGCATGTGTCCTGACCAGGAATCAAACTGTGACCTCCTGGTTCATAGGCCAATGCTTAGCCACTGTTTAACACTAGTCAGGCAAGTTCATTAATATTAAATACTTCAATTACACAAATATGACCCTACTTATGTATCTATTTTTCAGTTTAATTCCCGGTGGTATATTTAGGTTGTTTTCAATTTTAGGTTATTATAAGCAGAGCAGCAGTGAAAATATGCAGGAATTTCTCTAATACATCTTCCTAGAAGCAGAATCGCTGAGCCATAAAGTACATACACCTTCTTTTGCGAGGATTTGTGAGTTAATATGGTGTTAAAGTGATTATTAATGCGTGGCAGGGAATAAGCTCCTGCTAAACATTTTAAGAAACAGTGGCTGTAGGTATTTTATATTTTGATGCAAACTATCAATCTGTTTTGTTTACTTGCATTTTGTCTTAGAAAATTCTTCTACCACCATGTTGTCATAAAGATAATCTTGCACATTTTTTTAAAAAGTTTTAAGTTTTTATTTTTTACTGAGATTTTTTTATTCATTTGGAATTTATTTTGGTATATGCTGGGAGCTAAAATAGTAACCTTTCATCAAGGATAAGCAATTGTTCCCATACCATCTTTTTCCCAATCATCAATGCTATTTTCATCATATTCCAAGACTTTATGTATATGTGGGTATCTTTCTGGAATCTCTATTCTATGCCATTGGAATAAATGTTGAAGTTTTTCATCTCAGTGAGTGATCTGTTTCATGTATGAATTAAAGATAGACTCTCCTGGTCTCCAGCTTACTGACTGAAGATCTTGGGACTTCTCAGCCTCCATGATTATTGTGTGAGCTAATTCATTGTATTCATTATAATAAACTTCTTTCTATCTCCTCTTTCCCTATTTCAACTTATATATATATATACATATATATGTATATATATATGTATATATATACATATATATATATATATATGCTTTCAAAATTATTTTCGTAAAGTTTTACAGTAAGTTCTAAGACCAATATGATTACCCTTTGTGGACTTCTAACTTTAGTGCACAGGCACCTGCCTGATTTTGCCTTAAATTTTGTTTCTGGGATCAACCAAAGAACTTGTATGTATATATACACGTAACACAGAGACAATAGTGTGGTGAAGGCCTGGGGCAGGAGGCAGGGGTAGGCTAGGTGGAGTCAATGGGGAAAAAAGGGGGGACATGTGTAATACTTTCAACAATAAAGATTTAAAAAACTGTCTCTGGGATTTTTTTCTCTCTTTTGCTTTTGACATTTATCTACTATTGCTTCTATTTCTCTGGAGAACCCTAAGTTTATATTACCTCTTAATTTTTGAGAGAGCAAGCTTTCTTTAGTCTTCAAAATGTTCTTCCTTGGATCTTCACTCATTTATATGGCTTTTGGAATATTCATTAAAAATCCTCTTGGGGATTTGAGTCAGAAACGCAGTGAGTTCACAGAGTTAAGAGAACTGAGATTTCATAGTACTGAGACTGACCTCCAGGAATAGGTTGTATTCCCCCTTTCTTGAGTCTTCTTTTATTTTTTAATTAAATATTATGATTTTTCACATGATGAATTTATATTTTCTATAAGAGTTATGCTTAGTTCCTAATTTTTATACTATTATGAATAACATTTTAGTTTACAAATTTTTAAAAAATTTTTACTGCATAGGAATTCTGCCAAGTTTTATATAGGGGTCTTGCCTTCAACAATCTTGCTGGATTTTTTATTAGTGTCAATAATTTATTTGTGTGGTCTTCCGAATGTTAGACTGAAATTGATGCCAGAATTATCTCTTTTTTTTTTCTATGAGAAATAACTCTGTAGCCATACATCTATTAATTGTTCTGATAGGAAAGCATCAAGTTTGTCAAATGGTTACAAGTTCGACTAGGAGCCTAAGTTAAATCCCCAAGGTTTCAGGAACACTATAGCCTTATTTTCCTAAGTATTTACATTTTAAGTGATATGAATGCCAGACTTGAAATCATCTCTACCTGTACCTTAAAAGCCAGAAACACCAGCCATTAATCTGAATCTTAGAAAGGCACTTTTATATTCCAAAAAGTTTAAACTGAGAATCCATGATCCTTTGCATCCCCTCTCAAATGACTAAATTATTTTTTTTTCATAAGGAAATGAATGTGACTATAATCTATGTGTAAAAGGAAGGAATCCACTGTTCTTCATCCCTCAAGTCAAAGTGCTCAGGTCAGAGAGGTTTGTCCATTTGGCTTTTCTTGTATTACACCAGAGGTAAGGCCTGAGGTGAAAGAAGATTGAGAGGTGATATGCTTATTATACACTAAGGTAATTAATAATTAATTTGTCTTTCATCCAATACATCTCATAGGCCATTAAGTATAAAATTAATAGGCATGAATATTAAAAAAAACTCACCACATATATAGATCATTCTAATGTTAAATCACTTCAGCCTACCCAATACAAAACCTAATTGATGATGACATATTTAATCTTAAACATTTCTAATGCTGGGTATACCAACATTATATTTGGAACTTCTGCATCAATGTTGATATAGAGATTGTATTGTGATTTTATTGCTTTATTCTATCAAGTTCAGTATTAAGGTTATACTAGCTATATAAATGGTTGGGTAGTTTCAGCCTCTTTCTCTGTAAGGGTTGCACAAAATAAAAACCATCTCTCTTAAAGGATTGTTTAATATAATCTGTAATAACACCTGAGTCTGATAGGGGAGGAGGAAGGGCAACCAGTTCAAAATATTTAATGCTTAGAGTTTATTTCTCAAGTCAGTTTTTAATACTTATAGTTTTCAAATAAATTGTGCATTTCATTTATGCTTTTAAAGTTATTGTCATAAAGTTATAAAACCTATAAAGTAGGTTCCAGACCAATATGATTATCTTTTATGGATTTCCAATTTTATTACAAGGGCATCTCCCTGGCTTTGCATTAATTTTGTATCTGGAATCTCCCCTTTTTTGCTTTTGAGCTTATATTATCTATCTATCTATCTATCTATCTATCTATCTATCTATCTATCATCTATCTATCATCTATCATCTGTTTACACACACACACACACACACACACACACACAAACATACACACACATGATCTATATAGTAGAATGGCTAAAATCGAAGACTCACAAAACCAAATGTTGGCAAGGAAGTAGATTGCCTGAAACTTCCTTGCAAATGATGCAACCCCTTTGGAAAGGTTGGCAGCTTCTGAGAGACTATTTTTACTAAAAATAGAAACCAAATATATGTCTACTCTATAACTAAGCAATTTCAATACTAGATATTTAGCCACGAGAAAAGATGTCCAAAAAAAAGACTTGCATGAAAGCATTCATAGCAAATTTGTTAATAGAACCAAAAACTGGAAATGGCTAAGGTGTCCATTAGTAAGAGAATGGATAAACTTATACCATATAATGGAGTACTACTCAGCAATAAAAAAGATGAAATATTGCTTTGGCAACAACATGGGTGGATCATGAAAGTATCATATTAAGTGAAATAAGCCAGATGAAAAAGGACAAGAATCATATGATTTTGCTCATATGTGGCATACAAAACAAAAAGCAAACAAACAAACTCATAGATACAGATAATAGTATGGTGGTTACCAGAGGGGTAAAGGGTGGAAAGAGGGTAAAGAGGATAAAGGTTGTCAAATACCTGGTGGTGTGACAAAAAAGACTAGACTTTGAGTAGGGAACATACAATGAAATATATAGATATTGTATCATAAAGCTGTACACCTGAGATTTATTTAATTTTAGCCAATGCTACCCCATAAATATAGTTTTAAAAGTATGTTTTACACAGTTTATTCCATTGCTTCATTGTAATATTGAAGTTTTAACATCATGCTACATAAAAACAACTGGAGAAATAAAATTGCTTTTATTTTCATATGACATGCTCATGTACAAAAATAATCCTAAGAAATCTACAAAAACAAAAAACAAAAAAAAAAACCCATAAAACCAAGGAGTCAATGTGGGAAAGCCAGAGAATACAAAGTCAATCTACAATAACATAATTTATATGGCAGCAATAGACAATTAGAAAATGAAATTAAAATCCATTCAATATAATAACATAAAAACAAAATGCTTAAAAATAAATTTGACAAAGTCATGCATACCTCTACATATTGTTAGAAAAATGGAACAGACCCAATAAATGAAAAAATATATCATATTCATGGATTGGTAGATACAATGTTAGTCTTTCAAATCAATACCCCAGCAGGCAGATTTTATAGAAATTAACTAGCTTATTCAAAACAGTATAGAAATGCAAAGGATATAAAATATTTAATAATCTTAAAAATAGAAACAAAAATAGAGGACTTATATAGTCCAAATTCAAGACTTTCTATAAAGCATTAATAATCAAGAAGTTGGGTGTTCACAAAATACATGACAAAAGAAAATACAGAAATAGATGCAGACTTACAAAGTAAATTGATTTTCAACAAAAGTGCCAAAGCAAAATCCTTTCAACAAAAGATATAGGAACAACTGGATGTAATATGAAAAAAAGTTTTTGATCCCTACCTTATGCCAAACAAAATGTTAATTCATGGTATATAATAGACCTACATGAAAAAAACAAAATCTATAAAGACTTTAGGAAAAACATAAAAGAATATTATCTTGAACTAGGAATAGGCAAATTTCTTAAGATACAAAAAACACTAATTATTAAAGAAAAATATCATAAATTATGTTTCATCAAGTTAAAATTTCTTATCTAAAGATGCAATTAAGAAAATGGATAAGGTGACTTTATTTAAACTTGTACAATTGAGATTTGTGCATTACAATGTTAGTACATGTTACCTCTAAAAGGCCCATTTGATGACATAGTAAATGTGGAAACTTAAATAACTGAAAGGTGTCACTGTATCTAAATGTCCTGAAAGAGTTTCCTGACTAGCCTTTCCCCATCTCAGGTTTCAAGCTCAAACTGTAAATCCAAGCGATAGATATTTATGAGGTGATTTTACTCTGTATGTGTCTGTATCTCTTTGTCCAACATTCTTGACCATTTGTCATTTGTCTACCTCATTTATGTATACAAAGAGAGGGGTAGGGGAAGAATTCTAACAATTACCACCAAACATTTATTTACTTTCTTCAGGGAAATATAAAGCATTAACTTCATTTTTTTCTTGATATATATTAATGTTTTTTTAATTTTTAAAATAAAGTTTATCCTTTTTTTACTGATTTAAAAAATCACTTAAATATAATATTTTCTATTGTGGTTTTTTTTTTATTCATGCCATGTCATGGTTCAAATACAGAATCCAAATAACAACATAGCATTTGAGGTATAGTTGTGTGCCTATCAGGCAGGTTAAACTGAAGGGAGGAAAGGAGGTCATATAAGTTTTAGCCTCTTTAATAAAAGTCAAGTGTGTGAAGCTAATTTTTAATGTAGAAGAAATACTTGTTTCTCTTTCATTATGCAGCAGTTATATTTCAACATTAATTACAAAGAAATAGAGTAAGTGCAAAGATTTTCATCATCTATGAAAAGCAAAAAAAATAGTAGTTAAAATTTGCTATAAATTACCTTCTTAACCAGAGTAGCATGAGAGTTCTAATTCTATTTTCTTTTGTATTAATTTTAGTCTTATAATGATCATATTTTATCATGAGTTAATGATTCATGTTTCCATCATAATGAGGAAATACATTCCCATTACTCCTGTTTTTTTCATGAAGACTCTCCTCTATATTTATAATTTACAGCAAATTCTTTGAAACGTCTTTACCGCTACCTAATAAATCATGCCTTTTGGTAGCAACTTGTTTTTTTCCATTTTGTTCGGCAATCTCTTCAAAGGATTTGTGTCAAATTTATTAAAATGGGTTATAAGTTTTGACGTTAACCATAACTGACAAGTACAATAATTTTTAGTGTAATATTTTTCAAAAATTCTAATTTGATACAAATGCTAACCAAATTGTTAAAAGAGAAGACTTTTTTTAAATCACTATTTTACACCCACATTTGGGCAAAGACTAACCCTCTCTCCACTTCAGCAAGGACTGCCAATAATGTCCAGGTGGCCCCTCTTAGGCTTTTAAAAGTTCAAAGATTTAAATTGCTTATTTAGTGTGTTTATAAATACTTTATGTTAATTTTCAACTACCACATTCTGTTCAATAAGTTTTGAAAGTATTTATAAAGAAAAGTGAATAACATTTATTCTATACAACAGGGTAACTCATTCTACTGATCACTCACATCTGGGTGTATGTGTTGCTGGCAAACAAACTCTGAGAGTCATTTAAAAACAACTGTGACTATATTCTTTATGCTAAATCAATAATCTATATCTATATATATAAAAGCCTAAGCGACTGAATGACTGGTCCACCAATTGCTATGATGCACTCTGACCACCAAGGGGCAGATGCTCAACTCAGGAACTGTCCCCTGGTGGTCAGTGCACTCCCACAATGGAAGTGCCACCCAGCCAGAAGCTGGGCTCATGGCTGATGAGCACTGCTGTGGCGGCATGAGCCTCTCCCACCTCTGCAGCAGTGCTACCAAGCAGCAATGGCAGGCACAGTGGGCCAGGATGAACAGGAGCAGAACCTGGCTCTGGCTTGGGCTCCTCCCAGGCCTGCCTGCTACCTTGGGCTGAAGCCAGCAGTTCAGCATTCTCCGAGGGGTCTCAGATTGTGAGAGAGCACAGGCCAGACTAAGAAACTTCACCAGTGCACAAACCTGTGCACCGGGCCTCTAGTATATATATATATAAAGGCTAATATGCTAAGTGTCCAACTGTCTGACCAGTTGCTATGACTCAATGTCCACCAGGGGACAAACGCTCAATGCAGGAGCTGCCAAGCTGCAGTGACTTGGCAGTGGCAGTTCTCAGGTGACACAACCTGAAACCAGAGAGGGGAGTGCCCGATTCCTCATGGGGCCATGTGATTCCACCTTCATTCATGGGTTATGTTGTTGCTGGGGCACTGTTGGCCCTGAATCTATTTACTGCACATGTGTGTTTGTGTTCCACACTCTATGTGACAGCAACTTTGCAGAGCCCCCTCACATGCTATGGAACCCCTGGGAGGATTTCAGAAAGCCAGTTTCAGCCAGATCCCCTCAGGCCAGGCTGAGGGACCCACCCCCCCAGCCAGAGGGACCCTGCTTACTCCCCAGATGCTGGGGAGGGACTGTGAGAGGTTGTCTTCAGAGCATGTCTGGCCCATCTTGCCCAGTTCCACTCCAATGGCCACCTTCTAATTAATTTCCTTTCAATGTGCACGAATCCATGCACCAGGTCACTAGTATTGTAATAAATATGTATGGTGTCAAGTGGGAACTAGATTTATCAGGGTGATCATTTTGTAAGTTATATAATGTCTAATCACTGGGTTGTATAGCTAAAACTAATATAATATTACACATCAATTATAACTGAAAAATTTTTTAAATATTTTTTTTTAAATCATCAACCTTAGAAGTGTGGGAATAGCACAAATGCCAGAGATCTTTCCTGTAAAAACTCTGAAAGGCAATGGAACTTAAAATCTGGCATTTCTTCTGGTCAAAACTCTGACAACATTTTATTTATGATATTTCTCCTGGGCAAGACTCCAATAATATTTTCTTTATGAATGGTTATTAATATAGATTCAGATGCAAGTATTCTGTTTTATTCACAGTTTTATCTTTTCAAGCACAGAAGGAGCCTTTATATATGCATATATAATAAAGCCAAACTATGCACCAATATTAATACAGTAGCAGCTTATAAACAGTATTTTTACATGAAACTTGGATTTATTTTAAAAACAGCCAAGATGCCCTAGCTGGTTTGCTCAATGTATAGAGCACTGACCAGCAGACTAAAGTCTTCCAGGTTTGATTTTGGTCAAGGGCACATGTTTGGGTTGTGGGCTCAGTTCCCAGCAAGAAGCAGCTGATCAATGATTCTCTCTCATCAGTGATGTTTCAATCTCTCTCTCCCTCTCCCTTCCTCTCTGAAATCTATAAAAATGTATTTTAAAAAATAGCTAGATGAAAATGATATTTTTCTTTTTAAATTGTTATTAAAATAATACATGCCCTTGTTTCAACTCAAAGCATTCTGAATTCAGTATGTAGTATGGTAAGCCATAAAGATAGAAGCAAGGGATTGAAGGAAGAATATATTTGTTAGGACTACAAATACTATTACAAATGTATTGCCAACGGTAATTCAGATGATGCATGAATAAAGTAAATCTTAAATATAGTAAAATTTCCTTCCTTGTACAAAATGAGACGTTGTAGAAATGACTAAAGCTCTGTGTGAAGAAGATCATGACCTCAAATTGAGGCTTGAAGGGAAACACATGGCCAGATGAACCTGGGAGGGGAAACAACAGCACAAGAGTGATGAACTTGTCAAGGACAACTAGTTTACCATTTCTCATTCAGCATTTAACTTACATTCCATTTTGTTTCCTTGTATTTGTCCACAGAGTGGTACTTCAGGCAAAAGACATATGGACATTAACCTACAGTAGTCACCTTCAATTTTCTTAAAAATATATTTAATAGATTAAAGCAAAGGGGGAACCGTGGTTTAGTCAAAATGGACAAATGTGAATGGTTACAACTGTTTCTTATGTTTTAATTCTCTAAATATTTTGAGATCCTTGATGGTAAAAACCATATCTTCTACTTCTTTGCATAGCCTCTATCACATTGTGAGAATGTAGTGTTTGATTTTTTTAAAGTATTTTAAAATAAATTTTTTAAAACTACGATATGACAAAGCCTTATTTGAATGTGTACATGCTCTGCTCTGAGGAACTCAGCAGCTAGCATTCCTGTAGGAGTGGTGACGGTGCCTAGGGAGATAGAGATGAACCAAGAAAAGCCTGAGTAGAAAATGAAAATGTTTGACATTTTCTTTTAGAAGTTTTTTCACTGTCTAAAAATGGACAGGGCAGATTCCCAAGGTAAAGACATTATAATATAGTGAACAGAGCATGGGCTGTTTACCAACTTACTGGCTCTGTGACCTTAGGCTAGTTATCAATCTCCTTTGAATCTCTATTTTCTAAATGAAGATAATATTCTCCGCTTAAAAGCATCATGTGGAGGAAGGAAAGAGGTAATTTCAGTACAGCACTTAGTAGGCATCTACTAAATGAGAGCTGTAAGATTTTTGGTGCCAATTCAGGAGATCTCATATAAGATTCTCTTGCACTGTATAAGAGATGGTCTGTGTTACCATCTACTATGGCTGATGTGATGCTATGTCCCTTCTGTAGGTTATTGGATGGTGGCTTCTATCTTTGGCATTGTCTTGTTCTCTTCTCCCTCTCTTGTATCACTCTGGAGAGAGCAAGCTCCCAAGTTATGATCAGCCCTGTGAAGAAGCACATTGCAACCTCGGACAATAGCCAGCAAGGAACAGAGGTGCACCAACATTCAAAAAGAATGAGTTTGCACACAGACTCTGCAGCTCCAGTGAAGCCTGAGGATTGCAAATTCAGCCAACAGCTTCACTAAAATCTGTGAGGGAACCTGAGCCAGAACCATACAGTTAAGCCATGCACAAATATCTGATCCTAGAAACTGTGAGATAATGTTCATTGTTTTAAACTGCTATGTCTGGGAACATTTTGCTACATAGCAATGGGTCATTAATACAGTTCCTTAAGTCTATGTTCCATCAGATGAATTCTCTTGAAGTAATCTCAACAGCCTACAGATGTTAATGTCTTCACATTCAGTCTCTAAGGACCAAACTATTCCCATACTCCCTCTTAAAATATTACCAGAATTAGAGGAGATAGAGGGTCATAGAAAAGAAACAGAAAAGATAATTCAGTTGCCAAGTACTTCTGGTATTAACTCAGAAAATACATCAACCCAGAACATCAAAGTACAACTTAAATTTAATACAGCCACATGGTGTGACCTCTTTAACAAAATGACAAATGAAACCCTGTCTCCATGACTAATCTAAATGTTAGAGTGAGATAAAATGCAATGGGAAATTAACTGCTGTGTTTCTGATACCATTCAAAGGAAGCACTTAAAAATGTCAGCAGAATCGTGTTACATAAAACCAGGAAGAGCCCCACTAAAAGACTAAATGAAATGAGGTGGGAAGGCCATGCATTTAAGCGGGACTGC
This sequence comes from Lasiurus cinereus, assembly GCA_011751065.1. Taxonomy (NCBI): domain Eukaryota; kingdom Metazoa; phylum Chordata; class Mammalia; order Chiroptera; family Vespertilionidae; genus Lasiurus; species Lasiurus cinereus. The sequence continues at coordinate 12,381,944 of JAAGEH010002531.1, forward strand.
GAGGGAAGTAAACAAAGATCAGGCTTTAGAGAGAAAAAGGGTAACTGTACCTGAAACTTTTCATCTGGAGCTTCTGATAATCTCCTAACAGATTTTAAAATATTTTACTTCCATAGAAACAGACTTATTTTTAATAAGTTTGACCACATACAATTTCCACTGAAATGTAACATGATTCCATAGTTATGTTGTGTCTGAATTCATTTATCTTCAGATGGACCCATTCTACCAACAAATTAAGCAAATAAGACCAAAGTGAAAAACAATTACTGATGGCAACTAGTTTATGGAACTGTCATTTTGGTCCATTTCCACCTATTTATTACAAGTTTTAAGTTATGGGGAAAGCTCAGCTGTTGTAGAAGTCAAAAGAAACACTTCAGTATTCTGTATATTTCTTATTTAAATACCAATAAAATATAAGAAACATTTTACTGATTTTAGTGTAGTTATAACCTTCATATCTTCCTTTGTGGAAGGAAATGAGAGATGAAAAGGAAGAATACAAAAGGAGTCACATTAAGGTTAGGGCTATTGCCTTTCACAATGTCATGCATTAAAACTGTAAGGCAGTCTAAGTTTAAGATGGGCTTATCTAAGATTGACAGGTTTTAGCATTTGAGTCATAACATACACTGTTTTGCAAAAACCTCAAAACCATAAGATTTTAAGAGGCCTTTATTTAATACAATGTCTAACTGCTTAGAATTATTCCTTTCCTTGTCTTCTCTCTCTCTCTCTCTCTCTCTCTCTCTCTCTCTCTCTCTCTCTCTCT
>JAAGEH010002531.1:12382728-12460172 GCA_011751065.1 Lasiurus cinereus
TCTCTCTCTTGGTTTGAGGAATGAATATTTTAAATAAAATAAAAAAACAGAATACTAGGATATTTAAGTTTTAATTAATTACTTCATTTTCATTTGATTTTTTATTGACTTTTAGAGAGAGAAGAAAAAAGAGAGAAACATTGATGAAAGAGAACTACATCGATCCGCTGCCTCCTACGTGCCCTTCATCAAGCCTGCAACCCAGGCATGTGCCCTGATCCGGAATTGAACTGGCAACATTTTGGTATAAGGGAGGCTGTCCAACCAACTGAGGAACACTGGCTAGAGCTCATTTTAAATTTAGAAATAATTCTAGATCTTCATAGAGTTAGAACAATTTTAATTAAAGCACTTATGAAAAAGTACTCTATTGTTTTTAATTTCTTATATTTATGAAATATTTATTTTTAGAACTATTTGAACACTTTGTATATACAGTATATATTCCATATAGACCAAGTAATATACCAAAATTTACCTTAGGTCCTCAACAATTGTATGCTATTATTTCACATATTAATTATTATAACCCATAATTATTTTCTTGTGAGAGGTGAGATATATAAAACAATATTATTTGGGATTTAATAATTCAAAGATATTAGACACCTGATTTTAGGGGGTAGAAAACAGATGCAGTGATGGTGCTGATGCAGTGAGACTTTCAGAGAGTTGATGATTTTTAAAAAGCAAAACACCTGTTTCCACTTAAAGGAAAAAGAAGAATGGAGAAGAGGAGGTTGCACATGAGAGGGAGAGGATCTTCTGGCGGTGGGGAGATTTACCTTAGAAAAGATAAATATCTCTGTCAATAAATAGATGTCTAAACACTAGTAAGAATATTGACTAAAGGTCTGAGAGTTAGTAAAATTCTATGTTAATTTGTAAATTTTATCTTGCAGAGATGTAAATCATTTCTGTTTAGTGGAAAATAAATCTTCCAAAGTTATTACTATCCTTAGAAAACAATAACCAGTTATTGTTTATTCTGTTGCCTACAGATATCTAGATTCTCAAATGCTCTTTGGGCCAGGTTAACATTGAACTGGTTCTTTCATTAATTAACATGTTGAATGAAAGAAATCTTTGATGTGTGTCAATTGTATATTTAAATGAGAATCATGATTAGTGACTAATAGCTTCTAGTAATAATAATAATAGCATGGCCTTATAAATATATCATCACAAGCAATTCCATTCTTCTCAGTCATGTGTGCAAAGTTGTCCTCATGGTATTTAGAATGTAAAGTATTTGAATAATGCTGGCCCATGAGCAAAATGTTTGATAAGCTAAACTTACATGTTCAGCCTCCCAAAGTTTTTCAAGCCCGAGGAGAAGCAGGCTCGAAGTTTATTTTATTATTTTCTTTGACATAAATCAATGAAAAATTATTTTCAAGTGAGTAAGGTATTAAGGAATTGAAATAAAAAAAATAGAATCAGACATAGTGTTATTGTTTTGTCTGCAGTGGTTCTCAATCCCAGGGCAATTTTATACCCTAGGAGACATCTGACAACTGTCTGATGACAGGTTTGATTGCCACAAGTAAGGGGAAGGTGTTACTATCCTTCTGTGGTTACAAGGCAGCGATGCTATTAAAGATGTTACATTGCATAAAACAGGCCCAAGAACTAAGTATAATACAGCTCAAACTGTTAATAGTCTTAAGTTTGAGAAATACTGGTCTACATTAGGAAGCAGTCAGTTGAGGAATTACCAGGCAAAACAAGGGGGAGACAATTACAGAATAAAAGTAATTCCCCACAATAAAATATATGGATGAGCATGTTATATTAGTCTATGAAGTAATAGTATTGAAATTACCTTTGAAACTCATTCTGTTTTCAGGTAATATAACTTGTGATTCCTCAGAATTGACATCAAACATTAAGAAGAGCAAATTCTTTTCATTGTTCACAATAACTTTGGCAAAGTGGCAAATTATACAGCAATTTAACAAAAGAACAATTGCCACTTATTTTATGGACTATGTTAACCCTCAAAATAAATAAAATCATATTTCATGGATTTAATTTCATTTTTGGTCATTTACTACATGAATTTTGGGGTCTCCGGAAAACATGTAACCTGGTGTATACTTATACATTATCTCTCCATTCAACATTCACTATTTATTATTTCATCTATAAAACTAAACCTATTTTTTACCAGGGTTTTCATAATAGAACCCTACCAAGTTTTTATCTTTGAACAAACTGACAAGCTCATATTTTAAAAAGCTATGCAGATCCCATCATATCCTATTATAAATCTTATTTGCCTTTGTACATACACCTGACTTTTCAAGATTCTGTTGAGGTATTTATGAGCACATTATTTTTTAGAAGAAACAACAGTCATTATGTCTAAAATGGCAATTTAATATGGCAGAGACCCAAAACCTATAGAAGTCATTATTAACACAAACAGACTTCCACCTTCAGGGAGAGACTTTGTGAAACATGTAAGTGGCAGGATATAAGAGTTTCCTTATGTGTTAGAAGAATATTAAAATAAGAATTCCCCCAAAACCCTAGCCTAAAGAGAAAATAGTTGTTAACATGACAATATTAATCATTTCTAGTCTTTTAAGAATAACACTTATAGCCCTAACTGGTTTGGCTCAGTGGATAGAGCATCTACTTGCAGACTGATGGGTCCCAGGTTCAATTCTGGTCAAGGTCAAGTACCTTGGTTGTGGACACATCCCCAGTAGGGGACATGCAGGAGGCAACTGACTGATGTTTCTTTCTCATCAATGTTTCTAACTCTCTATCCCTGTCCCTTCCTCTCTGTAAAAAATCAATCAAATATATATTTAAAAAAATAAAAATACTTATAAAACCATAGCTTATTAACTATCCCTCTCCCAACATGCCCAAGTTGATATTACATGCTGAGAAGAAGAAGAAAGCCCCCAGTAGTAAATGGTATTAGACATCAGAAGTGAAGCAGTGTTCGAGGGAGCTGAGGATTTAAATTATTTCCTGAAGTGAGGATACAGCAAGACTCACATAGCCCATTGAAGAGGCTTTGATTTCATATACTGAGGGTTCAAATAACTTCCCAATTCCCTGCCTTGCCTTGGTCAGAGAATCCAGTTCATTTAATTGACATTTGGCCATTTTTAGAGCATCCAAAATCATCTCAAGGATGAAATATTGTATATTAATCCATGACCAGAGGAAGCAGGCAGGAATTAAATTTCATGAAATGCTGTTTCATAGTAAAGGGAAATAGACAAATTCATCTTCAAGGGCATGCCAGACAAAGGTTTTCCATTGCATCTGAGCAAAATATAGCGTGCCTGGCAGTGGCTGAAATCTTTCAAATATACATCAAAGCACATGCAATACAGAATAAATTCTCCCAGTCTTGTTGGCTAGAGGGTAGTCCATTTCAGGCAAAGGTCAGTTAAAAGGTGAAATGTGCAGTACTACAAAACTTGTATTTTATACAGATAAAATGAGACAATGGGCAGACCAATTCCTGTAATCTAATTGCTCTGGTGGAGATGATTCTAAACTCTATAGGGAACCCATTCACATCTGTTGTGGGTCTGTTTGTATCACTACTTGGCTAGAAAATAAACTTATTGCAGGAAGCAATTCTTCAAAATCATTGTGTGTGGTGTTTTCTAAGGCAGCACAAAGTTTCCAACAGAGTTTATGTATCTTGTGAAGCTGCAATCATGAATAGGTTATATTGGGACATGAAATTTGGCAAATCTTTTGCTCTTCAACATTTATTTCAGCTGCCCTAAATTTTAAGCCACCTGAAGAGGTTAAGAATCATATTTAGTTTTTAAGAAGCATTTTGCTAAAAAAAAAATTTTGGCCCCTAGCCTGTTTACTCAGTGGATAGAGCATCAGCCTGTGGACTGAAACATACCAGGTTCAATTCTGGTTAAGAGCACATGCCTGGGTTGAGGACTTGATCCTGAGTATGGGATGTGCAAGAGGCAGCCAATCAATGATTCTCTCTCATCACTGATAGATATTTCTGTCTCTCTCTCCCTCTCCCTTCCTCTCTGAAATCAATAAAAATATATTTTAAAAATAATTTAATAAATAAATAAGAAATTTTGGGAAAATGTAGAATTTAAAATTTGTTTATGAAAACTAGATATATAAAGGTCCTTTCCTTAAAATACTTTGCCATAGAAGCATTTCAGAAGTATTAAAATAAAACATATTTGATAATTATATTCTTATTGAATCTATCATCCCATTGCCAGTAACATTGATGATTTTCTTAGATGCTTTTGAATTTGTACTTTTAGGCATGGTCACTTATGGAAAATGAGTAATCTATACTAATAAAAAGGTAATATGCACATTGGTCACAATGCCCTCACAGTAACAATCAAACAGCAGGCTGCATGGGGCGACCAGGCTGGCAGGAGGGTTGGTGAGGGATGACCAAACAACTGACCAGCAACCTGCATGGGGCAACCAGGCTGGCAGGGGCATAGTGAGGGGTGACCAAGCCAGCAGAGGGGGGGGGCAATGAAGGGCAACCAGGCCAGCAGGGGGGAACAGTTGGGGGTGACCAGGCCAGAAGGGGGGGTCAGTTAGGAGCGATCAGGCTGATAGGTGGAGGTGGTTAGGGGTGATCAGACTGGCAGGGGGGCAGTTAGGGGCTATCAGGAAGGCAGGCAGGTAAGCAGTTAGGAACCAGCATTCCCAGATTGTGAGAGGGATGTCCAACTGCTGGTTTGGGCCAAAACCACCAGTCACACATCGCCCAAGGGGTCCCGATTGGAGAGGGTTCAGGCTGGGCTGAGGGAACCTCTCCCACTCGTGCACGAATTTTTTGCACTGGACCTCTAGTAATTTAATACAAATATTCTACAATATTTTTAAGCATTCATCTATCCACACAGGTGAAGTGTTGATATCTGAAGGTAATATACTATTACATACACAAAAATTGAAAATTTCTTTTCTGGGAAGGAGGCCATGTTTCCACTGGAATTCTTCAAAGTTCCTCTTTTGAATTTCTGGCATATTAAATACCAATCCCTAAAAATAATGTTACAATTTCAGAAACCAGTTTGTGCAAAATCTGAAGTATGTCACACAAAATAGTGTCTTTAAATATCTGATCCTACCTATAGGTCCCAGATATGTTCTTATACATGTTATTGAAGAGAATGTATATGTTTTTAATTAAAGCACTGTTGACAATAAGAAAAATTGGAAATAATTTCAATGATAATTAATAGAAGAATGATTAAATAGACTATATTGTAAACTGGAAAAGTCATTCAAATAGCCAGGTACATGTTGGTTTTGTGCCAAAATTAAAGTTGCCTGTACCAACATGTAAACATTTTAATATACAATAAAATGAAACTAAATGGGAAATTTTTATAGACATACACACCCCATATGAGCTTATGAAGCTAGGTATAAGTCACCCCTCTATATTTTTCCCAGTTGAAGGTTTTCATTATGGAATATAAGTTTCCCACTCACTATAATTCTCCTAGTCGTCAGAAGACCAAAGTCATTTTCTAATTCTTAGGAACCTGTGAACATCCCAGTGATAGATAAAAGATAATTGAGAGAGTAAAAGCCTAATCTTTCTGTTCTATAAAAATCTGTGCAACTTTATGCATAGATATGGACTACTGGGAAAAGTCAGAATTAAATGTGTTGGTAGGTGCTAAGAAGGCTGGAATGGCTGAAGACTTTACTTAGTAGGTAATACTATAAGTATTAGAATTTCAAAAACAAGGTAGAAGTGATGAATTTCAGAGGGAAGAGGAGATGGGAAGAGGTTAATCAAAGACCTTATATGCATATATGCATTGCCCATGGAAATAGACAATAAGGTGATGAAGGACTGGGACTGGGATGGGACCCAGACTGGGAGGGGGACAATGGAAGAAATGGGGGAAATCTATAGTACTCTTAACAATAAAAGTAAAAAGTAAAGATTGTGATGGCAACCATATTCTATTTAAAATCATTAAATTTTAGAACTGAAACACCAACATGGAAACACATTTTATACCTCCTTTGTTAATATTTATTAGATACTTTGCATAATGCCTTGCTCATAATAGGCATTAATTAAATACAATATTTGTTGAATTAATGAATGGTGCTAGTAGGTCACTTTAAGGTGTGAATTGTTCTGTTGGGATAAAGTGATAGTTGTGCAGAACTGTGAACTAACTGAAGAAGCCATTATGACCAACTCTTAGGGCTTTTACAAAGTCTTTGTAAAACTTCCTTAACTCCCTAACCAGCAACTTAATTCTGGTGTGGGGTGGGCAGGAGGCAGCTGGTTAATGATTCTCTCTCATCATTGATGTTTCTCTCTCTCTCCCTCTCCCTTCCTCACTGAAATCAATAAAAATATATATTTTTTAACCATTAGTCAGGCTTAGAATGGGATGGCATCCTAAGATTCATAATATATCTTAAATTTCCAAGATCTAAACCAGACTTCATGTTTTGTTTTGTTTTTAACTTTATTGCTTTACACTAAGCATCTCAAACTCAAAGGCTAACACTGGCCAAATAAACAAGGTTTAAATTTATGTGGGCCACAATAAAACAAAAGCTTCGATTTTCATAGAAATACTAGGTTTATTTTGATAGAAACATGTGAATGCAAAGGACTGAAATAAATGAGTAATTGTTAACATGAAATAATAGAACATTTAATAAAAATTAATATTTTATTGAATATTAACTGACTAGACACTGAATAACTGCACAAATTAATAAGTATAATGGAAATAAACCTATTTTCCTTGTTCTCTGAAAGTGAAATATTTCCTGCTGTGCACACCAAACAACTCAGTATATGACTAATTAATGACATGGCAATCAGTTGCTAAAATATTCACTGCCAGTATTAGTGGAGAGAAATGGTGCACTTGCACATAAGGCACATAAGGGAAATGAATGCAACACGATGATAGTAATCAATCATTAGCAAACATTGTAGTTTGTTATTAATAATTATGTATAATAGGCTACCATAAAAATTAAATTATTAACTTTTTATTAAAACGTTTCTTATATACCATTATATTGGCTGAGCTGCAAAAACATTTGTTGTGGGCCACATGTGGCCTGCAGGCCACAAGTCTGACATGCTTACCACAACTATAGTTTCCAATATTATACAAACTTTAGTTCCCAATACTATATACCCTGCAAATTGGAATGCTTATAATAATAATTTTTTTTCCACTCCAGAATTTAGTTTAGTTTCAGGTTACATAAAGTCAGAGAAGTCACAAAGACATGGCCAAGCAGCCATAAAATGACCTTCTATAGATCAAAGATCACATATGTAATCATTGTGTAAAGTCTTTAGTGAGTGTTACAAAGATATTGATTCATAATTAGGGTTGGGTATCAGATAAAAATATGAAAATGGAGATAACACAGCTTCCCCAAAAATTATTTAAGAAGAGCAAAACTCTGGACTTCCAGAATTTTAGATAAGTTTTAAATCTAGAGAGGGAATTCCCTAGGGCTGTAATAATGCATCTCCATATATGTAATAAGAAGTGTAATTAAAACCTGAATGTAAATAGTGGATTTGTGCCCTGCCCCCAAGGAGAAGGAGAGCTAAAGGGAAAATGGTGTGGTGCTTTTGAAAGAACTTTTTCATTGAATAATTTGTAAATGTCATTGAACTCCTTCATTGATTTTCCAAAAATGGTTTAGTCAAAGGAATAGCACTGATATTTTGCAAAGAAACAAGAAACAAATTGAAGTATCCAGTTTCTGCTCCCATTCCAGTGGCATTCCCCCTGTGAGGTGTTATAAATAAAGGAAATGTGAAAAGTTACTTTCTGTATTGATGTTCTTTTTAAATATCTGGTGTGACAAAGCTGCTAACGTGCGTACTTCCTTTCTAAAAATAGCTTTTCCATTAGTACTTTTAGATGTGGTAACTGATGCCTATAACACAAGCATATTAAATGAAAAATAAAAAATTAGGGAACAATGGGATATCACAATTGAAATGTAAGAATTAGTACTGAGAGCCAGAATACCACATCTTATTCAATTGTTAAAACTGGATAACAGCCGAAACCAGTTTGGCTCAGTGGATAGAGCATCGGTCCTCGGACTGAAAGGTCCCAAGTTCAATTCTGGTCAAGGGCATGTACCTTGGTTGCGGGCATATACCCAGTAGGGGGTGTTGCAAGAATTAGCTGATCAATGTCTCTCATCGATGTTTCTAACACTCTATCCTCTCCCTTCCTCTCTGTAAAAAATCAATAAAATGTATTTTTAAAACAAACAAACAAACAAAAACTGGATAACAAACATGAATTTGACTGTCCTAGCAGGCCAAAGCAAAAAAGTAAAATGATGAAAATAAATTAATTCTCAGGAAAAGATTAGCTTGAGATCATTAAAAATTTTTTTTGCAGAATTTCATAAAGAGGGCACTGATATAGCCCAAGTATGATAGTTTGTAAAGGACTAACTGAGTTTAAGAATACAATTTAAGACATATGTTGTGTGAAAGAGGGAGAAAGTGTGTGTGTGTGTGTGTGTGTGTGTGTGTGTGTGTGTTGGGAAAAATAGGATACAGATTTAGAGTCGGTATTCTCTGATAAGACATGAAATATAAATATTTTATGTTATCAGTTGCAGGAAGAACCATAAGTTTCAGACTTCAACACATGGTAAGTCGGATATGGTTGGAATCTTCTTATGAAAATGTGTCCATTTATGTGCAGGAAAATGTAGCCACTGCAATTTTGTAAGGAGGTGTGACATTTCATCAGGCTTCCACAGATAGGGTCAGATTTTTCCTTTGGAAAAAAAGTTCTCATCTCCTAGCATGCAAACAAATGAAGCTCAGTACTCTATACCATAGAATATGACCAAAATGATTTTTTCATAGAAAATTTTCAATATGGTCATTAATATTTTCTACTATTACCTGAATATATTTTTAATAAAATCCATACGAGGTCTCATTTTATGCAAAGTAGCTTCTTGCTGATTTATTTAAGGTCAGTTAGTTATAAATTGTATTGTCAGGTAATTGAAATGGTTTGACTTGCTCTGTCAGAGTGTTTGATGTAAATGATGAAGAAAAACTGCCAAAAAACTGGGTTAGTGTAGTTGATCTCAAGCCAATTGTGTGACAATTATTAAATAACAATCAATTTTCTACTTAGATGGATCCTAATAAATAATATAACATACTAAGTAGGAATCATCATACTTCTACTCACCATAGCAGGAATGTGTGCATCTAACTGATCTAAAAATAATACAAGCCACTAAGGTTCGGGTTAATAAAAAGGGGGCCTAAACCTATTCCTGTTTCATAGTGATTAAAATCATCATATCTCAAACAATTTTATCAATCCTTATCTTTGACATATTGAATAGTGAGTTCTATAAAACATCAGTAACCTGGGATCTATATTAAGCTTCTACGACTTAGTCTAACAGTCCCCAAAATATGGGAAAGAACATCTAAGTCCATATTCACTATTTTGTTCCACCTCACTTCTCACCAAGAGGGGAAAATATGAAACTGATTGGTCATATTGGACCCACATGGCAAGAGAGAGAGGTCAGAGTACATTAGAAGATAAAGCACATAATAGTTCTTTGATATTCTTCCTATCTTTACCCAGCTGCAGTGGATATAAGAGATCCAGTGTAAAATCCTCAGAACATGTCTACTTATTTCCCTCACTTGCCCCTGCTTCATCCTTTGCAGTCAGAATGTCTTTTCCCATGTGAAATGTCTTTTCACCATTCATTTTCATATACTCTGGCCTATTCTTCTCTTATTCTGACTCTTACCTTTTGTTCTGGGCTTGAAGTTTTGTCTGAGAAAGGTGAAGAGTTTCCACCCCATCCTCTGGGTTAAACTCATCTTCCAATCCAGAGGACCTGAGTTCCAGTGAGAATATTCCCATTTGACATCGTTCCATGTATATGTATTTACATATATATGTACCCAAGTACATATATATATGTATTTATGTGCATATATATATATATATATTGTTACACACCCTACAGAAAACCACAACACATCATTACATCATCCACTGAAGTTGAGAACGGTGAACTTAGTCAATAGAATGTAGACTATTTTGAAGTAGATGATTAAGTATAGGGCATTTTTCAGTTATGTGGCTATATTAAAGAATACATGGTATTGGCACAGAGAAATATAAATAGGCCATTGACAACCTATAGAGAACTTATAATCAGATTCATGTATATGTGGAAACTGAGAGAACGTGTGTGTGTGTGTGTGTGTGTGTGTGTGTGTGTGTGGCATTTATAATTGCTACCTAGGTTATGTATATATCTAAAAAAACGAAAACAACTCAAAAGTCCATCTATAAGTTAATAAAATCAGGAAATACCTATACAATGGTATAATACTCAGCAATAAAAAGTTACAAACAACTGATGTTTGCAACAACATGAATGAATCTCAAAAATCACTACGAAAAGTGAGAGAAGGCAACAAAAGAGTACATACTATATGATTCCATTTACATAAAATTATCTAATATACAAACTAATCAATAGTGACAGAAAGGTCAGTGATTGCTTGGAATTGGGATAGAGCATGAGGTGGACTACAAATAAGCACCAAGATACTTTGGGGTTAAATGTTCATTATCTTGATTGTGGTGGTAGTTTCTCATGAACACATACATGTTTAAACTAGCCAACTTGTACATTTTCAATATTATAGTTTATTATACTCCACTTGAGATGTTCAAATAGAATGGTTCAAATATAATAAAAGAGGTAATTGTTACTATTAGTTTATTGGTTAGCTGTTATAGAATATAGGTAGATGAATCTTAAGTAGGAGGAATTACTCTTCTCTCATAGGAGAAAAGAAGAGAATGAGTGCATATCAAAGTAGATTTGTATATTTGTTAATTCAAAATAAGGCAGCATTCTCATCTGATCACTTCTTGCTCTGAAGTAGAGGGCAAGGTTTTCTGCTCAGAGTGAGATGGGGGGAGAAGGGGATTTAAAACAAAAGACTGGAGAGAAGGCATTTCACCCTAGCCAGTTTGGCTCAGTGGATAGAGCATTGGCCTGTGGACTGAAGGGTCTCGGGTTTGATTCTAATCAAGGGCACACACCCCTGTTGCAGACTTGATCCCAATTCCAATCCTTGGTCAGGGCAAGTGTGAGAAGCAACCAATCCATGTGTCTCTCGCACATGGATGCTTCTCTGTCTCTGTCTCTCACCTTCCCTTCCATCCTCTCTAAAATATTAATGGAAAAATATCCTCTTGTGAGGATGAACAAAAAAAATAGAAAAAAATATTTTAGTTACTATTGCAGTATAACAAATTAATCTTACTGACAAAAATAATAACCATTTTACTATCCTCAAGAATTCTGTGTGTCAAGAATTTGGAGAAGGCATAAGAGGAATGGCTTACTTCTACTCCCAAATAACTAGGACCTTACCTAAGAAGATATAAAGGCAGGAGGTAAGTGAGTGACTGAGCATGGAATTATGACAATTCACTCTCTCAGATGTCTGAAGACTAATAGTGGCTGTGGTTAAAATCCCGGCGAGAGTTGCTGCCTGGAACATCTCCATGGATTCTGAAGCCTTCGAAAAAGTCTGCTTGGGCTTCCTCACAACACAGTACCTGGTTCTAGACCCTTAGAAACCCTCTCAAGAGAACTAAGTATAAACTATATCACCTTTCATGATCCATTTGAAAGCCACATTTTAATAATACAGCTGCCTACATCCAAAGAGAGGTAATAAACCTCCCTTTCTAACAGAAGGAATAACAAGTTCACACTATTATATTAGCAAGGGAAATATTGATGTGGCCTTCTTTGGAAAAACACAATTGGCTACAGGAAGTTTGGAAAAGTCATTATACATTGGAGGGTATGTTGGTTAGAGAAATTGAGCCAGGTCAAATATAAGACCTACCTGAGGTTGGTGGTATCTAGTATGTAGAACCATCTGCTCTCCTGTGTACCTGTCTCCAGCTATTATCAGTTGCTATGGAGTAAACACCAAGAAAGTAAAGAGTTGGGCTCATCAGGAGCAAGGGTTTGCCAGATGCAAAAGACAGAGGAAAATGAGAATTCAGGGTACTAGGTAAGAGTGTTTGCATCATAGAATTAAACTGGATAAAAATGAATTATTTTTAAATTGAGGTTGAAAAAAATCATGAGATAAGACAGACTGCTTACAAATTGGAAAAGTTAACAAGAAAAAAAACACATATTCACAAGAGTCAGAACAAATATTGAAAGTGGATAAGAAAGTGGAGCCAGAAGCCAGACTACCTGGATTTGTATCTGACTTTTGTCATTTACTGGCTTTGAAAGTTTAAGTCAATATAATGTTCCTATTCATAGAAAAAAATGGCCTTAGTTTTCTCATCTGAGAAATGGGATAACAGTACTTTCCTTGTGGAATCATTAGAAACATGACATTTATTATTATATGTAAAGCACTTACAACAGTGTGCCTGGCATGTAATAAGCTCTAAATAAGTGCTATTATTAATATTAAAAAAGGCCAAAATAATTCTTAGCATATAAAGTCTTTATTAGTTGCTTTATTTAACCACAGTTTTAACATTGGCTATATAGCTTGTACCTAACAAAAGAAGAGGCTATGGCAGCATAGTATTCCATTGTGTAGATAGGGAGAGATTAACCAAAGGACTTCTATGCATGCATATAAGCATAACCAAGAGACACAGACAACAGAGGGTGAGGGTGAGGGCATAATTGAAGGAGTGGGGGGGCAATGAGGGGATAAGAACACATATGTAATACTTTAATCAATAAAAAAATGAGGAGGCTAAATTATTCACAACTCACAGGCTCTTTGCATAACTAAATTAAAATATGTACACCTCAAATGTGTACCCACAATCTCAAGAACTCAATTCCAGTCACAGAATTCTAGTTTTAATGGTCACATCCTGGCTCGTAGAATGTATTGTACTTTATTTTTCTTAGGGGCACTAATATAGGTGGACAACTTTAATTTGGTGAATTTTCAAGGTTGCTATTTTCATTCCATTCACATGTCACCTCAATAAGTTTAGTTTCCAATAGTCCAGGCTATCCCTATTAGCATCCACCTAGAAAGGATGTAGTCAGTTTTGTTTATCAATAATTTTTTTATGGGAATGACTCTGGAATTTAGTCTTAATGTTAAAATGGAAAGATAATTTTAAATTATATATGACTGAAGTAAAAATAGATTGTTTTAACACAGTTAAAGGCTGCATTAGTTCTTGCTATCACATGATATACTAGTAAGTACTTCTCATCTTAATTTTAGGTTCATCCTGGTCCCAATGACGTACTTATAAAACAAATTTCCTGGGTTCCGATCTCAGCTTGGCCAACAGCAGCTGCCCTATATCTAACTAAATTCAGCCTAGCACCAGGAATGCTCAGTGCCTATTCAAGAATGCAAATAATCCTTTCCACTAATATTTACAGGGTAATCTAAGATTGTTGGTAGAATATTAAATTTGACAGTAAAATAGTAATTTTCAGATTAATTTAAATTGGCTAATTGAAATAAGTGAATATTCAAGAAAAATTTAATTGTACTTGACAAAAAGCTGTTCCTAAAGTATTAACTAATATGTCTATTAGTAGTTCATCTCATGATAAAATTGCTTAACATGCAATGAACCTAAAGCAGTCATATTTTTGTGCAAAACATTAAAATTTAAAGTTATCAAGATTGCATTAAAAATTTACAAAAGCCTCTATTAATCAAAAAAAAGGGGGAATGGTAGGGTAATATCATGTAAGGAAAAATATCCTGTAAGTAAATTACATCTAGAACATTTTTACTTTAGAATATTTGTTACCTTATTAGATTTCCAATTTCAGGGAATGACATCACCATCTATCTGTCCATATGTTAGATATATGAAAATATAAAAGAACTATTTATTTAAAGATGTGGTGAAATTTTTAATTCTAGGAAATTGTTAAAACTGGATCATAACATTACAGCACCAGACATTTCATGTGTCTAAAAATATTCCTGAAGTTTTAAGATTAACATTTAATTTGTACCTGGGCAGTTTTGGTAGTAAAGCCCATTTCTGTGCACTCACAGCACATTTTGATAAATATATTGTCAGTATAATTGGTTTTCTTTGAGCTCTTATGTATTTTATTTCATGGTTTTGAGCTATTTTTTATTTTCAAAAATTATTTATTTATTAAAGTATCACATATGTCTCTTTTTTCCCCCCATTGACCTCTGCCCGGCCACTTCCACCCCTAGCACATGCCCTCACCCCCTAGTTTCTGTGTCCATTGGTATATATTTTTTATTGTTGATAGTATTATAGATATCTCCCATCCTCCTCATCTTTTCCCCCCTCTGCCAACCCCTACCTACACACCCCAGGTCTTCACTACCTTATTGCCCATGTCCATTCTTAACTCATGACTCTCACTTCCAAAATCTTACCTTGTCAATACGAATTCAACTCTAGTCTATGTCTCTTCATCCCTATTATTATCAGCTGCACTCAGGCCAATACCATATCCCTTTTGGATTATCATACTCTCTCGTTATATATTTTTCCTCATCCTGACTATCTCCTTGATTCTCTCAACACTTTAATCATATTGATCTTTTTTCAATTTCTCTTATTAGCCATGCTCCTTCCCATCACATGTCTTTTATTCATACTGTCCTCTCCTCCAGGAACAGGTTTTCTTTCCTCATTGTATGGGTAACTGCTGTTCATTGTTTAGATCTCCTATCAAATCTGAAGCTACACTAATACCTCAAGCTATATCTATGTCATGTCTTTCTTTTCTCACCACACTATGCTTTCTATGAGAGTAGGGACCAATTTGTTCTTGTTCATCATGATAATCCTGGTTCTGAGATCCATGGCAGCCACAGAAAAAGCTCCCATAGACATGTGTCACATGAATGAGTAAAGTGAAGCACAATGGCCTAGGCACAGTCAAATAAAACACCCTTCAAATATGTCTGTTGTGTAGGTACTCACTAGATCAATAAAAAATTATATATGTTAATTCACATGCACATGATGTTGGTCAGAGAGCTTTTAAAAAACTGTTTAGGGATTTTGGCAAAATGGGAAAAATACCAAAGAAATACTTTTAAATGTTTGTTTTGTTGAAATGAAAATTATTGCCCACTTTTCATAATCTTGCTAACATATTTTTTAATCCTAAAACATCACTTTTAAAAAAATGACATTTTCCCTGTACTAATAACTTAAGTAAGTTGATGTAGTGGAAATAAAATGGTAATTAAAACTATAACTGAGACATTCTCATTCCTATTCCAAAGCATTTATTCTCAGCCATAACATCTGAGCTTTGACTTTCTGGTTTTAATATCTATTTATATTTAAAAGAAATGAATAAGCTAAAATATAGGAATTAGCTCCACATGAGTAAAAACAATATAATTTATTTGTCACTATCTTACTGCTCTGAGAACAATAAGCATTTAATATCCTCATTCTTATCTATGAAGCTGTAGTGTTAACATGGCATGAACACAAACGTTAGTATTTTCATTTCCTATTTTAATGAAGAAATTGAATAGAGAGCACATTCCCTATTACACCAGGCAGAGATTTTATTTGTCTAGACAATCCCACCAATTTCAATGCCAAATGTATTAGAAATATATCCTTCCACCTTCCTTCAAACTCATAAGTTTTGTGCCAGCAGGAGCTGAGGCAGTGACTCTTAGGTCAACATTACCACCAGTTAAAAAGTAAAAAGCTTCCATTAAGCTTTTTATTTTGTGGAAAGAATATCCATATATCATCATATAATCAATTTGATTAGACTGTTCATTGAACTGACTTTTTATTCTCAGGACATCTATATATTTATATATGTTCTTCTTTGTTGCAGCTGAAACAATATTAAGAAGAAATAAGCAACTCCAAACCAACAACAACTGACTTTCCTGACTCTTCTCATCACAATCTCCTTTATTATACTACACAGTCAGAGGAAGGGAAACTGGAGTGGAGAATGATATCATGAAAACTCATTGGATATTCTCAAGGCACATTCATGTTGTTGCAAATGGAAGTATTTCATCTTTTCTTATGGCTGAGTAGTATTCTATTGCATATATGTCAGTGAGAAAAAGAAAAGCTCAGAACCATATGATTTCGTTTATATGTGAGATATAAATCTGAAACTCACCAACACAGACAGTAGTATAGTGATTGCCAAAGGGAATGGGAGTGAGGAGATAGTAAAGGGGGGGGTGTCAAATATATGGTGACAAAAGGGGGTTTGACTTTGGGTGGTGGGCACAAATGCGATATACAGATCATGTATCATAGTCTACACTTCTATGTGATCTTATTAACCAACTAGAGGCCCAGTGCCAGAAAAAAAATTTGTGCACTATGGGGGGTCCCTCAGAGTGGCCTGCCACCTCTAACAATGCAGGAGCCCTCAGGGATGTTCTAACCCAAAGTCTGGCCCTCCTCTGTGGGAGGCGACTAGGCTGATCAGGGGAAGGCCACACCCCCATCACCTCTCTGCTAAAGCCACTGCCAGCTGCCACAGCTGCCTGAGTCTTGGCCCTCACATCCACTGCGTCTTGCCTGAGCCTTGGGCTGCCCTGGTAGCAGCAGCAGCCTCCATCCCCGGCTTGCCTGAGCCTCAGGCAGCCGCTGTGGCTTTGTCTGAAAGGTCATCCAAAAGGACATCTGGAAGCATTTATTCTCAGCCATAACATTTTTAAATTTTTTTAAAATAGATGAGTCCAGCTGATGTGGCTCAGTGGTTGAGTGTCAACCTATGAATCAGGAGGTCACAGTTCAATTCCCAAGGAGGGCACATACCTGGGTTGCAGGCTTGATCCCCAGTGTGGGGAATGCAGGAGGCAGCTGATCAATGATTCTCACTCATCATTGATGTTTTTATCCACTTCTCTTTTCCTTCCTCTTTGAAATCAAGAAAAATATTTTTTTAGAAAGTAGGGGAATAGGTGGTATCTGAATTTTGTCAGATACCCTGACCTATAGCCATTTAATCTATCTAATTCAGTTCCCAAAATTTAAAAAAAAAAAAGAGACTGGGTTAACTCCAAAGTCTTTTAAGCCCTGTGCATTTTATTACGAGAGAGATAAAAACTTTTTTTTCTCAAACTCTACTCAGATGGAACTTATTAACATCAGTTTACAGTGAAAGTTTCTTATTGATATTTGGTTTTCAAAAATAAAGATGATGACATTAACTTTTTGCAACAAACTAATCTGTAGGCATCAATAAGAACATTTTTGGTTTTACTTTTCAAATAGTCATTAATAGTACACAAACACAAAAGCAAACAAATTCTAGTTCTAAAATACTCATAAGCCAACATTAACTTATAGAATTTGAATTATCTGTGTAATTTTGTTCTTCATAAGTAAATTTGCTTGTTGTTATCAAAGTAGGAATTTCTACCCAAAAGTTAGGTGGTAAAATGTTATTGCATTTATGTAGACAGCAACAAATATTCTAACCAAATTACTTATAGAATCTTTTGGGGATTACTTACTCCACTTCTAAGCATTACTTTTATACAAAAGTATATTTCTGAGAAAAGTAATTCAGAGAACACGTGGGTATTGAGTATGAAAAGCAATATCACAAAGCCCCTAAAACCACATTGATCCCTAGAGAGTATCAGGCACGCACAGCACTTAGCTAGTGAGTAGGCTTAAAAATACTAGTAAGTCTTATTCTGTATGTCAACCAATCTCCATATTTAGTCTCAAGATTTCCTCACAATTTCAAACATGACTAGGGATCCCCAAAATGCTGTGTCTATATGGATTATATTGATCATTATTTGCCATTAGGAAATTAAAAGTAATGAATCTTTTTAAACATGCACTTATTAATTTTAAAATAATTAAATCATTTTATGTGAAAATTATATACTTATATGAACATAATTATATTATGGAAAAAAATGCATTCAGTCTCCTGAAATATGGTGCTTTGGTTGAAGAATCTGAAAAGAAAATCTGGTCTGATGTTGATACATAGTTGGAAAGCAGGAGTATTTTAATTGCTATTCATTTAATTGTGGATATTCTACATGAATGGCTATATGAAATTATCTAAAAGTTTATAATCTATTATTAGATTTTTGAAAAAAGCAAGTCATTGACCAATATGTAGAGCAACTTCTGACTTTTGAAAAATAAACAGTTGAATATATGACTAGGTAGATAAGGGTGTGTAGGCATAGGGGAAAGTTCATAAAAAAGTAAGTACTAAATTATTTAACTTCTATAACATTCATCATGTATTATTGCATAATAGATATTTTATATAGTATTTTTTTATTTTATTGATTTTTTACAGAGAGAAAGGGAGAGGGATAGAGAGTTAGATACATCGATGAGAGAGAAACATTGATCAGCTGCCTCCTGCACATCCCCAACCCCCACCACTAGGGATGTGCCCACAACCAAGGTACATGCCCTTGACCAGAATTAAACCTGGGACCCCTCAGTTCTAAGGCTTATGCTCTATGTCCACTGAACCAAACCGGTTTCGGTTATATATTATTTTTTGTTATTACTAAATATCTATTTAACCTCTATAATAAACTCTGGGTGAGTGTAATTCCAAAAATGACACATGTATATATTTTCCTTCTTTGTAGTGTATGTATATATGTGTGTGTCAATGTGTGTGTGTTTTCCTTTCTTTCTCAAATTTAAAAGTGGGGTGGGAGGAACTGGAGAGAAAATCAGGCCAGTTTAGGTCTTTCCTGAGCAATACATAATGCCAAAAGATAATGGAAAATTTACAGTCTATAGTAAAAATGGTTTTAGTCAAAATTTCATATCTATCAAATCATTTATTCATATGTGAAAATCACACAAAGTTCTCAGATAAGCGAAATACATAGAAAAATCACCGTTCATGTTTTCTTTTTAAAAGCATTTTAAGATATATTCTAGTCAAATAAGAGAGAAAGTTCCAAGTTAGAAAATGAAGAATAGAGAGGTTGTCATGTAAAAGGATCAGTTACTAAATATGCTATTGTCTATTAAAAGATGTTGTACATTTCAAGTAATATCACAGCAGCCCAATTAGTCAAATTAAGCATATAAAATAGATGTTGGCACAGGCAGAACTTCTGATGTAGAACCTATAGTATTAATTCCTTTTATTTTTGGAACTCTCATTAGAACTAGTGAGATTGTCAAAAAGTGTACCAGAAATCAAACTGTAACCCTTCTAAACAAGTGAAAATGCATAAAATAAAATCTAGAAACAAAAAATAAACATTGGTAGTTTCTGGCCTATGCACCTCATTCCACCTTTGTTTCAGCTTCAACTGTAATACTCTTCTCCCCATTCTCTTCCTCTACCCTCCCTCATAGGTGGTCCCAAGCCCAGGGATCCGCATTTCTTACAGTTTATCATTCAGAACCACTGCTTGAAGGAATAGAATAAGTAAATAACACAATTGTTGACTATTCATCTAAAAATATGTATCCCAGCTTC
Organism: Lasiurus cinereus; assembly: GCA_011751065.1. Lineage (NCBI taxonomy): Eukaryota > Metazoa > Chordata > Mammalia > Chiroptera > Vespertilionidae > Lasiurus > Lasiurus cinereus. The sequence continues at coordinate 12,402,268 of JAAGEH010002531.1, forward strand.
TAATTCCAAAGAAAAACAGAGATTTGGATACTGTGTTTGGTTATTGAACATACGGTTCCCACTCAATTGAAAGAGAAGAATATAAAAGGTAAAGAAACCTTTATTTTCTGACTCTTTAAAATGCATAAGTGGAATATCAAGTACCAAGTCATATAAGTTGTTTATTTACTCAAAAATATTTATTGAACACCACTGGGGACCAAGAACTATGTTTTATGCTGAAGACATGATGGTGAGTAAAATAGACATGGGTTATGCCTCCCTAAAATTCACATTCTTTGTCATATTTTGTCATAGATAAAAGAATTAATAAAGACAACAAATATACTTGCAGAATATTCTCTTGAGATATAGCATGCATTAACAACTTTTCTTTAAATAAAAAACCAACAGAACAAAACATTCACCGAATTCACTCAGTCTGTTTCTAATAAATATGGAGTTCGAATAGTTGGTCTGAAATTTTCTGCATATACATAAAAATATTCATTAAACTTTTTAGTTATGAACTTAACTGAATATTAACATAGTAAAATATATGAACTAAAGTAAATTGGACAGATTATTGCAAATTTTGACCACTTGATAAACATTTAAGATAGAAGCAATAAGCAAAATTAATTTATTTTTCCTAGAATTTTATTTTTTGAAAGATTACATTTAACTTGGTTCCATTAAAGTTTTCTTTATTGTTTCCACATACCCTTTATAGCCATTGATTTAAAAACAATGCCTGGTCAGTGAGGCTCAGTGATTGAGCGTCAACCTATAAACCAGGAGGTCACAGTTCAATTCCTGATCAGGGCACATGCCTGGGTTGCGGCCTTGTCCTAGACTGAGACCAAGTTCTCGAAGCTACTCAGGGCAGCTAGAGTAGTCAGACCAAAGCACTGAGCTTTTCTGAAAGGCTACTGTATATTAACTTATATGAAAACCTGTGCCTCACATGCATAGAGGGAGGCTCTCTGCATTTATCCTAGCTATATACTTGCATGGATTCTGGTAGTTCTGGGCTGTGAAAGACAAATGGTGCAAGGTACATAAGCTTTCTTATATATTGAATAGAGATGAAGAGGAGCAAATCTTGGTAAGGAGCTCCAGATGGACCATAGGTATAAAACCAGACTAAATCTACACCCAACTGCAAATCAGAGGTGACATTAACTATAAAGTTGATATGGTAAAAACAATCTGTTATATGATCAAAGAAGCAGAATTACAGGATGTTAATCCACAAGAGCTGGGCAGGAGAACCACATTTTGGTAGACAAGAAAAAGGAAAGCTGGATCCTATTTGAGCAGCTCTAATAGGAAGATCCAAAGTCCCTATTTCCCCCTATGGTCCTCAACTTTTTGAATGAATGAAATAATGGCAGGAGCCCACATTTTCTCATCCTGCTTAAGTGACTAGTGCCTAAATAACAAGAAAAGAAAACTAAGAAAAATATGCCACTCTATTATTAGAGAAACTGTAGGGTTAAGTGGCTCTATACCAAATCAAGAATAAATAAACAGAAATTATTCACATAACTAAAACAAAAGAACAATATATATGAACTAAAAAAATTTAAAGAACCTCCTTACTAAACTTTATATCAGAAAATAATGAAATTATAAGCAGAAACTTCTTTGCATTCTTAAATGATGGCAGCAGCTGATATACTAGAGAGCAAGGTCAATGTGATGTTTTACAGGATGAGATATAGGTCTTAAATTTACAGCTAATATTTAGTACTATCTCTCTCATTATCAGAATGAATGGGTCTGGGAACAAGAGTAGAAGTAAGAGTAAGTCCTCTCTAATAATGCTCACAAAGAACTTTGAGCTTGATGCATTTGGAAGCTCTAGGGTCCACAGGAGGAGTGATTCTACTAGGAAAGAGATTTGTGAGAAATAAAATGGAAATAGGATATACCCAGATCATTTTGGGTTCCTCATGCCATCAAACCAGGAGTCTGAGAGGCAGGTCAAGATTATTGACCTCGACAAGGAGGAAATTGGGTTGCTGCCACACAATGGAGGACTCTGTGTGAAACCCAGGAATTCAATGAGTCACCTCCAAGCATCTATCTCCTTGTCCAAATAGTAGCAGTCAATTGGAAACTACAGTGATCTAGCAAAAATAAGACCACTGAGGACTGGCATGCTACGTGAATGAAGTACTGGATCACCAACTGGGGAAAAATCGCCATCCAGCTGAGGTTGTGGCAGAATTAAGAGGAATATGATTGGAGAGAAAGATTGCTATGATTAACAGCATGACCTGATACCAAATCAGGAAGTTTTGCAGCTATATTTCATGTCACTAAATTGTCTCTCTAACATTCTTACCCTTTCTTTTTTCTTCTTGCTATCTTATATAAAGGGCATCAGTGGAAGCTAATGTGTTAGGTAAGAGATCGACCATATTGGCATCAACCCTAATAAGGTAACTAATGGAATTTCTTGTATTTCCTTTGTTGAGTATCAATGAGAGGAAGGAAAAAATATGGAGACTGAGGTGCAAAAGGGACCAGTTGTGTTGGATATTTTTCCATGCACTTCATATTTGTTCTACACCCTTGCTAGCCTGATATGTATGGACAATACCAAAGGGCTCTCTTTTACCTTGATTACAATTGGATTTAGCTAATGGAGAGACACAGCAGGAGTTGAAGAACAAGGAGAGTAAGGTTAGGGTATCTATTTTCCTTCCTCCCTCCTGTGTCCACAATTAAAGCTCATTGCTTCTCTTTCCTTCAGATACAGGGATTGTAACAGCCCTATTGTTAGTCCAAGACACCAAACCTATACCACTGCAAATTACCTTTTATTAAATCCTTGAATTATCTTAATCTGAGTGTGTTGCTGTTTTCAGCTAGTACCTGTCTAATACAAGTTAACATAACACAATCCAGTATACTTTTATTTATCTAGAATCACACATAGTTTTAAATTACCTAGGCAGGGAAATTAAATATTACTCTGGATTTGGAATAGACATGGGGGAATTCATGGATGAAGGAAAGCTCATTAAAATTTAGATTTACTGGAATTGCCTTTGATGTTTTTCCATTTGATTTCCTGTTTTTAAGTATTAGTCAGAAAATAACCTGAATAAGGAATCCAGACTGATTTAATTTTAAGGATCCCCTTAAGGAAAAGCAGGCAGACTCTAAATAGAGAAGCACAGCTTAATCTTAGCATGAGTCCCAGAGAGAATATGAATCAATAGGATAATTGTTATACATAGAATTGTGTCTCCCAAAAAAATATGCTGAAGTTATAACTTCCAGTACCTTATTGGAAATGTGATCTTATTTGGAAATAGGGTTTTTACAGAGGTAATCAAGTTCAAATAAGTAATAATGGTAGGCCCTAATCCAATCTGACTCGTATCCTTATAAAATTTGGGGAAATTTGGATAGACAGGAAGAAGGATGTGAAGAGACCCAGGAGGAATGTCCTGTGAAGACAGACAATAGGAGTGATAGAGATACAAGCCAGACAATGCCTGGGGCTTTCCCTACAGGCTTCAGAGGGAATGGTCCTGCCAGCATCTTGATTTTCAACTTCTGACCTCCAAAACTATGAGACAAGAAACCTGTTTTATTTCACCCAGTTTGTGGTACTTTGTTATGGCAATTCTAGGAAATTAACCCAATTATATTTCATTTTCTTAGTAGGAGTTCTAAAAAGAAAAAAAAAGCCTTAAGTTTTAGTTAATAAACCACCCAAAACTGTATCTGGATTACTCGGTTTACATATCAAACAGATTTTTCTGACCAGGTGTAAATACACTTGAGCTGTTTAGCCCACCTCTCAAATACCTTACTAACAGATATGGTCCTGATATTCTGAGAAGTTTTAAATGTATAGTCACATCCACAGATGCAGAGAGATGCAGAAGTACCATTTGCACTAGATACTCTTGTTCATAACCACAATACCTTCTCTAGTACAGTGTGGAGTCTACCTTGGCTCTACTACTCAAGTCTACCACTTAATTAATGGCTCTGTGACTCGAACAGTGGCAAACTGTCAGAAACTCAGAATTCTATTAGTATTTGCAGAGTGGGATAATACTATTTCTTAACTTTCAGGATTTGTGTAACAATTTACTAGTCATTACAGATAGAGTGCATGAAACCATAGATGGCACATGGTAACTATTCAACAAATGTGACCTGCTATGCAAATTCCCCAGGCTGACTCCGGATAGATTTCAGGATGCTGTTTCTGGTTGTCCTGCAGATCTACAGAGAAGTAGAGAGACCATAAAATATAAGTGAACTCCTCCCTTTTGAGGAAGCTATAGAATAGAAGACACGTGGAAGTGAACATCTTTTCTATTTACTTCAAAATATATTTGGGAGCAACAATCCCTACAATTTTATGTTCACTAGTTCATTGAAGTTAACACCAGTGATATTGATTAGAATAAATTTTACGATATTAGTACTAATGTGACAGGCTATAAAAATGAATTTTTCTGAGATTTCAGCTGAGATCCCAAGACAAAAATAGAAGGCTCTCGTCCAACTCTATCAGAAGATGTACCAGATCACTTAGCATGACCTTTGAAGATAGAGAATAAAAATGATTTGTTTTTTGGGGTATTGCTTTTGTTTTTCATTTATAGCCTAATACCTACCATAAGAGTATAAAAAGTTGATTTGGTTTCTTTTTTGGTATCAAACCCCTCAGTTTAGTATATTCTGTGATGACACTCTTTATTTGATACATAGAGATTAGAGCAAACTTCTCAGTAGCCAATTGTCCCTTTTAGTTGAGTGTTGGGGACACAGGAGTGATCAGAATAGAAAAGAAGTGTTCATCCTCCAAAGCTTACATCTGATGAAAGGGAAAGACAAGATAACAAGATGGATGAATACAATATTTACAGTGATGCATCTGATCATTCTGAGAAGAAAAATAAAGCAGGGAAGACAAAGTGTGTCTGTCTCTGTGTGTGTGTGTGTGTGTGTGTGTGTGTGTGTGTGTGTGTTGGAAGTATGTGCCAATTTTGTGTAAGAATGGAGGAAAGGCCACAGTGAACTGGAGAGACCTGGTAGAAGACTGAAAGGAAGTGAGGAGACAAACTACGTAGATTTCTCACAGAAGGACATTCAGAACAGAGGAAACAGTGATTGTAACTTCCTGGGGCAAGAATGTTTGCTGAAGACCATTGATGAGGCCACTGAAACTAGAACAGAGAAATAGGTGGACAGTAATAGAGTAGGTCACACAGAGAGCTGTGGCCGGGGTAAGGGAGTTATTTGAGGTTTTAGTTTCTTCTTGTAATAATTTATATTCCCCAAAAGCATGCATACACAAAGTTCCTAACTTTACTACCTACAGTACATTCCAAGGGGCATATCATGTCTTTGAGGTTGTATTTTCTATCTGTAATAATTTAGATTTTGCACAGTGTCCTTTATCTTACTGCCCACAGTGAATTCCCATTTTGCATAGCTCCATGTAATTGGTTCTGTGATTCTTCTTTTCTGGGTTTCTGAAGAAAAGTTACCAATATTCATGAGTTATTTGTGATATTAAGGGAGAACTTGGGGAAGTCATTTAATAGTCCTTTTATTTGAACATACAATAACTTTGAAGTCAGACCTTTGGTGATTTCAATCTACTTACTATCTTTGCCTCCCTATTGTCTTTCTTAAAATAGTCATCTTAACTGATCAAACTAAGAGAAAATTAAGAAATTCAATGAAATACATACTAATTATGCATATTTTATAACTATAAAAATATAAAGTATTTGTAACATCTTATTTATTGAGAAATAGATCTTTCAATATTAGAGAAAATTTCTAAAGAAGACAAATAGGACCAGATAAGTTGAACAAGCAGCTGTATGACTGGTATAGCCAAAAATTCCAATTAGTACAAATAAGAAAAATATATCAAGAAGTTATGTAGCTGAAAGGGAGTCCCTGAAGGGGCAACATTTTACAGGCATTTGCTGAAAACTGGAAGTAGGAGAATATAGACTAGAAGAACTACAACAGAATCTTTAAATGTATCCAGAAGTCAAAGTGAAAAAAGAAAAAGGCCACAGATAAAATGATTTTATTAGATCTGACTAAAAGCACTAAGGTAATGTATCTTCCTGAGTATTAGAACTCATCTTAGTATAGGCGATGCTATGTTGAGAATGCACCAACTTATTTTGAATATATGCAAACATCTCAATATAAATTTTAAATGTGCAAAACAATAGCTGCTTGCAAATGTGATTAAAGAATTTGTCAATAATTATTGGGAAAATTGTAGTGAATTAGAAAATTGTAGTGAATTTCTGGACAAAAGAAAACATGGCCTCAATTAATAGGCGTGCTTCCTGGTTCAGTTTTAATCAGGATTTATATTTGTGTCACATTATTCATTTTATGCTGTTCTTATACTATGTCTCTAACATGGTTCTTTGTCACATAAGCTTGCTCTATGATGGATAGATATGTCCTTCAAAAGTTCTTAATTACTAGTTGCCAAAAATGGTGACTCTGTGTCCCCAAACACATATAGCACATATTTTAAAAGACAAGGGGGTTCATCTCCTACTTAAAATAGATTATTTTCCTCTGATGTTCTTAACTAAATATCTGCTGCCTGTAACTTCTCTTTCCAAGGGTTTTTTCTCTTTCTAGTATGTCTGCAGGCTTCTCCTCTCTCTACTCTCCTCCCTCTTTGGCTCTCATTCTCTACTGGCTCTCAATCACCCTCTTGGCTACAGATTCCTCTCCCATTATTGAAGAGAGTCAATTCCAGCTTTGAGTCTAAGCTCAGCATGATTCCTCCAATGGGCAGTACAGAGAGTGTCTTATATTCTAAGGACAACTAACAGATATACTCTCCAACTGGGCCATCCCTAGGGTGTAAGTGGCCCTTGGCAAATCATTTGGTGGACCCCACATCTAATATTGGCAATTTGAGTTTTTCAATATAATACAGAATTCATGGGCTCATGTCAGGTACAGCGATTTTTCAAAGAAAAGATAAAATAAAAGATAGAGATATATGGTGTTTATTTTCCAATTATGCATGTGAATTTTCCTCTTAGTGTCCAACCACCATCTCTTCCTGCCCAGGTTCAGGACTTATAAATGCATGCTCTTTATTGCCACATGCATCATTCCTGACTAATTTTACATCACCCACTGTGAGAAAAAGGTATCAATGCTATTATCACTCACAATGCCATGTATCTTGAGAATCTATTTGTATTTGGAGGGGGAAAGGTAGGTTTTCTTGTCTCTGCAACCTCCTAATTTCATTTATTTAATGCTGGTTACATCATTACTCCTGACTCTACATCATCTATCATGCTGCCCAGGAATTCTGGCTTCCACTGAATAAAAAGTTTTTATTTCACTTTACTGACAATGTCACAAATGCAAGTCTTACATAGAAGATGTAAGAAAATTCAAATGATCATTTGTTTTCTGGTCATTTCAAGTGTGCTGTTGAAGTGTGGCATAAATATAGAACAACATCCTCTAAAACCATGTCTTTTTTTGTGTGTGCTCTTATGAAATAGTCACAGCATTCCTAGAATGTGATCCTTTTCAGGTTGGCCTCACCCTTGCTTTCCACACATTTCCACCACTGAGGAGAATAAAGGGAGAGCATGACATCACCACATCAATCTGAAGCAAGAGAGGATCTCATGCAGAAGGATTCATGTGCACTATAGAGCAAATCTTAAAATACCTGTGGGGATATAAGCTCAGCCACCCCCAGGGGCAGCCTAGCATGGTGCCTGTGGAGGGAATGGAGCAACTTCCTGGATGCAGGAGATCATGGGTAAAGGACACCTGTCTCCAACCCCTCGGATGTTGCAGACTGGAGGTAACAGTCACTACATGGACAGGCAAGAGCCAAAACATGGGTCTCTATAAATGGCTCAGACCCAAAGGACAGTGGAAATAGATAAACTCCTCCTATGCCCAACATGTGTGAAAGTTACCCAAAATGTTAATATGGGAGCCATTTTGACAGCCTCATCTTATGAGAATTCTCAAAAGAAATACCTAGTTCACTAACCAGCAATAGTGACAGGCCCCAGTCATATAAGCCCAGCAAGGAGTCTTGGGATGATCCCACAGGTGCAAATTTCACAATTATATCTGGCCAACTCATTCTATGAGATAGATGCCGATACTCCAAAAGAGACAACATGAGACTGTGGCCCACTCATGTCCCAATCTAGGCCCAGGACACCTTGAACAGATATCACTAAAAGCCCCAGGAATAGCTTCAGGCATCAGAGAGGGATTCAGAACTTTTCAAGGAAGGCACAGGGCAAGAAGCTAGAACAGGAGCCACACTTGCCCAAGTCTGAATGCAGAACAGATCCCAGAGATAGCAGCTCATGCTTTTAAGTAGCTATTCCCAGAATCATGTAGTGGACACAGACATATAATGTATATCACCTAGTTTACATTAAATCAAACTAACTTTAATTAAATGTCAGTATTTCATGATACTCCATAAAATGGCAAGATGTTTCACAATCTGAACAAATATGAAAAATCATTATTATTTAGGTTCATTTACTATTCACATTATCAATGGTAATAAAGTCAAATTATTATAAAGTCAAGTAAGATGTCAGTCACTTGCCATTTAACCTCCTCCTTCATACGCCACCACTCACTCTCTGCCACTGGATCCCAAAGTACACAGTGGCCTCTCCAACTGCATCCAGTGCAGTGGCCTTGACTTCCTCAGCACCATGCAAGACACTGCTCCCCCTCAGTCCTCAATGAGAAGGTCCCAAACACATGACCAAAATTCCCAAACCTGGATGGCTCTGAGAGTGTTCATTTTGCTCACTTCAACAGCCATGGGGGAATGATACAGCAGATGTTTTATTACATTATAAACATTACACACACAAGGTCTCAAAACCAAGAGAATCCTGAAGAGCATTGACATTAACCGCAGTGATGGAATAAACAAATAGGCAGCTGTGATCAATCCGCAGTAATCCTATTAATCACCAGAATAAAATAGGAGACAACCAAGACTACTACAGCAGCACTAAATGAACTTCCTCCACCACTGTCACACAGGAGGAAACGATTCATCATACTGAAGCCCGAAGCTCATTTTCCACATGAAAAATGAACTTAAGTGTAATTTAATGAGACCACAGGTACATTTCCATAATGTTTGCGGATTTATTTTAAAAAATCAAGAGCTTCCTGGCTAACTGGTGATCAAAGAGAGTAGTACTGTTCTAAATAAAGTTCATTTAAAAGAGGTATTGTTGCTGAGACCGGTTTGGCTCAGTGGATAGAGCGTCAGCTTCTGGACTGAAAGGTCCCAGGTTCGATTCCGGTTGGGGGCATGTACCTTGCTTGCGGGCACATCTCCACTGTGGGGCGTGCAGGAGGCAGCTGATCGATGTCTCTCTCTCTCATCGATATTTCTGACTTTCTATCTCTCTCCCTTCCTCTCTGTAAAAATTCAATAAAATATATTTTTTTAAAAAAGAGGTATTGTTAACTTTCCCTGCATAGATTCCATATATGCCCTTGATTAGGTAAGAAACAATTTTACCCGAGTGTATGTGTGTGTGTTTTTTTTTGTTCCTGGTGACTTTCCATCTCCTCAAGACATAGTAATGATTATCTCCATTATCTCAAAACTTTATACCAGCCCTAACTGGTTTGGCTTAGTGGATAGAGTGTCAGCCTGCAGACTGAAGGGTCCCAGGTTTGATTCCAGTCAAAGGCATGTACTTTGGTTGTGGGCACATCCCCAGTAGGGGGTGTGCAGTAGGCAGCTTATTGATGTTTCCCTCTCATCAATGTTTCTAACTCCTATCCCTCTCCATTCCTCTCTATAAAAAAAATCAATAAAATATATTTAACAAACAAACAAAATTTTATACCAGACACCAAGACATCATAAACATGCTTCAGTCTTCCCCCTTCAGCATGGCCACCTGAATAGAATGTTTGGGCCATAGTATTTCTGCTTAGTGATGAAAGCTTCTTGGAGCTCTGTGGATTTCAAGGACATATATGTTTTTCTCAAAGACTGGAGCAAATGCAGTCATTGCTTCTCAAAATGACTACAGGGGAGAAGGAAGATATCAGTCCGTGAGGACTGGGGTCCATAATGAGGGCTTCTTAAACCATGCAGATATTAAATTGGGCTTTGAAGAAAATGGAAGATATGATGAGACATAGGTGAGAAAGAGAGGTGTCCCAAGAGAGTAGATTAGAATGCTCAAGGCATAGAGGTAAGACCTTCACAGAAAATAGAGGAGACCTGAGAGACTGGCAGCATACCTGCCTCAGTTGGTGTGTAAAATAATAGGGGTTAAAAATAACATCAGCTAGATATAGTGAAGCCAAATCAGAAAACTGCTGTGTGTGAATTCATGTTATGTAAGCTGAAAAAAAATTAAAACACAGACATTTTTATTTATAGATAGCCAATGGAGAGTGTTTTGTAAATGAGAAAATTCTAGAATACATGATTTCTCCAAATTTATCAGATTTTGATATGTCAGTTTTGTAACTGATTTGATTGTCTGAACACAGTATCTCTCCATGGTACTTATTAGTAATGGAGTAGTGTTAGATAGTGAGACCAGTCAATGGTATGCAAGTCAGAACACTGAGCTGTAGGACCAACTCCTGGGCCAAAACAAGTGAATAGCCAAATCTGAAAAACTATTGCAACCAAAGTTAAAGAAGAATAAATTGACCCCCTTGCCAATGTGGCTTTTAATAATATTTAATGAGCACTTAATGTCTCCATGTTAATGCATCAACACTTTTTGGGTATTTTGTATGTTACTCATCACACCATCTTGTAAGATCCCATTATTACCCTTATTTTACATATAAAGAAATTGGAGCTGTGAGATCAGATCCCAGGTCTGTCCAACCCTAAGGCCTAAATCCTCAACCCCTCCACCATCCTGTAGAAGTTTCACTTTTTCCAGGCATTTCTGAGTATGGAAATTGAGAAGGATGCTTTCATCAGTGGAATGTGGTTTTGTTTGTGCCTGACAAACTAAGATTATCCAATAAGTATGTATGAATGACTTTCTCTCACATGTCAATATTTCCAATATAATAAACTAGGGCCCAGTGTATGAATTTGTGCACCTTGAAAGGAACTGTGGGCCACAAGGCTGCAGTGGGCATAGGGGCAGTCTTGGCCCATCCTCCAAACCCCTGCCCAACAGGTTGTTTGGTTGTTCTGCAGTTCTGTCTATTTGCATATTAGCCTTTTATTATATAGGATGTGTGCATCAAAGGTTTAGCTTTCACCAGGATGGGAAAATTCTATAGAGTAAGCCCTTCCTCCTCCCTTTATAGCTCTCCAATTCCATTGTTGTACTGTTTTTTGAGCTAAAGGCTAAGGGTGCAGAGCAGCTTTATAACAGCATAAATCTCTGTCTACAGCAGGGACAGCTGCTCTTCCTCTTTTCAGTTATATCTGTCTGATGTACTTGAGCCTTAATAGCTCTGTGACTTTGGGCAAACCAATGCACCTCCCTGAGCTTCTTTCCTCAGCACTTATGCAAGGATGATAATAGTACCTATCTCTGGAGATTAAATGAGATAATGCATGTCAAACATGTGGCAAAGTGCCTTGCACAATAAAAGCTCAATGAATAATAATAATGTTGTTATTCCCAGTTCTTTATTGGTTTCTATGGTTCTTCCCACCTGGAAATCTTTTCTTCTCAATGGCCTCCCTCAATGTTCCCGCTCCTTACAGGACAGGTAAAGTCTTATTTCCTCCAGGCTCTTTGTTTTGTCTCTTCTCTGAACACCTGGGTCCACACATACTAATGAACAGTCCCACACAGGCTTAAGTACTTCCCTGTTCTCCAGTCATCTTATCAGCAGCATGGCGTCCCCAGAGCATTTTGGCATTGCTGAAGAAATACTATCCCAGGCACTGGTGTTGGCTACTCCCACATGTGAGGGACTAAGCTGAGATATTCACTGTTTAGTAGAAAAAGGTGAGGCACTCAAAGGGTTTCCAGAGCAGTCATAGTGAGTTAAAAAGGAGAAAGGGTAGGAAACAGACTGCCTTCCTGAAGCTTTATGAAAACAGCTCCTTGGGTTTTGAGTTGTCACACAGTGTAGGTGCAGAAGTGACTAGGTTAGAAAACCTCCAGTGGGTCCTAGGTCTGATTCTCTCTGCTACTGTTCAGCAGCTTTTCAATATGCTTAGTTATGTCCTGAACTCTCCTATAAAAATAAAGCCAGGAATTAAATTCCCTTCTTGGTTCTATGTGTTCATGCTTTCTATTCCCATTGTTTCTATGGCTGAATGTCTACCATTGTGAAGGTCACAGAGCCTTCCTAACCTTCTTAAAAGCAGAGAAGACAATGAAAGACCACTATCCAGCAAGAGCTGTCTCCCACTCTCCCTACATAATTTCTCATACTCATGGCAACAGATGGTAATTTTATGATAAATTGAACAGACTGGTGAGTAATTGTCCAGGGAAGCAAAAGATAAGAACATGTCCTCATCTCTTTAATTCAAGAACAATTTTTAAGCAGCTTAAATTAATTGACAGTTGTTTGAGACCAGTCTCCTAGAACTTGCCAGAGAATGACAAATGGATGATGTCCAAGTAGAAGTTTACCAAATTTGAATGACAGGGAAATATCATCTCTACATCTGAATTACTCAATGCTGTTTTAAGTTTCAAAGTGGGCCTGAAAACATGTTTATAATCATCAGCAATGTTTGCATGAAGTATTTGCCTTCTAAAGTATTTGCTTATGTGGGTAAATAGCAACTCTCTCCTGACACAATTAATTTCCTAGTGAACCCTTCCTCATATATTATATGAGCCAAATATCAACTGAATCCTGATCAAATGATCACAAACATCAATATTAATGGAGATTAAAAAATAATTTTTTTAATTTACATTTTCTTAATTCTTTTAAAAATTGAAATACAATAATGACTCCTCCTAATTTTGGGGTTACTTTGATCAGGTAATCAAAAAATTTCCAATTGGTGAATAATTCTTTCTTTGCCTCTTTGATCACAGAGGCCAACCATTGTTTTGTTTTCCTGATATGTATTCTCCCTTCCTCAGACAATGGCCTGATTTTTCTGTGGGGATTCACCTCTCTCCCACTCTCTATGTGACACGGGGGAGCTTGACTTTCCATCTGGGCTCCTGGGTAAGCATTTCACAGCCACTTTACCTGGAAGGAATTGGAACCACTCAGAATCTCCCTCATCTCTTATCTCTTCTATTCTTTCTGCTTCATTCCCTCTCAGCCTTGACAGATCTGCATCCTCCATTTCTATATTCACAGAGCAGAATATAGTGCCCAGGCACCATAGCTCCCAAGTTCTGTGGTTACAGTGCCATTCTCATATAAACCCCTCTTAGGTCTGCTGCTCTCTGGTTACTGCTAAGTGAGTGTGTCCAATATGCTTTGTCTTGTCCTGAACTCTCCTATGAAATAAAGCCAGTTATCTCTATATATCAATTCCAAAAGACCAAGAGATTCCAACGAGCACATATTTATCTACTATGGACAAGGCAGCTATTGGCCAGAGTGTTGGGGCTTATATTAACTCAAAGTTGATTGGCCCATTCCTCATAAATCTGGAATCGAACACCAAGAGAAAGCATATTATTCAGCTTGGTGATAACCCAAAAGTGGTCTACTATAATCTCTTTATTCCCTTTTAGTCACAATGTGTGTTTTTCCCCCAAATCACCCAGTCATGGTGATAGACTACCATGACTCAAACAAGGTGGCAAAACTTTGGAAATCTGGATAGTAACACCTGTTACAAAGAGAATCTGATGTTTTTATAGCAACAATGGTATAAAGGATAATGAAAATTATCTAAATGAATAGGTAGGATTTTAATAAGAGCTTTCTCATCAGCCTTATATATTCAGAAGCCTTCATACAGATCTTTTGATGTTTACTGGAATATCTAAAATTTTGATAACATTTTGCTACTCAGAAGCATGTATTTAACAAACTTAACTATATGGAGTGATCACTAAGATTAGTGAATTTACTGCAACCTTGGAAAATTACTAAATTGCTTCAGAGCTAAGAGATTCCCAACACGAGGAAAGAGAATTAGAATTTCTCCACATCATGCTATTTGTTGTTAGAATACAGGCAGAACTCAGATGATTTTTATGCTATGTATGTTCCACCAACATTGTGAATGGAATACTTTATGACATAATTTAGCAAACATCCTCCGAATCCCAGCCACTTTTTCAGTGGTTATGTTGCCACATCTTTTGATTGACTGAGGTTGTTTATGTGATCTGTGTTTTGACTTCCTCTTCCTGGCTTCATTAGAGCCAATGCCTGGCATATGTGGACACTCAATGGATATTGCTTGAGTGGCTGATTGTCAAACCAATAGTGATGTGGTATCTGAAGACACTAGATTAGCAAGAAACAGTCAGTTTCTAATATTCAGAGTCACCCAAATGATCATTCTGTTTTATGGTCCTGGAGAGGAGACATGTTTCAATTGTTTATTTTACTTTCTCATCTATAGTCTTAGAACTGTAACAGTGCCTGGCACAGACAGGAGACTGCATAGCATTTGTTAAATGAGCAAATAAGTTCCACCAATATAGTCCAAGTCAACAGGAAGGGTCTGTGTAATTTAACTTTTCACATGCAGAACTATCATTCTACATATCTACTTCTAATCTAAACAACTATAGAGACACTGGAAGAAAAATACACATATGTGAAAGGTTTGGAAAAGGGACTTTTGAAAAAAGGCTTGGTTGGCTGAAGTTGTGGGTTGTCACTAACTGGTTAACTATAATGCCTTCACATAAAGTGTAAAATTATGCACTGCTACTTTATTTTAACTTGGATGCTAAGGTAAGACCTAACTTCATTAATATCCTCACTTATCTGAAGAATTATTATATGAACCATTGTAAGCAGCTACCAGTCATTCTGAATGAGAAGAAATGTGGAATCTAAAGAACAAAACAAAGACAAAAAAGAGAAATGATTCATAGATACAGAGAACAGCTGATGGTTACCAGATGGGAAGGAGAGGGGGCTGAGTTAAAAAGATGAAGGGATTGAGTACAGATTGGTAGTTATAAAATAGTCACAGGGATGTAAAGTACTGCTTAGAGAATATAGTCAATAATATGGTAATAACTGTGTATGGTGGCAGATGGATACTAGTAATATAGGAGGCATCATTTGTAAATTTATATAATTGTCTGACCACTATACTCTATAACTGAAACTAATATAAAAATATTGACTATCAAAATATATAAATAAAATATTACATTAAAATAAAAAAGAAATGACTTAAGGTACAGTGAGGAGTTTGACTAGACATGAAAAAGAACTTCAAACTAGTTAAATATTGCAAGTCTCCCAAATAAAAAAAATAACATGGTCCTATTAGAGATCTTTAGAGAAAAAAAAAAAGCAACTTTTTTTCAAGTTTTACAAAATCCCCAAGGGAGACCTGCTTTTAATGGTTTCATGAGATCTCTTTCTGTTCCGAGAATACTGATTCCTTCTCCATCCTTAACAAGGGCACCCTCATTTCAGTATTTGAAGTCAAAGCATAAAGCAATTCAGACTTTGGCTAATTGATTAAATTAAGTTCTACCTTTCAAGTTTCCATTTATATAAAGTTACCCAATCAAAGGAATTATTTTCTCTAAACTAAGAGGATGGAGAGAGATGCCATTATCACATAATATGTCCTCACTCCCACGTGCAAAACTGGTCTTATTCATCTTTCCAGAAATTAATTCAGTCTGAAAAATAAAACACAATTTAATATACATACTTCCTGTTGCTCTACCCTTACTTATTTGCATTTTCAGCTTTTAATTAAGTTTGTAATATAAATCCTTTGAGATTAACTGCTTTATTCCGTTTATATAATTACTATACCATCCTCAGGCCCCAAATCACCATAAGTAATTGGTGAAAAAAAATCAAATTAGATCAGTGAGTTTTTGCCAAAGTCTGTGTGACCCAGAAGCTTTTCTAAAGTATTTATGGAACGCTGGTCTATTATTTCTTACTGTGATTTCCATAAACTTCTCCTTCTATTCCCTTGCCTGGGCATATCATTTATGCCCAGGAATTGCCAAATACCAGAAATATATATGGCCTACTCTGAGTTATAGACCCATCTAGCATCTTCCCACCTGATATTCTCTTTTGAACATTTCAGATGGTTCTTGGAATCCACAATTCTAAATCTTAACCTGCTCTTAAGTTCTCCTCCCCTAAAACATGTGGACCTCTTCCAGGGCCTGGAACTACCGTCCATTCAGTTATACAAGAGAGAAAGCACTGTCTCAGTGAGGCCTCCTGATTTACATCTTTCAAAGTTTATCTCTAAAACTCATTTTCTGTATTTCTGTAGCCCTACCCTAGCCGAACTGCATTGTCTTTTACTGTAATATCCATACTGCTGATCTCCCTGAACCCCCTCTGGCCTCATCTTCAATCCATTCTGGACTATAGGCAAAGTGATCTCTTAAGATTTAATAAAACCCTAACTGGTTTGGCTCAGTGTATAGAGCATCGGCCTGCAGGCTGAAAGGTCCCAGGTTCGATTCTTGTCAAGGGCATATATCTTAGTTGTGGGCACAACCCCAGCAGGTGGTGTACAGGAGGCAGCTGATCGATGTTTCTCTCCCATAGATATTTCTAACTCTCTATCCCTCTCCCTTCCTCTCTGTAAAAAAATCAAAAATATATATATTTTTAAAAAAGACCCTTTCATCCTGATAATGTTATATGAAAAAATAATATCCTAAACCTGGTTTAAAATGGTCCTCGTGACCGAGCCTGTTCCTCTATGATGACCCCATGTGTCTCTGTTTCTGATCCCTACTAAAACCCCAGCTTTGCCATGTGTGGGTGAATCACTGATAATCTGACACCTCACTAGACTAAAGATCTCTAAGGGAAGAATAATGTGCATTTTTTTAAACACTTTTATTCCAGCACTAACACAGTTCATAGCACCAATGGGTGCTCACCAAATAATTGTTCCATGAGTGAATAGACAGATGAACTTTTCTTGAACAATAAGTAGCAATCTGTAGGTATAAGTTCATAAAGATATAGATAAGGAACACTTTCCTATGTAACTCTTCTACCTCTCCCAGAATGTTTGAAATGCAAAGATTAATCCCTGGCTGGTATGTCTCAGTGATTGGGCATCATCCCATGCACTGAAAAGTTACTGGTTGGATTCCTAGTCAGTGCACAAGCCTGAGTTTCAGGCATGATCCCCAGGGGAGGCCGGGGGCGGGGGAAGGGGAAGCATGCTGGAGGCAGCCAATTGATATTCAGCTCTCACATCCATGTTTCTCTCCCTTTCCCTTCCTCTATTTCTAAAAATAAATTTAAAAATATTTTTAATTATTTTTTAAAAGGACTAAAATATAAGGTATTTTATCCCATCATTTGAAAAAGGCTTACAATAGAAATTCCTTTGGGAGCTGAAGGGAAATATTTGTAGCCCCTGGAGGCAGTGTGTCAAAGAGGAGAAAAAAAGAAGGGCGGGGGCGGGCGGGGGGGGGGGGAAGAGATCAGAGCAAGGCTGCTTTTGTTGCCAAAGTCTCTGAGGGCTTGGAGGAGTCACCTGATAAGAGATCATGCACTATTTTCTGTTCTAGAACTCCCTTTTCTCATAGCTGCAGGTTTAATTTCATTGCAAACCCCAGACACAACCCTGCCAAAGGGCAAGAGAAAATTAAAGAGTAAAGAATCTTAAATGATTTGGTATTCAACTGAGCTGGTCTTGACCTTATAATTTAGGTGTGATGTCTAGGTTTCTTATCCAAAGCCTCCTGAAATACTTGTTGGAGTTCTAGTAAAAATGTGTGTGCAGTTATTCTTTAGACCTGTTTCTTTCTTTTGATTTTTGTCCAGTATTGGTTTCTTCCTCACATTCTTGCAAGTCCAGGAACTGGATTACTGCTAGAAATCTCCTCTCCTTGACAGGGACATGCTGCTGACAAATTCTCCATCTGCCTTGCTCACCTGGATTCTCTGTCTCTGTCACTGTTGGGCCCACTTTTGGACCCCTTTGAACTGTAATTGAACTCTTATCCATTGTTTGTCTATTTTTTCAAACCCTTCCCCCTGAGAGTCTGCTTCACATGAGTGGGCAAGTCTAATTATGAAACCTGATTCCTCCCTGTATGTCTCATGCCACTGCATTTATTTGGTCATATTCAGTTGTGTCATTACACTCTAGGATGTATGACGAGGAAAATTTTAAAAAGTTGTGCTTCTCTGGAGAAGAGATATAACTATCTCTGACATTAGTTATGATGGACAGATATTATTTCTACTTTCTGATACCCCATATTCTTATGTAATCAATACCTTCCCCTGAGTGTTAGCAGGACCTGTGATTTGTTTCTAAACAAGAGAATAAGGTCCCTTTCTTAATTATATTACATAGTACTGTCATTCCCTTCTTGCCTAAGGACTTTCTGAATTGCTGGCATTGACCAAGAAAGGTGCCCTTCGGAGTATCCTAAATGGTAAAGAGCTCGGGAAAGACTTTGGCCAAAAATCAGCAAGGAACTGAGGCACTCATTCCAACAACCCACAAGGAACAGAATCCTGCCAACAACCATGGGAACTCCGAAGCTGATCCTTCCCCAATCAAGCATCAGGTGGGACTCCAGTCCTGGTCACACTGTCACTTAGCTCTGTGAGAGACCCTTAGAGCTAATCTGTGCCTAGATTCCTGACCAAAAGAAGTTGAGGTAATAAATGTGTATATTTTAAACCACTAAATTTGTGGTAATATGTTATGGAGCAATAAATGACTAAGTTCACTAGTTATTAAAATTACAAATGCCTGGTGATTTTAAAGCTTAAACTATTTCCCACTACACAGAAGATATAATCAGCATAATCAACTGGGTAAAAGCCTAGGACAATTAAAAAAAAACACTTTATGATCTGGAAATCATAAATATGCCTAATTTTAATTATCTGTGTAAATTGCTCATTCTACCTTATTTGGGCCTCTATTTCCCTATTTAATAAATAGTAAAAGATCACAAACTGTTGGCCTATGGAATTCTGACAGTCACCAAATTTATTGTTTGTCTTCTTGAATTCAATTCACCATGCTTGTTGTTTTAACTAATTACCAATATCCAGAAAGTGGAATATTTCACATAAAGAAATAAGTATTCTTAATTATTCTTGAAATAAAGAAGACCAAATCTCACCCTTATCTTGAGAAAAATGGCTACTGTCAATTTCTGTGGGCACTTACTTTCCAGCTCAGCATAGCTGCTGCCAGTTTCAATGAAATTCCCGAGACTAAGTGTTGCTTCCAGTATTTATGTGTGCATAGCATTATTAAATAAAAATAGAACATGAAATATTTTTAGCACAAATGTGTCTTTCAAACATGGGAAAATAAATCTAGATAGGATTGGTTCCTATTCAGTTTCCAAATAACTCTCAAGACATTTTGGGGTTAACAAACTATGTATAAGATCTGTACACAGAAAACACAAAATACTGATAAAAGAAATCAAAAAGGATCTAAATAAATGGGGAACTATTCCATGTTCATATTGGAAGACTCAATACAGTGGTACCTCGAGATACAAGTGCCCTAACATACGAGATTTTTGAGATACGAGCCGTCAAGCGAGCGATTTTTGCTTTGAAATATGAGCAACATTTGAGATAGGAGTAATCGCGCGGATCGGCCGGCTGCACAGGAC
This sequence comes from Lasiurus cinereus, assembly GCA_011751065.1. Taxonomy (NCBI): domain Eukaryota; kingdom Metazoa; phylum Chordata; class Mammalia; order Chiroptera; family Vespertilionidae; genus Lasiurus; species Lasiurus cinereus. The sequence goes on from JAAGEH010002531.1 coordinate 12,422,031, forward strand.
CAACCAGTTTACCACCACTCGAGCGTCTCATAGTTTCCCACGCCTCAAGGTTACGGAACGAATTAAACTCGTATCTCGAGGTACCACTGTATTATCAAGATGTTAATTTCTCCAAAACTGATCAATAGATTCAACAGAAAACAATCAATACCACAGCAAGTTATTTTGTAGATATCAACAAGCTGATTCTAGAATTTATGTGAAAAAGTAAAAGACCTAGTATATAGCTAGAGAGAAGTTTACTCCGGTATTTTATAATTGCACTATTAAGCTTAAAGTGATTAATTTTTCAGAAAATATGACAGATTCATTTTTTATTATTATTTTACTATAGGTTATTTTATGTAGACTTACATAGCTCTAATTTTGAATCTTGATGGTCAGACCATTGATGTTCTAAAGTAAGGGCCTAAGGTGTTAAAGTATCATTATAATTGAAGCAAGTTAAATACTTATTTCCAGCTCAAACTTTTTAAACATTTATTTAATAAAATGAAATAATGTCTCAACCTTGGCCTATGGTCCTGGGAAATGAATTCTATTGTTGATTTTTATATTGATTCTCTACATCTATGTCTACATATATACATAAAGTGTTCTTTAATTTTTCTTCTACTCTTATTTCCACCATCTGCCCACATTTTCCAAGTTGTATTTCTCTATACAAATTAGGCTTCCAAGGCTAGTCATACAAATTTGATTCCTCCTAGGACACTATAGTTTTAATTTTGGCAAGGCTAAAATTGTACAGTGGTGTTTGGAAAAGGAATGTAAAAAATAATTAGTTAGGCATTACCAAGTGAGGATGAATATCATTCTCTTCAACTCTTTTTTTTTCTGAATAAAATTGTTATTCTTTATATATGAGCAGCAACTTGAATTTTTTTATAGTAAAATGTTTGGGGAGGGGAGAAATATTGGAAATAACAATATATTTCAGTATAATAATCAGTTGGAAAGAAAAACATAGTTTGAGTAACTATACTATACCCATAAGAATAACTTTGGAAAATAATAGATGAATGATCACATCTGACTGATAAAAAATAATATAAAATATATTTAAAAAACCATAACAAAATGATAAATGAAAATTACAAGTTCTGCTTTTAACTAACGTAGCTGAGGACTAAGGCTTTCATGAACTTCTTTCAGGACTAACTTTAATCCCTACAAATTTCAAGAACTTTATTTAAAAAAAAACACAGTAAATATGATATTCCATTAGCAAAAAGTTAGGTATTTTGACAGGAAAAAGTAATGTAAAATATATTTAAAATACAATTATATAATAATCTGATTAGATGAAAGTAGTGTTACATAAAAACTGTTAAAATAGGAACATAATGTATTTTGATTTTTTTAACACTCTCTTAAGATTGACTCATATCATTTTATCATATTAATTCAATTTTGTTTGACTTAGAGGTGACTTGATTTACAGATACTGCTAACAGAAAACATACCAGAAGCAAATGGAACTAGCAAACAGAACGCTGTCAGAAAAATTGATATGCTTTTGCTTTTCGCTTCTTTGTTTTTGCTTTTAGCTGTTGAATATGCAGATACCTCATATCCAAGTCAAACATCTTTCTGTAATAATTAGTTATATTTCTGTAATTTTATTAATAGTAGCCTCAACAACTCAACAACCAGCACATCTCCAAAGATGAACTGTGAGCAAACAATAAGGACTATGGTGTGTTAAGATAAGCAGGACATGGTTGCCACCCGCTGGAACAGACAAGCTCTAGTCTAGGGAGAGGATTTACCTGAGATTAAAAGTTACTTGGACTATTATTTGGTTGGAGATGATTTATCTGAGATTACACTATAGCATCATTGCTGACAGAACATTGCTACAGGTGTATATCTGTACCTGTGATGAATAAAGCTGTTGTAATTTAATGTGGTCATTAATGAATCCAAGGAGAAGGTAGTGTAGGTGAGACTCAGAGACTGCAGGCTTTCTGAGCATTTCTTTGCTTCTGCAGCAGGCCTATTTCCACTCCCTTAGCACACTATCCTCTCTCTTCATTTCAAGAGCTTGCAGTTAAGTCAGCCTGAACATTCCTCCTCCATCTCTCTCCCTTTCCTTTGCTTTCTCCAGACTGTCTTTTTCATTCAGATCTCAGCATGATATAACATTTTCTCAGAATATCTCCTTTCAACCTCCTCTTCTGTGATAGGGTCTTCTCCTATGAGCTCCCATAGAAACCTGTCATGTCACTTTTATCACTTGTGTATTGCCTATTTATGTGTGTATTTTTCTTCTCTAGACTGAAAAGTTTCAGAAGGCTGACTGTCTTGCCTTTTCCACTGTTTTATCTCCAAGAACCAGGGTGTTGCAAATAATTGCATCAAATTTTGTTCCATTGCATAAACCATTGAGTAAATGGCGCCCTCTAGGGATGCATATTTTGCAGCCTGTACCAGGTCTAGTATAATTCTGTCCTGTAGTCTCAATAAAAACTATTTGTAAGACGAATAAATACTAAACCAAATATTTCCTAAAATTTTCCCTAATTCTAAAATTCTATGGCTATTCATAAAATTTACAAACAAGATCTCAATATAAATTACAAAAACTACCAAACTACATGACATAATATTCAGTTTCATATTTATAGGCATACTCAGTTTTAATACACTATCACATAAAATACAAGTTATAGCAATAATAACAGTGAAACACATTTATTGAAGAACTTAATGTAAGATATATGTGCCTGTATATGCAATAAAGACATTTTGAAAACTATCTACAGGGTTGATATATTTATAATTATGTATAGATGTAAAATTGTGTCACTGTTGACTTGTGGAGTCTTTAATATTGTTTTTAACACTTTTTATTGAAAATATTCTTTTAATATTTAAATTATACAAGTTTTCACAGTGGAAGTGCTTTCCTGAACCTTTTGACATTTCCATACCAGTTTTGGAGAGCACTTCCTACTTTCTGATATAACAAAATAGGTTAGGCTTAGTTTACACACCCAAAACCCAAAATTTCTGCAAAGAGCCCTAGTCCCTTCTATTTAGAAACCAAAATCTGGGCTCGAGTATCTCAGTACCACCAAAGGTTCATTACTTCTAGGCCCTTAGGTGCACAGAACACATAGATATACACACGTGCAACATACATACATTGTATTCATGCATCTAAGGAGAGACTTTCCCCTCGTTTATCATTCCCTAATTTATTTTTTCTCCTCCACAGTGAGAATACTGGTTTCCAAGAGCAATATAGTCAGTTCTTTGATTCATCTTATAAATACAAAATTTGGGAATACATACATACCAGTTCCAACAAACTTACAAAATTAGTATTTCTTTGGAATTCATTTTGCTCATAGAATGTATCACACCAAAACGATAAAGTCAGAGAACCACATATAAAAGTTACTTGGACTATTTTGTTATTGTTGTTGTTATAAAGTTGATGTACATTTGAACTCATTTTACTTTTGTAGTTTCTCGATCCTCTTAAATTCAACTTTCCCTTTAGAATGTGTAAAACATTAACATGGTGCAAGAGTCAAATTTGCATTAAAATTACATTCTGTAATGTTGCATTCCTTTCTAGCCTCTTTTCATCCACTGCTTGTAGATCATTTATTTATGGTTCATAATATTGAGATTTATAGAGATGTTTAAGTTAGGAATAAAGATAAAATGATAGATTGTAATTTGTGAAGCAGTACATTGGGTATCTCATATTCTTATAGAGTTAATACAAAGGAGCACATTTCAGGCATGATATTTTATATTTAAAAGCATAAATATATTGAATGACTTATTTGAATATTGGTTTTAATGTTATATAAATCAAATTTTCTTTAATTATGTTATTTAAAAGAAACCCTTTTTTGACATCCATGATGGAAGTCAACTAGAAAATGGTGATATCTATGGTCATAAAGTGTCATTTGAAAGATAGAGGCTACTATGTTGACAGGAGAGTACAATAATTTCATCAAAAATTATTTTTCCAGAAGAAAGACTTAAATAGATACTGTCAATGAGCTCTAAATATGAAGTCAGAAGACTCAATTTTCAGTCTTAACTCTGCCTTAAGTAGTTGTTGGACTTAGGCAAGAAATTTCACTCCTCTATGATTAGTTTTCTTATCAGTAAAATAAATACAGAGGTGGGAAAAGGAAGTAGAACAAACATTTTTAACCTAACAATTTATGATTTTTATAATGCTATAAGTTGTTACCAAAAATACATTTATTTTTCAGTGATTCTCAAACTTTTGGTTCCAGTGATTAACTTTGAGTCATTCATTATATGCCAACTATCAGCCACTGTACCATACTGAACAGGGGCCCAGAACTGTTCATTATTAATGAATTAGTTTTCCAGATGATACAACTGCAGAGATCCATGGACCATACTTTGAAAAATCTGACCTGCATATTGATGTGACTCAAGTTGAAAGACCTTAGTACTGAAGAACTTGGTTGCCTATATGGCATGATTCCAGTAGCTCTGAATATGTTTCTTGCTTAAAGATAATACTTCTCACATCAAATTTGATGAACCATCATTTTCAAAATAAAGTCAATCCTTTGGAGAAAAGCCAAATCCACAGTAAAATTGCTTCAAGTCATTTATATTTTAATATAAATAATTTGTCAAGTTATGCAATTTTATAGCTTGGAGGGATATTAGTGATTTGATTCAAAGCCCCAATTATACAATTCTATCTGAGAAGTGAAGTGCTTAATTCATGGTCTGACAATGAATGTAATGTCAAATTCAACAGTGAAGTCAAATCTATTTGCTTATGTCATGTTCATTAAACCTTGAAACCTTTCTTTTCTTTGAGAAGTCATGCATAAGAGTGGCATATGGTAGATTGAACAATGCCTTCCAAAGCAATACAGACACTTCCTAATTTCTGGAATCTCTGAATGTTACCTTACCTGGTAAAAGGGACTTTGAAGGCATGATTCAGTTAAAGATCTTGAGATGGGGAGATTACATAGGTGGGTCCAATGTAAGCACAAGGATCCTTTAAAAGGAGGAGAGGGGGCAGGAAGGTCAAATAGAGAGGGCCAACTATTGAATCCAGGGAGAAAGATGAGAAACCAAGGAACTAAACAGCTTCCAGACGCTGAGAAAGGCAAGGAACAGTCTCCCCTAGAGAATCTAGAAGGAACCAGCTCTGCATTAGCTTGATTTCCTCCCTATAAAACTTTTTTTTTTGAATTCTGAACTCTAGAATTGCAAGATAATAAGCTCATGTTGTTTTAAGTTACTATGTTTATAGTAATTTGTTGCAGCATCACAAGAAACTAATATAGGAGGTTGGAGGAAGCCTAGGGCCCTGGAAGCCAGTAAGCAGAAAACTAAAAGGAGGAACAAGGAAAGAGGATACATGACAAAAATGATTCATTGGATGAACCTCAGTAGAGCTAGTGACCACATTCAGAGCTTAAGGCAGAACAGAAGTGCTAATCAAGTAGTTTGTACTCCATACTTTAAATAGATGGGAAACTTTATCTGCTTTATCCATGAGGCATGAACAAATGCTAAACATATACTAATGACACTTGTGACTCACCAACTAGAGGGACACGGCCAGTTTTCCAGCAGTGCTAATGGATTTGCACAGATATTGCAATCCTCTGCTTTTCATTCTCCTTTTAAATGCTGGAACTCATTTGTAGGTCAGACAGTCTGTAATTCAAACAAATTACAATTGACTGGATTCTGTTGGAACTACCTCTCCAACCATAGCCAGGTCCCATCACGTAAAAACCAAGGTAGAATCATTAATTAATTTGTTATGTCACTTGGGAAAAAAACTTTCTTAAAAGATAATTTCCAAAAGAATCTTTTATCAAATGTAACCTTTAGATTAAGTCTCCTCTTTAGACTTAATACATTCAGGACCCCTTTACAGCAAGAGATGTAATTGCCAGGGCATAGCGTCAAACAGACCTGAGTTTAAATCTTTGTTCCTTTACTTATTTGATGGGTAACTGTGAGCTAATTGCTTGGTCTCTATGCATCTGTTTTCTGATCCATAGAATCGAAGTTAGAGCAGTTCTATTAAAGTCGTGGAAAGAGAACATGGTATATAGTATAGAATGTATACTTAGTTCAGTTGCTATTATATTGGGCCACCCTCCAAAGGATTCAAAATGAATATTTAGTGTCTTTGAGCCTTTTTTCTCTGCATCTATGGTTTTCAATCAACCTTGTGGATCCTTACAGTTTCTGAGGCAGAGTCTCAGGGACTTCCCTGTGTGGAAGAATGAAACTTGTGGGCCTCTGGATCCTCCATACCATCTTCTACTAGAGTTGTGCATGCTAGTCCAATAGAAAGGCTAAGTGATTTTTCTACATACAAATGGGAACTTTCCTCTCTGTTATTTCCACATGCCCTTCCTCATCAAGTACAGAACACATCATATTCTTCTCATTCCTGGTATAGGTTTGCACAGACTCCACAGAAATAGCTACAAGAGCTTCCTGGCTTTTGGGATAGAAGCCTAAGCTCTCAGGAGAACTGGATGTAAGGTAAGGATGTGGAGGGAGTCAAAGGAAAAGGTCTGTGGGAAGGGGCAGAGCTTGGCAGTACCTGGAGGGAGAGAAGGACTGTCCTGAGGCTCCAGTAGTACTATCCACACCAGGAGGAGATGAGCAAGGTCTGAAAGACCAGGTCTGGATTCTGAACAATAATTACTGACAAAGGGGGCAGGGGAAAGGAATGATACTTGATGGAATGACCCTGAGAAGTGTATGCTATCATTATATAACTTGATTATAAGTCTCTTCACCAACTATACAATGCAAGTCCTTATTCTGAATTTATTATGTAACATAGCTTGTAATTCCTGATTGTGTTCATTCTCTGCTTAACCTCCTTTTAACTCCAAAACATGTACGCCTGTACTGGAATAGATTGCTGCCTTGATAATATGTGCTCAGCACTTTAAATGCCTGATCTCATCTGACTGTGACAATAAGCCTTAGAGAGATAGTTTTGTGGGGTGGTAGTTGAGATTCATGGCCAAAATTGTGGATTTTGGAGAGTTGCAGAGTCATGGTTTGAACTCAAGTCTATTTGACTGCTGAGCCAGGCTCTCTGCCATTAAATGATGCTGCTCTGAGGCAGTGATCACAACCTGTGTATCCACACCCAGAGGCCCATCAAGGTAGGGCCACATGGTTATATATGTAGTGCTGGTGTGCTTAATAAAAAGTAGACTCACTTATATGGAAAGAAATTTCAATAACCTGGACAACTAAACTCTTTTAGGCACTATGTCAAAATGATATAGCAGGTGCATATATAAAGCGCCCCAATTGAAAGTCTGGTAGGGATTCTTGGGGACAAAGAGAGATTCTTCTCTAGCTAAGTGGAATATACAGAGAGCAGAATCTCACCCCAGGGAAGAAGAGCCAGGGGGAGGCAGATAGATAAAGCCCTCAAGGTCACCTATTGTATTAAGCAGAGGGAAAAGAGCAAGATATAGATAAGGAATTAAGACCGTGTGGGTGGTGGTTAAGAACATGACCTCCGATATAGACGGAATTGAATCTCATTTCTGCCACTTGCTTTGTGACCCTGGGAAATTGGACTTGTTAACGAGAACCCTCTAGGATAGAACTTGGAATTTCATCATGTTTCCCCAGGATATAATGCACTGAGGTCAAAGTTTATGCTTTGTTTCACTTTCCAAGTAACCTTCCTTTTTTGAGGTGCATAGGGAGTTTTGAGCGCTGAGTGAGTGAATATGGATAAAGCTCCTAGCACAGTACCTGGTAAATCCTGTGGTATGCCTTGTTGTATGGTTTAAATGAGATAAGGCAAAGAGCCAAAAACTTTAAGTGGTCAGCAAGATGCCAGTTACTGAGTAGGTCTTTAGCCAAGTTCTGCTTTCTTTCTCTCCCTGGGACCTGTGGTGCTTTGTGTCTAAGCCTGTCTTGAGACAGAGAGGTAAATGGAAGAAATGTGTATGTAGCCTGAGATAAAATGCTGCCACAAGTTCTTCATGCTCTACTCCCCAACAAAAAAACTGGTGAAATCTCGTGCAGAATATGTATAAAATCTGACAGAAGATTTAAAGCAACAACAAAGGATATATTAAGAGCCATAAGAAGGAACAGTTGGTAGGAAATATTAGCATTTAAAAATATATAGAAATATTAATATGAAAGAAAGCAGAACTGAATTATTTTTAAAAGCACAGAGTAGTCCATAGTGTAGTCATCAGAAATAATCAACAATGAGACACGTAGGACTCTAAGGAAAGAGTTTAAATTCAGAGAGCAAAGCAAGAGAGTATGCAAAAATCTTAGAAAGATTTCAATCTTATAATGGTCAAAATATGTTCTTTATAAAATTGTTGGTGCTTTAAAGTATTTCCTTATAATTCACTATGGAGAGGCTCTTTCTCCAACAAGTTGAATTGTGAAATGTTACTCTACTTAACCTTTAAGGAATCACATTTCTTGTTCCTTTTCTGGTTCAAAAAACGTAGAAGTGTTTTTTCTCAATTCTAAGCCCATTTTGTTCTGTCTTTTAGACTCACAGAATTACAGGGGGCTACCTAGGGACAGGTAAGACAGCCAATACATTTTGAAGCAAATAGGAGAAGCCTTTCTTCCATCTTCACCTGCCCACTCCGGGGTATCTTTGGAAAAACTCTGCAATACTGCAGATCCAATCTAAGGTAAATGGTCAGCTTGAATTCATCCCAGTCATCTTCAGAAGCAGATTTCAAATAACTCAGGTCTGGAAAATGTGATCACCTATTTTGAGAGGAAGACCTGAAGCATGGGAATTGAGGAAGCTATAGAAGCAGAGAGTGTCACAATGGAACCAAGTAGCCACACAGATATGGCCCACCTGCCAGGGTGTGAGCCTGAAAGCTTACATAGTCAGTTCAGCAAGCTCTCTTTTGGGGGAAAAAAAAAAGGTTCAGCCACAAAAAAAGGACAAAATAAAAACAAGTAAAAGAAAAAAAACACTATAAGATGTTTATTATTGAGCAGCAGAGTAATCTGCAGACAGAATTATTAGTTAAGATAAGAACTGGATTTATTCAAGCCTCCCCATATATATTGGTTACTCCACAATACTGCAGTTTTTCATCTGTAAGTGGTGCAAAAATATCTATAATAAGGAAAATTCTTTAGGTTGCAAATGATAAAAATCCACTGTTAGAGATTGAATGTTTGTATCCTCCCCAAGTTCATAGGTTGAAATCTTGCTCTCCAGTGTGATGGTATTGGGAGGTGGGGCCTTTGGGAGATAATTTATGCTTAGATAAGGTCATTTTGGTGGAGCCCTTAGGTATGCTATAGTGCCCTTAGAAAGGAGTCAGCAGAACCTGCTTCTTCTCCCTGCTCTCTGCCATGGGTCTGTATAATAAGAAGCAGCAATCTGCAGCCTGGAACAGGGTTGTCACCAGAATTCAGCCATGGTGGCACCCTCATTTCAGTTCTCCAGCTGCCAGGACTGTGAGAAATAGATTTCTGTTGTTTACAAGCCACCCCATCAGTGGTACTTTGTCATAGCAGCCTGAAGAACCTAAGACACCCATTTAAACTATCTTAAGGGAAAAGAAATTCAGGATTCATTCATAAAAATGCAGTTCAAACATGGCTGGACCCAGGGCTCACCTCAACATTTTGACCTCTTTCTATCCTACTCTTGACAACTTGGATTTTCAAAGCAACTCCAAATGTATATGTATCTAGTAAGAGCAAGAGAGAATTTTTCCCTACATCAATTTCAATAGGAAAATGCCAGGGAGAACTTTTATAGAGTTCACTGGAATCACATGCAATTTCTGAACCTTTCACTGCGAACAAGACAATGGGGTGATTATTTTGACTGACTAGCATCCGTCACAAGGGGGAAACGGGGAACTGTCATTAACTGGAACCATGTAAGCAGCACAGGCATTCCTCTAGAAGAAAAACAGGAAAAAGCACCAAGAAGAGAAAACTAGAAGTATCGCAGACCTCTACAAAACCTTTCTCAGGATGGTTCTAGAACAATGGTTCTCAACCTTTCTAATGCTGCAACCCTTTAATACAGTTCCTCGTGTTGTGGTGAACCCCAACCATAAAATTATTTTTGTTGCTACTTCATAACTGTAATTTTGCAACTGTTATGAATTGTATCTGTGTTTTCCAATGGTCTTAAGCGACCCCTGTGAAAGTGTTGTTCGACCCCAAAAGGAGTCACGACCCACAGGTTGAGAACCACTGTACTAGAAGGATGAAAATAATGTGAAAAACTCTATTTAAATGTTCCTTATTCAATTTGTAAATAGTATATGTCTATAGTATATAGTATATATCTATATTTAGAAACTACAAAGATATACTAAGGGTAAATAAAGAGAAAAAATATTATGAGACAGTGTTTAGATTTTGTCACAGTGCCTGACTATGATGATGGGTTTTGGTTCTCAATACATCTTGAGATTTTGGGTCTGACTAAGGGAAGAATTCCTTTTGCGAAAAGGTTGAGAATAATATGATGAAGTATATACATTCTTCACTGAAGAAATCTAATAAGTTTAAGCACAAATATACTGTAATGGTTATGGATGCAGTATTCCCTGTAAGAAACATAATCCTGTGAAGGTTTTATCCAGCCTTCCAATTTGAGGTAATTATTCATATCTGTCCTCCACAAAGCAACAAAACTAGCTTTTTCTACTTAGATTATACATGCATTGTTGTATTTTTGTGGAAATACTATATTAGCCCATTGTTATGATATCTGAGTGGATATGGAGAAAACCTAAAGAGAATCAAAATATCCCAATTTTTCTCTCCCATTTAAGTCTTGACCACTGCAAAAACTTTCCTAAATCCTTACCCCCAACTTATCTAGCACTCTAAGATATACTGATACAGTTATAATAAACCCAGTTATTAATAACAAGAAAGGAGCAAAGGGAAGGCCATGTAATATAGGCATGTCATTTATGCAGCCTTGCTAAGAAACTGCAAAGCCACTGGTCTGTTCCCCACAGATCCTGGGAGAAGGGACTGGACATACCCAGTTTAGATGCATACCCAGTAAGGGTGACAGTGATGTAGGGAAGGTACTTGTGTGTCAGTCACACTGGGAACACTGGGAGCAGGTCATTGACCCAAATAGGCTTGGCCACTGCAAGAATGGGAAAATTTGAGATACTTAAAAACTCCTAAACAAAATAGTTCTCTCTTCCTCTCTTGCTTTCTTGGGACTCTTATTGCAGGCAGCATGTTCTTCTGACTCCCGTGCATTCACCCACATGGCCTATAGCTATGTGGATCCCACACACAATGGACTAATGGACCAATGCTATACTGGATGCAACTCCACAATGGAATGGAAATTCTGAACACTGGTTTTGCCTCCAATTCTGCTAAATCCCCAGTTGCACCTTCTCTAGGACTGGTTTCAAGGAAATGGGACTTTGCAAAATCAGAGATGAAATTCCACACAAATAAAAAACACTCATCCTTCTGAGTTTTGGGGTTGGGTCTTTACAAAATAAACCTCTAGATAGATTGATTTAAAAAAGAGAGAGAGAGAGACATCAGTATGGATTCTGCAGAATCATACAGACAAAAGGGTACCATATTACAAATAATTTTATATCAATACATTTGTCAAAATAGATAAAATAAGCAAATCCCATGAATGATTTAAAACTTACACAAAAGAAACTGATAATCTAAATAGTCCCATGTCTATTAAATAAATTAAATTCCTATATAATAAAAGGGTAATATAAAAATTGTCTCCTCAACCAGGAGTTTTACCAGGGCGTGGGTCCAGCATGCCAATCACCTGTGGCCCCTTCCCCTGTCAGGCCCTGCCCCCGATTAGCCCTCCCAGATCAGGTCCCCTCCCTGCCCCCTTCCCCCCACTGGCCTAGCCCAATCAGCCTGATCAGAGCAGGCTGCCAGACCCCATCTGTGCACAAATTTGTGCACCAGGCCTCTAGTATTTAAATAAAAAACTTCCCACATAGATATCCCAAGGCCCAGATGGCTTCACTAATATATTCTATCAAGCATACATAGATGATCTTATGCAATTCTTTCAGAAAATAGATGAAAAGAAAAACATTCCCAACTCTTGTTTTTGTAGCTAGAAATCCCTTGATAGCAAAATCAGAATATAAATATGCAACAAGTTGTGCTGTTTGCTAAATGTGTGACCTTGAGCAAGTTACTTTATCTCTCCAGCTTCTAATTTTCTCATCCATAAACATTCAGGAGAATATTCTGGCTTGGAATTTGGTATATGGAGAAAAGCCTGGAGGAGAGACCAGCATCTGGCTCATTTCCTTCCCCTGTCTTTAGGAGAGATGCTCCCAGTGGCAGATATCTCATCTCTTTCCACTTCCAAACAATGGCAACTGAATGTGAATTGACTAGGGTTCTTTCCTTTTTAGGTCTTCTTTATATAAAACTAGAGGCCAGTGCACAGATTCGTGCACATTGAAAGTAAATTAATTAGAAGGTGGATGGAGGGACTGGGCAAGACAGACCAAATATGCTCTGGAGCCAATCTCCCATGGTCGCTCCCTGGCCAGCTATACCTGGAGCAGCACTGGGACTTGAAGGACATCTGTGGATTGAGCAGGGACCCTCCAGTAAGTGGGATCCACCTGGCCTGTGGAGATGGGGCCAAAACCAACAGTCCAACATCCCCTGAGGAGTCCTGCAGTGCAAGAGGGCACTCTGCAAAGTTTCTGTCACTTGGCAGCTCCTGCATTGAGTGTCTGCCCCTGGTGGTCATTACACATGATAGCTACTGATTGGTTGGCCAGTCAGCCAGTCACTTAGAGGCATATGTGTGTGTGTGTGTGTGTGTGTGTGTGTGTGTGTACTAGAAGTCTAGTACATGGATTCATACACTGGTGGGGTCCCTCGGCCTGCCCTGTGCCCTCTCACAATCTGGGACCCCTCAGGGGATGTCAGAAAGCTGGCCAGGCTGAGGGACCCCCACTGGTGCACAAATCCACGCACCAGGCCTCTAGTATGCATACAATATCTTTGGTTAATCTCTTTCCACCCTCCAACCTCTGCCCCTCTTCCCTCTGAGATTCATCAGTCTGTTCCATTTTTTTGTGCCAGTGGTTTCTGCTCTTGCACTGAGCATCTTCCCCCTGGTGGTCAGTGTGCATCATAGCTATTAAACAGTTGGCCAGTCAGATGGTCAGATGATTGCTTAGGCTTTTATATATATATATATATATATATAGATATAGATATATATAGATATATATAGATATATATAGATATATATATATATGTAAATTTCAAATAAAGAAACTTAGGAGAGCAAGGGTGAGCCTCTTGGAAATGAAGGTATGCATTATAGGAGAGAGAGAATGAATTGAGACAAACTGGGCTATACAATTTTCTATCCTCACCTGCTCCTTCCCTACCTAACCCCTTTACCCTCCATTAAATAACTATTTAACTGTCTGTCTCTCTCACTAAATAACTATTGCTTATTGGCATGCCTCTTAGACCTTATGGTTGTGGCAAGAAACATTTGAAAACTGCTTCATAGATGGTCCCTCCTTCCACTCAGTTGGTGTTGCTCAGTGGTTGAGCATCAACTATGAACAAGGAGGTCACAGTTTGATTCCAGATCAAGGCATAAGCCCAGGTTTCAGGCTCTATCCCCAGTGGGGGGTGTGCTGGATACAGCAGATCAATGATTCTTTTTTCATCATTGATGTTTTTCTCTCTCTCCCCATTTCCTTTTCTCTCTGAAATTAATTTAAAAAAATGTATTTTTTAAAAAGAACCCCTCCCTCCAAAAAATATTGAGAGCCTACATATGGTAGACAATGAGGTAAGCAAAACAAAACATACCATTTGGCCTCATGGAGTGAATAGTCTATGGTCATTACAGACTGGATTAAACAAAGACAACTATATGCTAGTTGTTCCAAGTGACTCTGTCTGCTAACTATTGTTATCCCTATTTTATAACTGAGGTATCTGAGACTTGGACAAAATAACTTGCTAAACTTAGGAAAGCTACAAAGGAGAAGAGCTACCATTTGAGCTTGAGTCTGTACTACTCCAAAGACCAAACTATCTGCTGTGCTGTTTAATTAAGAAAAAGTTTAACATGATTCTGATTACATTTTATATATCACTAGCAGAGTAATTGATTTGTATTTTATTATGGCTAACAGTGCTATATTATATTAATTGCTTGTCAAGTTTTTGAAAGACTTATGTTGGATTTGAAGTCTGTATTACAATAAATTTAAAATTCTGCTAGATTGCATGAAATGTAAAAATCCTTAAAATATTTCCCCTTAATTTTGAAATGGAAAATAACTTAATAGAGAATGTCCTTGACCTCACCCAGAAACATAGTAAGTGGATGCTTCTGCAAAAGTTTGTATACAGGCTATTACAGGTTTGTGTATATTTGAAGCTGGGGCAGTAAGGTGGTCTGAGTGTACTTGGGCAAGAAAAGTCAACTCCAATCCCAAATCTTCACACTGCAAAGGGAATTTCTAAGTGAATTTCTGATATCAGAAAATAAGATTGATAGACATACACACAAAAAAAATAACATTCTTTCTCACTAATAATTCTGAAAAACACCATGGCTGCTCAGGATGTTAGCAGTTACTCTGCAGGAAGAGGTAACAGAATATGATGCATCAAGCCCAAATCATGATTCAGAATCTGAAATCTCTGGCAATATGTCCCAACTCTACATCTTCTTGCCTAACCATCTGCCACCAATCCCTTCCTCTACCCACCTATATTTCAGCCATAACAGGAAGCAAACCACTTTCTAAATATTCCTCTAAGCCTCCAAACACTTTTCTATGGAATATCTATTTCTCTCCATCTTTTAGAAGCCTGTAAGGCCCAATTACCTTCTCATCTAGAAAATCCCATTCCCATGGGAATTGATCTTTCTTTCCACCAGGTTTACAAAGAATGTTGCACAATCTTTGGTGATCTACTCATCACTGGTCCTATCAAGGCACAGGGCATAAGAGAAGGTGCTTCGATTATGTCCTCTCTTCTTAGATTCCTAGTCTCCATCTCAGCAATGACCCAAAATAGGCACTGCATTGAGAATACTTGAATTAATGTGTATGTAGAGGAAATCAAGTCAAGAATCAAAGCTCCACTTGGCCCTGGCTGGGTGGCTTGGTTGGTTGGAGTATCAGGGTGCATACCCAGGTTGTGGGTTGGGTTCCTGGTCAGAATGCTTACAGGAAGCAACCCATTGATGTGTGTCTGTCACATTGATGTTTCTTCCTCTCCTTGTGTCTCCTTTTCTTTCTCTAAAATCGATAAACATATCATCGAATAAGGATTAAAAGAAGCTCCATTAGTTTTCATGTCAACAGGACAGGGATGAGTCAGCCCCCATTCTGGGGTCATGACCAAGATCATTACTTTGTAGGGCCTGTGTGTTCCATATTCTAATTTACCTTAAATCATTGATATGATTCTCCATTTTGATTTCCAGTATAAAGTGAGATCCTTAAGATATTTTTCATTATTTTCAAAATACCATTTAATCATTTTTAATGCCCATCAGAAGCTTGAAATTGAAATGTTATGACAAAATGGCCCAATTTTTCTGTGCTACATTTCCACAATGGACCATCTCCTCAGACCTATACTGTAATTGCACCAATCATTTACCCTAAGGAATATGTACTTTGTTTATTTGAAACAGTACTATTAATCCAGTAACAGGGATAAAAGAATATATTCAGAGAGAAAAGCTTTGGAATATTTTAAGAATATACCTAAGAAATACATTTGTCTAAATAAATAGTCTCTCCTGATCTCTGTTTCCGAGGGCACAAGGTGGGCAGGTGAGGAGAGGGGCAGGCCTTCACCATACTCCTTCTCTGATCATCCATCTCCTCGCAGAGACAGAGATATGTCCTCCCGTTTTCACACACCTGCTCTGTGTGGAGCAGCTTTTTACAGATGATGTGTCAGAGTGATTGCCCTCTGGGCCCAGTGCTGGGCAGGCGTGGAGCCTTCTGGAGAACACAGATCTATGCTCCTTCAGCAGCTCCTGCATTTTTGGTTTCCCAAGGACTGGAAAGGAAAGCCCATTGCTATGATCATAGTGAAGGTGGAAAGGAAAGGAAATGATTATACAGGCCACCTGTCACCAAAAGGGAATAGGCAGAAAAGGAGTTACAGGCCCCTAAGATTCAGGTCAAGGCCGTTTCCCTTTTGAGCCTGGAAGATAAATGCCCCTGCATTTCCCCAGCATTTTTAGTGCCCCACATCCTATATGGCTAGCTACCCATATTGTACAGTACAATCCCACAATCTAGGATCCAAAGAGGCAACTGTGGTTTCCCGCACTCTAGGCCTCTCTCTGCCACACTGAGCCCCACCTCCACATGATATCTTGAGAAATGTCAGGATAGTTCTGGGGTTTCCCATTCACACCAAGTTTTCCCCAGGATGGATTCAGTGTCTGAGCTAAGGCAAGTCCCCATTAAGTGGTGGTAAAATTTCCACGCAGTACCACTCAGGTTCCTGAATCCCTGGCTGGCTGGGAGAAGATGCTGAAGTCTCCAAACACCACAGGGCCTGCCTAAGTGGTAGCTCCATCTCCAAAGCACTTCTAAATGGAACAGCCATTTAGTAGAATAATACAAATTTAAAAGGAAAAATGGGACTCTTTCTGCCATTACAACCAAATTATTTCCTAGAGGTAATTCATCATACCCCAATACCCCAGACTTACTCTTATCACTATTAATGAGTTTTCCAAAAAACCTACACTTCTCTTTTAGAAAATCTTAAATGACATAAGAAAAACAAAAGTGAATAAAATGGAAATAATTTCCAGATTTGGTACCAGATCTGACATTCATATCATGGGAGCTAATGACAAAGCTCTCTGCAAGGATCTTCTTTGCAAAGTAAGATGTTGGAATAGATGGTTTCTAAAGTCTCTCCGGCCCTTAAGTCACATATGCTGGTTTTGTCCCAATTATCCCTCTTATTTATCCTAACTGTGATAAAGCAGAAGTTCCAACATGCATGTTACAATGTAGGCACCTCTGGCAAATGCCAGGAGGAATGTCATCTCCACGGTGACCAGCAGAAGAGCTGCCCCTTTGGGCACTGAAAACTGCCCACAGACATCAGCAGCACTGGGAGCCTGAGACGAAAAGGAGGAATGTAATTGAGGCATCATGGCCAAGAATATTCTGTCTCAGAGAAAGAACATCAGTGATATCCACTGAGGACTTTAAGAATTGTGGAAGAGGAATTTAAGAAAGGATGGGATTGCTATACAATAGCACTGGGTTATCATTATATATGGCTAAAGAATAATAAACCATTCCAAACTTGGTGGCTTTTAAACAACTCACTAGCTCACAATTTGAGCTGGATACAGTGGGGTGTTCCTCCTGTTTGTGTCACGTGAGCTCCGGCATGCACCTATTTGAGCTAAGTGGCTCTGCTTTTGTCTGTAGACTGGCCATGTGCCTTGTCATCACCCAGTAAGCTAATCTAGGCTTCTTCACGTAGAACCAGTGACATGGGTCTCCAAAGCACTGAAACACAAGCCCCATGTGCAAGCATTTTTCCAGACTCTTCTTCCTGTTGTTTGCCAGTGCCCCACAGGTTAAAGTAAGTCACGTGTAAAATCTCAATGAGAAATGAAGTTTGTGATTTGCAGATCAAAGAAAATTGGTAAATTTTGCAAATTGCCAGCCTCGCTTAACCTTTAAGACTCTGTCTGAAGTTATACAAGGAAATGTAAATGTAGAAAATTCCTCATGGATGATTTGCTTTGGTGCCTCATATTATTCTCCTTGTCCTTCCAAAAACCAATTCTCTGAACTCATGCCTTCAGGTAAGTCTCTCAATGACATCTTTAAGAATTTTATGAGTAATCAGTTGATCAGAATTTTTAAAGCTCTGAACTACATGGCTAGGGAAAGTATACCACTTCTTCCAATCTGCAACCCGTGTTTGGCAATTAAACTGAGCATTATACCAGTTTCAGTCAACAGTTTCTTACCAACTGACCTTGTGATAAGCACTGTGGTAAGGGGGATTTAATAGAGACAGGAAGGAAGGAGGGAGAGAGGGATGCAGGCAGAAATAAACCTTCCTTCTTATATCTTGTGATTCAGTGGGAAGTAAACCAGCAACTTTTTCAAGGAGTATAGTTCAAGAACTTCATTTTCAAAATTAAGGTGAATTTCCCATTTTAAACAACTTCTAGTGAATCACTTTTAATTTTCATGGAATCTGTCTTCTCAGAAGAAGGTTTAAAAGTACCTGACTTTCTTCTTTCCATTGTTAAATTGTCACCAAGTTATTTTTAATTCTGACAGTGTCCTCAGCCTCCTTCTGAGGACATTAATTTCTTTGGGCAGTTGAAAAAAATTCTGAGTCAATTTCCTCTTACAAAGGGCCAGCCTTCCACTTAGCCAATACTTCAAAGGAAGCTTGCTTCTCAGCACTGAGCTGGAGCCTTGTGAAGAGGGGCTGTAAACATGGGCAGTGTCATTGCCCCTAATGTTTTTCTTTAAAAATCCACAAACACTGCTCCTCAACAAAATTGAAATGAGCAAAGTTTGGCCTCTGATCTGTTTATCCTTTCAAATGCTGTTCTTGGTGTTTAACTCTTCATTTTCACTACATAAATTGTGAGGATATTTTTGTTGGTGTTTTTGAATAACAACTCATGGTATTTACCTCCTTTCAGAAGTTTTCATTTTAATAAGCTACTTAAAAGTCTCCCCCTCTCAAAATGACAGTGAGGTACCATCTCACACCTGTCAGAATGGCAATCATCAACAAATTAACAATCAACAAGTGCTGGTGAGGATGTGTAGAGAAAGGAACCCTAGTGTACTGCTGGTGGGAATGCAGACTGGTGCAGCCACTGTGGAGAATGGTATGGAGTTTTCTCAAAAAACTAAAGATGAACTCCCATTTGAGCCAATAATCCCACTTCTAGGAATATATCCTAAGAAATTTTAAACACCAATCAGAAAGGATTTATGCACCCCTATGTTCTAACAGTACAATTCACCTTAGCTAAGATTTGGAAACAGCCTAAATGCCTATCAGCAGATGAGTGTATTAGAAAACTATGGCACATCTACACAATGGAATACTACAATGCTATAAAAAAGAAGAAATTCTTACCATTTGCAACAGCATGGATGGACCTGGAGAGTATTATGTTAAGTGAAATAAGCCAGTCAATGAAAGAAAAATACCACATGATCTTATTCATTTATGGAAAATAAAGAACATTATAACCTGATGAATAAAAAGATAGATACAGAGGCAGTAAAGCACCAAACAGATTGTCAAATTACAGCGAGAAGGGTGGGGAGTATTGGGGAGGGAGGGAAATAGATCAACCAAAGGACTTGTATGCATGCATATAAGCATAATCAATGGACACAAGACACTGGGGGGTTGGAATGAAGGCATGCAACAGGGTTTGGGGAAGGCTGGGGGAAAGCCAATGAAGGGGGAAAAGAGATATATGTATTAATATATGTAATACTTTAAACAATAAAAATATTTTTAAAATGCCCCCTCTTCTTCTTCCCCTTCACATACACCACAGCTTTTAAAAATTCATGAGAGATTAACTCTACCGACGAACTTTCAGACAATAAGGTAAGAGGAAGATTTTTGTAAAGCATGCCTACTCTCAAGACAGATCCCATCAACTCAGAAGCCAATTTTAAAGCAAATTAATTTTACCCAGTTTTACTCATCAGTTTTCCATTCCCACATTTTTCCAATTAGGACATACAGATGGCCAACAGGTACATGAAATGGTGCTCAACATCACTAATCACCCAGGAAATGCAAATCTAAACCACAATGAGATATCACTTCACACCTGATAGAATATCCATTATAAAAACAAGAAATTACAAGTATTGGTGATGATGTGGAGAAGAGGGAACGCTGTGCACTGTTAGTGGAAATGTAAATTGGTGTAGCCACCGTGGAAAACACTATGAAGATTCCTCAAAAATTATAAATGAAACTTATAATTCCATCTATGATCCAGGAATTCCATTTCTGGGTTCTTACCTGAAGGAAATTAAATCAGTCAAAAGATATGTGCACTGCAGCATTATTTACAATAGCCAAGATACGGAAATAACTAAAAACAGATGAATGGAAAAATAAAATGTGGTAGGTGGAAAGGGGGAGAGAGATAGAGAAAGAGAGAAAGAAAGAGAGAGAGAGAGAGAGAGAGAGAGAGAGAGAGAGAGAGAGAGAGAATATTCATATTATTCAGCCATAAAAAAGAAAACCTTGCTATTTGTGGATAAACCTTGAGGGTGTTATGCAAAGTGAAATAAGTCAGACAAATCTATAATAATAAAAGCATAATATGCTAATTAGACCATACATCCTTCCAAATGACCTTCCATACATAGCTGGGGCTGTGAGAGAAGCCTGGGTCCCAGGTGCCAGAGCAAAGCTGGTACAGGCAGCTGGGGGAAGGAAGGCCTACTCTTGCACAAATTTCATGTATCAGGCCTCTAGTATATAATCTCACTTATATGTGGAATCTAAAAAACCAAAAACAAAGCAAACAACCAAAAAACCCAGTCATAGATACAAAGAACAGATTAGTGGTTGGCAGAGGCACAGGGTAGGGGGTGGGAAAAATAGGTGAAGGAGGTCAAAGACATAAACTTTCAGTTATAAAATAAATGTCATGAGATGTAATGAACAGCATGGTGACTATAGTTAATAATATTTCAAAGTTTCTAAGAGAGCAAATCTTTAAAGCTATCATTAAAAGAAAAAATGTATAACTGTGGTTATAGATGTTAACTAGATTTATTGTAGTGATCATTTTGCAATAAGTGTAATATTGACTCATGTTGTACACCTGAAACTAATATAACATGTCGATTATAGCACAATAAAAATCCCTTTCTTAGATCCTTACAGAAAGCAAAAATCAATGAGAAATTTTTTTAAATGGAAAGATAATTTTTCACTTTAAAAGAATAAATAGGGGCAAAAGAAGAAGGCTCAATAAATTTCCAGCAAAATTCTGTAAGTTGTAGATATTATCCTATCTTGAGAAACTTGAAAGAAAACAATGCCCAATTACCACCTGCATATCTATCTAATAAAAGAGTGATATGCAAATTAACCACCACTCCTCTACACCCACAGGCCATGACCACCAGCCAATCAGGAGTGGGTATGCAAATTAACCCAACCAAGATGGCTACAGCCACAGAGAGAAGAGGAGGCTTGAGTTTCCCCAGCAATGGAGGAAGCCAAGCTTCCTGTACATCCTGGCCAGCCCAGGCCTCTGCTCAAGGCTATAAAGTTTCAATTATAGAAGATAAATAAATCCCAGCAAAAATGGCTACAGCCTCAGAGCAGAAAGGAGGTTTGGCTCTGTTCAAGACTACAAAATTTCAGTTATAGAAGATAAATAAATCCCAGATACCAGGGACTCTGCTTCGGTCACCAGGGGGTGTGGCCAGCCTGCAAACCACCATAGGCTCCTCATCCAGGCTACCCCATACCTCAGGGGAACCCCCACCCTGATCCAGGACACCCTTCAGGGAAAACCAGGTGGCCCCCACCCATGCACTAGGCCTCTATCCTATCTAATAAGAGTAATATGCAAATGAACTATCACTCCAACACACAAGATAGCTGCCCTATGTGGTT
This sequence comes from Lasiurus cinereus, assembly GCA_011751065.1. Classification (NCBI taxonomy): domain Eukaryota; kingdom Metazoa; phylum Chordata; class Mammalia; order Chiroptera; family Vespertilionidae; genus Lasiurus; species Lasiurus cinereus. Next base: position 12,443,745 of record JAAGEH010002531.1, read on the forward strand.
AAAGATCCTGCCCCCATGTGAACACAAGATGGCCAGCAGGGGCGGGCAGTTAGGGGCAAACAGGCTGGCAAGAGAATAGTTAGACATCAATCAGGCTGGGGCTGGCAGGCAGTAGAAGTTAGGGGCAATTAGGAAGGCAGGTAGGTAAGCAGTTGGGAACCAGCAGTCCTAAATTGTGAGAGGGATGTCTGGGCAGTCGGACATCCCTCGAAGGATCTCAGTTTGGAGAGGGTGCAGACTGGCTGAGGGACACCCCTTCCCCTCATGTACAAATTTCATGCACCGGACCTCTAGTATTCAAATGAAACCCTATGTTATAGAGTGCAAAGTAGGAGAACTATATTTTGTTTACTGATTTGAGTGTGTCAAAAGAAATGTACCCACAAAATATGACTGCTTGTGATTGAACTATAAGTTACTTAGAATCACAGGGTATATTGATAGATATGTGAATTTAGATTTATAAAGGAAATAAGTCCTTAAGATATATAAATAAAATAAGTGATTTGAAACCATAGGGTAGATTGCTGTATACTGAAGTGTTATTATTTCAAATCCATGCTTTTAAAGATTGTTTTGGACAAAATTGATTCTACTTATTTTGATGAAATTCTTTAGAAGTTGGAATGCTAGGGCTTTTTTCCCTGGCTCTTGATGTGGAGAGGACCATTATGTCTTTGACACCATAGTAACTGCAGTGCTGTCCATCATGTAGTGTACTTTTAAACTGTAAAAACCAAGAGGTTTGAACAGCAGCTTGAGAGTGTTTAGTCTGGGCAAGGCTACTCCTTGCTGACTTAAATAGCTCTCCTAAGATCTTTGAGACCTTTGTGCCTGCTCTGGCCAAGTTACTCTTGGTGAGTAGTGATATTAAACTATATGGCAGTCTCAGGAAGAGACTTGTTGAGGCCACTCCTCATAGGCAGTGGCTCGATCTGTGTAATAGTTCCTAGAATAATAATCTTCAGACTGCCCACCCTGCCTGCCAACACAGGTGCCATTGACCACTAGCTACTTTCCCAGCAGTGAGGGACCTAAGCCAGCAGCTGATCATTGGAAGGACTGGCTCTCTTAAGAAATTGATAGAAAGATACATCTCAACTTAATTTGGATTTTATTTCTTTCATTTCCCCTTTGCCTGGAACCGTAGTGTAATTAATCTAACATTGGTTCAGACTATATTATTCCTTTATTGGCTTATTAAGAGACATTATACTGCATGCTACTGGCTTGTGAAATATTATTATGATTTATATTTCACACAGTGAACCTGTGCTAAATAAATTATGGGCAAAGACAATCTCAGTGTCTGAGCATAATTTTGCCATGAACAAAACAGTATGTAAATGAGCTGGCAATAGTTTCACCACAGACAAGTTTGGCTGTGCAGTCTTCCATGTCCACGTAGGCTATATTAACTTCCACTTATTGAAATGTTCCTGAGGTATGAGAAGAAATGCAAGGAGTTTATTCATGGGCTCTTCCTCTCTGATCCCTCTTTGGTCAAAGTCTGTGGGAACCTCTTTCCACGTCCCGCGTGGTTCAGGGTTCCCGGGTCAGGGTTCGGGTTTTGAAGGAGGCCGCACGCAAACGAAATGAGAGACTAGAAAGCATAAATTTGGCGATATTGGGGGGCCAGGCGGGAGCCTTCCTCTAGTGGAAAGGACTGCCACTTGCTCAGGCCTTTTTCTCCCTTTTATTAAGGCTTTGGGACACACCTCTAGCCTTTAGGCAGGAAATAACAAAAACAGAAATTAACAAGAAACAAACATAGAGGTTGCTTCAACCAATAATGTTTCAACTAAACAGTGAGTAATTAGCTCTGACCTTTCAGAGCAATTAAGGTTGACCAGCCTTCTGGCTTCCTGTTTACATCCATTTAGTGAGAACAATATTTGGTTTCCGAAAAAGTCCATTCATTATGCATTAAATCCCCCAAACTCTAGATCATTACCTGGCCCCTCCAGCAGCACAAGGGAAGGGGGTGCCTCTAAAATCTCTCTTTGTCTGTGGGTGTTGTATGTGGGGACCCTAAAATGAAGCAACAACAGATGGGCTTTCACCCATAGAAACAGTATGAAGGGATAGTCAGGCAGCTCCAGCCAAGAATCTGAGGCCCAGGATGACAGGCTCAGCTGACCTGGAACAGTGAATCAATAGGGTCTGATATGACTGCACACCATTATGTAGCCATAAAATTTTTATGAGGCCATAAATTTTCTGTGAAATCCTTAATTTTTTTATAACTTACAAGCTCAAAGTTGAGTTTTTGCTCAAGACTGTCTTCTAAAAGGAGGGGGCGGGGGGGAATCTTTCATGTGATCACAGGATGGATTGGCCTGTGGCTCAACCTGGCCTCTCAGCCCCGTGATCACTGGGCAGTCTGACCTGGCCTCTTCGCCCAGCAATTGCGCCTGGTGTATTCTCCCAGTGATTGCGGGGCAGCTGGGACCTAGGCAGGCAGCATTGGGTGCTGTTCCTGCCACCTGCCCAGGCCCAAACTGCTATCACAATCAGGGCTTGGACCTGGGCAGGTGGGAAGGGGGGGTTGCTGGGGGTCTGGACCCAGGCAGGCAGCTCCAGGTGCTGCCCCACTACCTGCCCAGTCCCCAACTGCAGCTTGGATCCCACCGGTGGCATAGGGTGCTGCCTGTGTCACCTGCGTCTGCAAATTTATCCATCATCTTTGTGGAGTTAATTTGCATATCACTCGTGATTAGCTGTGGGCGTAGCAGAAATACAGTCAATTAGTATTTTTCTTTTTTATTAGATAGCGAGCCCCCTATGTGAGAGATGTAGGTTATGGATCCCCTCACACAAAAGAGCAAGACAACAAATGGCAATGAAATTACAGATGGTTTAATTAAATCCCTTATTATATTTTCCATTCTTTACCAACTTTCTACATAGTTACATTCTAATCAGAATTTTATAGTTTAAATGAATCTAAAAATACCTTAAATTGAGAGGTATGATAGGTAGTCAAAACCAAAATGTTCACTAATTAAGAGGAAATCTAATCATTTATATCCTGTTAGAATAAAGACTGTGTGAACTGAAGGGTTTAATTAGCTTAGAGAAATAACTTTCACATTACAGAGGAAAACTCAGGAGAGTTTGTTGAAAATAGAGGTTTCCACAATCCAATACAGCAGGTCTGGGTGAGACCAAAGATCTGCATTTGATCAAGCTTCCTGGTGATTTTTATGCAGTTAGTTTGAGCTACCATTTGATAAATTCTAACCAAAGGAAATGTCCAAAGATTCAAAATTTCACAGAGACTATCATATTCCATCCAAAAACAATCCCTGGGAATGTCAGTCCTCTGATTCCTCGGCAGGTCCTCCAGTGACCCATTAGCAAATTGTTTATGATTGGCTTCCTGGTGGTTTGCGTAAGGGAAGAAAATGGACTGCTTTATCAACAGTGGCATTTGAGGTTGTCACTCATCGCGAACTAATAAATCAATACTTAGTTTATACATCAGTCTTTCTGGGCTCAGTTAATGTGAGTCTACTCCTAAAACTGGGGTCCATTTTCAGATAACTAACAAAACTAGACATGTGAATTCTCAAAGCTGAATCTCTTACATTCAGAGGGAGTGAGCCCCATTTCCACAGTAGTGGATATTTGTTATTTTTGCCAGCCTGGCATCCTCTCCATTTTTTCGGTAGAGCATCTTGAATTCCCCCTAGGGACACCTCTCTTATGCTCTCAGATTTCTTACAAATATGAATATGCCTGTCCATTTAAACTCAATTTTAGATTTTTTGTTGAAACAAAATGAAGCTTTAGAGATAAAGCTTAGATCTGTTGGTGTGAGTCATAAAGCCATAAGAGAAAAGTGTGCCTGAAAACAAAGTGATAATGGACAAAAGAAGGATCAAGAGTTAGAAAGAAAACTAGAGAGATGAAAAAAAAAAGGAAGAAACTCTTTACAGTATCACTGATGGTCATACCAGCAGCTTTTGTCTTACATGAGCCAACCAATTCCCTTTATTTATTTAAGCCAGTTTTAATTGGATTACTTTAATTTAATAAAGAAAGAGTATGAAATACAACAACACCTCCATCTCCACATTCAGAGCATAGCTTCCATTTAAGAGCAACAGTTAGGTCTAAAGAAACATTAAAAAATCCATCCTCACAGGAAGTGGAGACTAGCTGGACATTGCCTGCATGTCAAATTCCCTTCATTTGAGAATAAGATGAACCTAGTAATTGTCATTAGAAAACAGTAAGGCAAGCTTAGAACTCTTCTTTTCCAAATACCATTCCATGTTGCAACACGGCATGAAAACAAAAAGTAGGATATGTTTCACAAATCTTTATATCTTGCTCTATGCCAGAAAAGTCTTCCTATGCTTACTAGTTAGAATATTTCTATAAAAATGAGAGGAACACGACCACCTCCACCTTGGTGCTCCAAGTAGAGAAGGGAAACTGATGGCTAGATTTACCTCAGTTATGGATATCATCATAGTCAATAAGTCAACACAATAATAAGAAATAGAAGGGGACATTACCTGTCCATAGGACAAGCAACTGCAGATAATTTTTTTTCCTACCCTTTCAACTTGGCAATCTTCACTGCTTATGTACATAGACAATTAAAAGGAAAATCTCATTAGCAGATTGCTGAGAAACCAATAAAAACATTTTTTTTAGAAAAAGTATGCAGCAACAATAAGTCCTTCAATTTGTTAAATAGACTTTTGATTCTCTTACATAATGGCTCCTATATACAGGGTGTGACTGAGTTGCGATACATAATGGCTTCAGTCACATAAAGCATTAATATTTAGGAATGACTCAACCTCATGAAATAAACACGGCAAAATGTTTATACTCAAAATCTCTTTCCCATTGCAAAAGAGACTGACTAGTTAAGAGTTAATAGCTCGTCAAAAAGGATGGATGCTCAGAAGTGACAGCTCATTGATGTCCTGCTTCTCTCTAATAGCTATAAAGTATGCACACTCCATTCTATGCTGGAAGAGACTTGACTGCAAAAACAGTAAAATAAGAATCAAAACCATGGAGCCAAAATGAAGACAGAGCTGCTGCAACCACTTTTGCAAATGTCCAGGAAGAGTGTTGTATTTGGTGGAATGACTGGAAAAGAAAAGACCAGACAAGACCACTATTGCATTTATACTGAGCATATGTCTAACATCAGAAGGGGAATCTACACCAATGGATAAATTCAGCCTCAGGATGTAACTTGTAAAAGCAGAATCAACATAAGTTACCTCATAGTGTTTGTTTTGGTAAAAAAAAATAAATCTTTTCCAAAAATGAAACAAAAAACACACAAAAGCATTCTGTACCTTCTCAGATTCCCTCAACTTCTTCCTCCTCTGTCTCTTGGTCAGCATCTCTTCCATGAACATCTTTGGACTTGGGAAAAATAACCTTTTGTGGCATGGTGCCTGATTCCCAAGCAGTCACTGAGGAGCCAAGAGCATGTAGAGTTAACTTCCCATAAGGCAAAACTCTACCAACAAGAAATGACATTAAGTGGGAGTTCGGAAGCTAAGCTCCTCTTTCTCTTTCTCTCCCATAAACTACCCCAAGGTAGAGTTCCTCCTTGCAACCCTTCTGGAAAAGCCATAAATGCATATGGAGTGACACAGTGCATCTCCCCCCAGCTCCTTGTTAAACAGCAGCTAGAGTGGTAATACATGGCATTACACTGCACCACATGGAATTTACTCTGGCCTTGTCACCTTTACACTCCAGGTAGCACATATAATAATAAAAGGGTAATATGCTAATTAGACTGAATGTCCTTCTGGGTGTCATTCCAGACATCCTTTCAAACAAAGCCAGAGCCAGAGCAAAGCCCAGGTCCCTGGTGCCGGAGGGAAGCCAGTGCCATCAGCCAGGGGAAGGAAGGCCTACTCTTGCACAAATTTTCATGCATCAGGCCTCTACTCTGTTTCCCTGAAAGAAAGACATCTCCTTAAAATAAGACCTACTTCCAGTTTTGCCTCTCACTGTAATATAAGGCATCCCCCGAAAATAAGACCTCCTCGATCATAAGGCCTCTCCCGAACATAAGGCCTCCCTGGAATATAAGGCCCCCGAAGCTACCGTATTTAAAGAGACCTCGCACTGCCTGAACAGCTCTGGCTGCACTGCAGCCAATCAGTGAGCTGGTTTGTGATGACAACTACTACTGTTCGGTTATACAGGTAATAAATTTCCTTTTTTGTTGTTGTTCAATAAATGTGTACCATATTCTTCTTCATGGAAAAATAAGACATCCCCTGAAAATAAGACCTAGCACATCTTTGGGAGCAAAAATTAACATGACACTATATTATTTTCGGGGAAACAAGGTAGTCTCAAATAAATGGACAACAGTCTAAGCACTGCCTTGGGCTCTGCTTTCTCGAAAACTCAAGAGGAGGCATGTTGAAGCTATTTGTTGACAGCAGTGAAGTCTCTTTGCTCACTATCACTAATAATTTTATTAATAAAATAATTTCCCTTTACATATTCAGTGATATGGGTTTAATTTTACTTTGCTCTTTTACCTGGAGATAAAAAAAAATTATTTTTCAATTCAGAATGAAAACTAAGCTGCACAAGTATAGTTTATCAACCTCCTCTCTCTCTCTAATCCTTCCCCCTGGGGATTACCTTGTCCCTCACTTATACAGGCCCCTTTAAAATGACCCTTCATATTGTTATTACCCATTAGTGCAAGGAATACACTTATATATACATTTGTACTTCAGCTGTTTAGTGTTCCATAACTCACTGCCCAAAATGAAATGACTTAAAGTAAAGATATGGAGGGCTTGCCTGCATGGTTCTGATCCTGGTGGCACCGGCTGGGGTACTCACTTGGCCAAATTCAGCTGTTAGCTGAGCTGTACTAGAAGATCCAAGAAACCTTCACTCAAAATTCTGTATCTCACTGCTCCTTCAGGCAATGGCTCGCTCTCCCCCAGGCAAACTGAAACTTCCTCACACGGGATGTGCTGACTTGACCCCACCTGTGGGGGCTGGATTTCAAGACGGAGGAAGCCAAAGCTACCAGTCCTCTCATGGCTTGGACTCAAAGCCCCAGAATTCACTTTCTTTGAATTTTATTGTTCAAAGCAAGTCACAAAGGCAGTGTGACTCGACCCTACCTCTTCATGTGTGGTGGCATGTGTGCAGAAAGAGGGAGGTATACACAGCACCACCTTTGGACACTGTGTACCAGGGTCCTTCTTGATTTGTCTTCAGATTAGAACCATCTAGAGACCTTTTACAACCACAAGGGCACAGGCCACACCCTAAACCAATTAATTCACAATGGGGCTTGGGAGTATACACAGCCATCTGTTTCTTTGTGTCTTGCTAAACTACCCAGGTGATTTCAAGGTGCAGACAAGTTTGGAAACCTTTGATTTACCATGCCTTGTGAGCAGAGAGGTTTTAAAAAGTTCTAACCAGCAGTGCTCACTTACACTTGGTTACATGTCATTTCACAGTATGCACAGTATGCTTGCCTTGAAACCCACTATGTGTTTAAAATTTAAGGGAACCACTAATCACTTCAATGCTTAATAAAGCTGCCATGATAAGCTAGCCAAGTCTGCCTTACAGGGTGACCAACTTTCCAATTTGCCTGGCACTGAGTGGTTTCCTGGGACACAAGACTTTCTGTGCTAAACCCATGTCAGCCTGAGCCAAACAGGATAGTAGGTGACCCTCGCATTGCCTTATCTCCCCTCTGCTAGACTGGACATGTGAAGGAAACCTCTCCACAGATCACTCCTGGTCCGTGAAATCCAAAAGGTTGGCGACCGCCAACCACTGTTCTAATGAGTTTGTTTCTACAACATGGTTTCATTGTTACCACCTGAATTTCCTCAAGATTAATGACCTAGGCCATTGGTCGGCAAACTCATAAGTCAACAGGGCTGCATCTGGCTCTCGAGCCATGGTTTGCTGATCACTGACGTAGGCCAGTGTGGCCTCTAGTGTGTTCCACAGATCCGTGGATCTGCCCCACTAGCATCACCTGGACACCGATTAGAAGTGGAAATCATGACAAATTCTGATGCTGAGTCTGAATCTCTGGAAGTAGGGCTCAGGAATCAGCATGTTTTAAAAAGCAGATCTGCTCTAGCCTGCCAGGTTCTATTTTCATTGATCTCTACCATCCCACATAAGACAAAAATCAGGTTTCTGATTTGCAATAGAGGTAGAAAAAAACATAGCAGAAAGATCCAATCAATGCTAATTGGCCAGTGATGCCTGACCAAAAGCAGCCAGCATCTCCAGACATATTCATGATCAATTGGGGCTTAGTTCTGGTCAGTCATCTATTTGAGAAAATATATTAAAAATATTATATTCACAGTCAAGGCAGGAGTGTGGAGTCAGGGGTTCACTGAGCACAGCTGTCTGCTCAGTAAGGCCTGTCTCCTTCTAGAACACACCAAAGCGATCAGTGTAAATCAGGTGGTAAATTTTTATCTAACCTGAAAGGGAAAAAATAAAAAAACCTCTCCCTTAAAGTTAAGTAAAAAATAAATATTTGTCTGTAACTGGATGCTTACTTTTCCATTTGAATTTAGAGTAAAAATCATTGAGGTTTCAGTAATTTAGAAATTATGTTCTGTTAAACTAGCTCAGGCTGAAGTTTACCTAGATGTAAAGAAAAGTTCTGCCAACAAATTAATACCTAAAAATTTAACCACTTTAACATAAAAACAGCTTTTTTAAGAACTTACCTATTTATGCTGAACTAATGTTAATAAACTAATGTTAATAATTACATGAGTCTCATCCATACAAGAAAGAAGAAACTCACATAAAACACTGTGTTGGTACCATTACTGTGTGAATTGAAAGTAAAATAAAGATATTTCTTAAAACATACACATAATTTAGGCTTTTTGCTACTTCAGATTAGTCTCCTGCCTACAAAATAAAAGTTTGAGTAGGATTTCTTTACCAGTCAATTAGAATATAACTTAATCCCTAATACATTGATGCAAATGGAAGCTCAAAAGCTGTTTTTAAAACTCACCTTTGATAAATGTTTTTTATTTTTCAGGTTTTTCACAAACTTTATATTTAAATTAAAAGAACAAACAAACAGTTAACCAATTCCCACCACCCTCTCTTACCCCGCTGCATAAGATAACAGAAATAGTCAAAGGTACTATGGTAATGGAGAGAGCTGTGGGAGGAAGTTGCTCTTTCGGGATTTCTGAGCTGCTACAATCAGAATACTCCTGCTGCTGCATTGCTGGTCTGGCAGGTGGTAACTGAGCTGCCCTACCAGACATTCTGTGGGCAGCACAGATATCTATAATACTGTCTTCCACAAAAATAAAAAATACAGGAACCAACTGGAAAACCACATGTTTATGGCCCTGGCTGGTGTGGCTCAGTTAGCTAGATGTGCACGGAGAGGTTGCCTGTTCGAGTCCAGGTCAGGGCATGTACCTGGATTTTGTTCTTGATCCCTGGTAGTGAATGGATGTTACACTCTCATGTGGATGTTTCTCTCCCTCTCCCTTCCTCTCTCTCTAAAAATCAATACACTATTTTTTTAAGTATAAAATTAGATTTGAAAAGCACATGTTTTCAGCAACAAACTCACTTTTCCATGTTATAATCACATCACAAATAAGTCTGTGAGCTTTACTTTCACTAAATTATAAATTTTTAAAAAGAAAAATATATACTCCTATATAAATAACTGTAAGCAGATTTCAATCACTGATGTAAGTCTGTATCAGACTTCCAAGTATTTCTTACATGAACAACAGCTTTTAAAACACTGCTGAAAAAGAGTCCATAAATCACTCTATTTTGGAAGTGGCTAAGGTAACTTTTATATTTTTTCCCTTTGGAGGGTGAACATCCAGCAATACTACTGACTGAACAAGCATTGTGAAACTCAGGAATGAAAAGATCCTTCTGCCATGTTTTCCACTTCCCAGATGCACAAGCTTAGTTTATCAACCTCCTTCTCTCTCTCTAATCCTTCCCCCTGGGGATCACCCTCTCCCTCACCCAGGTTTTGCTTCCTGGCAAGTACCAAGATGGAGTCCTAGAAGTCAAAATAGTAGCACAAAGCCAGATGAACAGCATGAGTGGTCAGTTTAAGTCCACAGAGAGCAAAGGTCCCAATAGAAAAGCTAAACCTGGCCATCAAATCCAAGGGGATAAACTCAGAATGAAAACTAAACCTCAGCCCCACCAGCGTGGCGAAGTAGATTGACGCCTGAGCAAGTAAGATAGTGCTCCGAGAGATGTCTGAGATTTTCCTGCCTATGGTTTCTCCTAAGGTTTATATGGTTTCATGTCTTACATTTAAATCTTTTATCCATTCTGACTTTATTTTTGTGTATGGTATTAGTTGGTGATCTAGTTTTATTTTATTTTTTTTGCATGCATCTGTCCAATTTTTCCAACATCACTTATTGAAGAGAATGTTTTGACTCCACTGTATGCACTTGCCTCCTTTGTCAAACCTCAGGGAAGGCAGGAAAGAGATCAACCAATGAACTTGTATGCATATATCCATTATCCATGGACACAGACAACAGGGTGTTGAAGGCCTAAAGTGAGGGGTGGGGATGGGCTGGGAGAGGTCAATAAGGGAAAAGGGGGACATACGTAATACTTTCAACAATAAAGATGAAAAAAAAAACACATTCTCAAAATAAAAATTTTAAAAATAAAAACAATGGAGGGACAACAGAAGAGGCTAGATGACAGATCCTGGCAGTTTCCTGCTTAAAGCAGTTTGCCTTGTTGAAAAGCATCTGCTCAATGGAATCTTAGATTTAATCCATAAAAACAAGAGAAGTAATCACTACCTTATTCACAAAGCTATTATGAAAACCACATGAAATGACTTGAAATGAACATGATTAATATATTATAAATGTATATGCAAACACAAGGGGCATAATTTCTACTATGTTCACTAGGTGGGGAGGGCCTTGGGCTCTGGGCCTGCAGGAGATGCGATACCATTAATAGGTAATTGTAATTGTCAGCTTATTTATCTGTCTCCCCTATTAGACTATGATTTCATTGAAAGCAGGGACCAAGTCTTAGTCATCACTGTGTCTCTATTTACATAGTAAGACATTCAGTTGATAGAATGTTGAACAAATAAATTCTGAATGCACACTGTTATTCAGACAGGAATACAATGTGGAATGATGTGAGAAATGAAACAGCAATTGCCCAGGTGCCCAGGAACTGCTCCCCAACTGCCAAAAAGGGTTCCTACCTACTGCCAGAGCACTAGCTCCTCTGGATAAGTAGCCCAATTTCTCAGAATTATAAGCATTCCTTGAAGCCAGTTAAGAAAGGAGGAATTGACAATTAAATGCCTTGGAAATTAAGAATAGCAAACTTAACTGTGTTCTTATATGTCGGGCACTGTGCTAAGCTGCATATTATTTTATTTGAAACATACTAGAGGCCTGATGCATGAAATTCATGCAAGGGCCTTGCTCTACCTCACCCCCCACAACCCCTGCCATTGCCACAGAGGTCTCCCACCTCGGCTTTGTCTGGAAGGAAGTATGTCCAGTCTAATTAACATATCACACTTTCATTATAATAGACAACAACTTAAGCAGGTTTTGTGATAATCCACATTGACAGATGATGAAATTGAGTATCTGAGAGAGGTTAGGTGATGTCATCAAGCTGGATGTGGTAGAGCTAGAATTGAACTCTAGGTCTCTTTTATTCCAGAGTCTACATCTTACCCTATATTTTACCCAGCTTTCTGAGAAATGAGAGGTCCTTGTGTGTTTACCACTCAGAATGTAGGATGGTCTCTTCTTTATCATCTTAAGGCCAAGTGAAAAAAGGAGAATTCTTTCTCCTCCCCTCTCTTCCTTTCCCAATTCCTGCACACAGATCTTAAGCTAGCCGCTGTGCTGTCTCTAGAGATACACGAGTGAAGAGTCAAGGTACTGCCATTTGAGGAAAGGAGACAGACAGGTTAAAAAATGAACTGCAATCATTGGGTGGTGTCAAGGGAGCTAGATGTCAGCACGGTGATGAAATTAGGTAGCATTTGTAGGAAGGCAGGGCCAGCTCCTCAGGTCAGGTACCAGGAGGGTATTGTGCAGGCAGGTACTGCAGAGTAGGCCTAGGAGAGTGGTGAGATGGGATACCTGGCAAAAGAAGGGATCAGCAGCTATTTCCTAAATGAGATGTCACAACAACAACACAGCCTGAGGTCTTATGGGGATGGGGATGGTAGGTCCCAAGCTAGTTACCTGGAGATGATCAAATAAGCTTGCAATTCACTCCATTTAAATCAAACCATGTGGCTCCATTTGTACCAACTGCCTTGGATACTTTCATTCAGTCCCTTGGTCCTCTCACCTCTTTCTGATTTTACTCTATCCTGGCACCTACAAAGCCAGCCACATTCTTGGGTGACTTGCTGATCTAGCTCAGTGCTCCTTCATCTTCCTTCTCTGACCCCCAGGACTCTCCTGGCCACTCTCCTGTCTTCACTCTCTAGTCCTTGCTTCTCTGAATAGCACTGGGTGCCCACCTGTGACCTGGGCCCCAAGACCCCTTGGCCACATCCTCCAAAGGGGCTGGCACCACCATTAGACTTGCTTTGGCCTCAGAAGGGATTGGAAACTTCAGAGATGCACCTGTGGACACTAGCAGGACCCAGACACAGAGGACAACTCCTTCCTCATCCCCTCTATTTCTTCATATCTATATTGTTTGTGTAACTTTCTGTCATCTACTCACCAGTATTTATTGATGAACTATTCTAGTTTAAACTCTGCTGGGAACAAAAAGTGAAGGAACTTGAACTGTCGCATCTCCACACAGTCCAAGAGTTCCCACATTTATGTCTCTTGCCCCAAATTCTCCCTCAAGCTTCAGGCTCACATCCTGTTTTCTGCCACACACTTTTACTTGGCTCTCTAACGGCGTTTTAAAATTAATTTATCTAAATTATGATTTTCTTCCCTTCCTGTTCTTCCTCTTCTCTGTAACAGCTTCAATATTCTCAGAGTCAAATAAAAACCCAGGAGTCACCTCTCTCTTTCCCTCAGACACCAATTTTTAATCCATCAATGTGTATTCTCTTTCCAAAACATGTTCATCCAATAGTTCCACTTCCAGTCCATTCTCTTCAAGTCCATTCTCACCACCGTGATCCTCCATTGGGCTGCTGCAGGCCTACAGATTCCTTTATGTGTATTTGAGAAAAGGTGCCCTTCCTCTTGACCTTCACTGCCAGAACCAGGATATTTGCTGACAAGTAGAGCATGGGCTAGATTTCAACTTCCACTTGACCTACAGGCTGGTGCCCTGTGCAGTAAATAACCTGCAGAAACACAGTCACACTCATGCTGCCATTTTCCTTGTACGACTGCAGTAGCCTTGTAAGTGCCCCTCTCATAGTCTATTTTCCATGTAGCATTCAGTGTGGCCCTTTTAATTCTTAAACCCAATCTTCACTTCCCTGCTTAAAACTCTTGGTTCTTATGACTTCCAAGCCCTGACTGATCTGGTCCGTTTACCTTTCTGACCTACTGGTCCACCCTTTCTCTGACCACCTTTCTCTTCCTTAAAAATATAAAACATCAAACTCCCTTCCCTCTAACTGAGGTGTCTTCTTTCTTACCTTCCAGTTTGAACCATACTATGTGTAACAGGGTTAGTCTTTGTATTCAGTTCATCATATATTCTCATATTTTAGTCAATGGAGACCCTTGTCATATTTTATTGTTTAGCTATTATTTTTAATGTAACAAGCATACCTGGCCCTACCAGCCAAAATACAGCTGGGACTTTGCCAATGACTTGTCTCTAATCACATGGTCCCCTTTTTCTTCCTATCTAAGGTAACTATAATATGAATCTCATTTCTCTTTTTTTTTATTTTCCACTTATATAATGCTATTGTATCTACATGTACCCCTATATAATTGGGAGGTATTTTATTAGCTTTTAATATTATAAAAATAACCATGCTATACATATTCTTTTAGACAATTTTCGCTTAACATTATATTGCTAAAATGTAATTCTATTATGTGTCACTTAGTGTATTCATTTTGACTGCTGCATAATATTCCTCTGTGTGAGCATATGGCACTATTCATCCAGTCACCAGTGATGGGCACTGGAGTTCTTTCCAGGTTTTCATTATTGGGAACCAGGCTGTTTTGAATATAAATATGATGCTTTCTGTTGAACATGTGCAAGAATTTCTACTGGTATAAATCTAGAAGGAAGTTGAACTATTGGATCCCAAGTGTACAAATGTTCAAGTTAGGATATAATGCCAAAATGTTTTCTAAAATCATTGTGCCAGTTCATACTCCCACCAGCAATCTTGGAAAGTCCTATGGATCCACATCCTCTTCTAACACTTGAAATTACCAGACTTTCAAAGTTCTGGGCCAAACAAACCAGTGTAAAAAGATATCTCATGGTGGCCTTGACTCATATTTCCATAATTACTAAAGATAATTACTTTAACTTGACATGTTCACTAGCTATTGGTATTTCTTCTCCTTGGTACTCCAAGGTCTCAATATGAATGTTCCCAACACAAAGAGAACTTCTCTGACCACTCACCAGGTGAAGGTCACCACTCTCTAGCGCATTTTTCTGTTTTCTTTGTGGCATCTACCACGACCTGAAACGACCTAGTTTGTTTGCTGATGTATTGTCTGTCTCCCTCAACTAAAATATAAGCCCCAAGTATGTTGTTGTATATTCACTCCTCCATCACTAGGGCCTGGAACAGTGCCAAGCACAGAGCGGTTGGATAACGATATGATGATATATATATATATACATATATATATATATATATATGTATATATATATATATACACACTATATATATTAGGTTAAGAGTTGTGTTCTAGAATCTGAGTTTCAGCCTCATCTCTCACACTTACTAGCTGTGTTATCATGAATAAATTACTAAAATCATCTGTTCCTGAGTTTCCCCTTGTGTAAAATAAGAGATAATAATATTCACTACTTCATGGGGTTGTTAAGAGTTTTAAATAAGTGAATACTTGTAAAGTTCTTAGAACCATATCAAAAAGCACTCCAGAAATGTCAGTTATGATTGTCATTGTGCAATTTTTATTATTACTGCTCTATGGCTTGAGAGCACACGGCACCAAAGCAGCCTGGACAGAATGAGCTTTCCCTTCTCCCACAGACTCTACATCCCCTTCCTCCCATTCCCACCACCTAGAGAAAAGCAGAAGGGCACTTGGGGAAAAGTTTGGGGGGGAGGGGGCAGTCTATTTCAAGAGAATGATCTGGTCATCCCACACAATTAAAAGTTAAATAACAGCACAGAGTAGGTGCTCAACAATGCTGATGAGCAAATGATTCATAAACCATTCATCTATGCACCCGATAACCCTGTCACACACAAAGTCACGACCTTGTCCCCTCTCTCTCCCTTTATCCTGGTTCATATTTTCAAAGAAAGGAAAGAGAACTTAGAATGCGGGAAGGCAAAGAAATATAAGTAAGCTGGATAAGGAAAGGGGAACAGAGAACTGAGACAGGGAGCAAGGATGAAAGGGGAGGGGGGGTTGGGAGAAATGGAAATTTTCAGATCGCACTGTGGCACTGGCCTCCAGTGTAGAACATTAAAATGCTGAAAATAGGAACATAAGGGAATCCCCCAATTATCCACACACCCAGGGAGATTTTTCTTTTTAAGGTATGAATGGGGGTAGGGGAAAGATAGTCCAGGAAGAGGGGTGGAGAAAGGACCAGAGGCCCAAAGCTGGAGCTGAGGGAAGGTGAAGCCCAAGGCAAACTTCACCTAACCATCTTGTCTGGGGAAGGATGGTCCCGATAAATCTGTGCCCTCCACCCACTACCCCCGGGGGTCATTGTCACCACAGTGGTGAGCTTACCTTGTTCTGCCACCAGGAGCCCTGTTCCATTTGGAGCCTTGCTGGCCCCAAAGTGGGAAATGCGGCCTTGGTTAAATGCACCAGGAAGCAAAGCCGAAGTGAGATTCCACTGAGAATTCCAGCAGGTTCACTGGGAGAAACTGTTTCCATTTGAGAAGGATCAGGAGTCCTGGCCAGGGACCAGCTGCCTCTCCAGTGTCAAATTCCATGACAGCTCTGAGCCCGGGAGAGCGCGTGTCCCTCCCCCCCCTCCTCCTGGCTCGGGGAGCCCCAGGGCGGGTCCGGGCAGGGGGCACATGGGGCTAGCCGATGGAGCCGGTCCCCCACTGCCCACTGGTGGCTGGTTTGGTTGGGATCCACCTTGGAAGAGCCCAACTCCCACTTGCCTGTCCCTGCTTCAGCATCGACAGTGCAAAATTCCGAAGCTGGTGACAAGATGCCCTGCCGGGATTGGGGACTCCCTCCTTCTCCAGTCCTTGGCTGGCGGGGGGCAAGCCCGGTTGCC
>JAAGEH010002531.1:12460182-12531034 GCA_011751065.1 Lasiurus cinereus
TCTCTCTCTCTCTCTCTCTCTCTCTCTCTCTCTCTCTCTCTCTCTCTCTCTCTCTCTCACACACACACACACACACACACACGCACCCCACACCGTTTTCCCCTGACCGACCCTCCAGACTCCAGAGGAAAGGAACTGTCCTTGCGCAGCATGCAGCAGCACCAGGCAGGGAACGCCGCGCTGACATATGAAAGCCAACATTATTCCCAAGACCAAATTTGGGGATGGTTGTAATTTTAAGATTTGGATTTAAGCCACTTAAAAGAAAAAAGACGAGAGGGAGCGAGCGAGCGAGCGAGAGAGAGAGAGAGAGAGAGAGAGAGAGAGAGAGAGACTGAATTTCAGGTGTTAACCAGAGCTTAAGACACGAGAGGGGGCGGGATAGAAATCACAGAGGTTTCCCAGGTTTTCCCAGTGCAAGGTTAGAAACATGTCTTCACTTCCATACCCAGCGTGTTCCATCGCGCCCGCCCCCGCAGCTCCACGGAGCCCCGCGGTATCGCAGGGGTTAATTCCGCCCTCGCACCAGCCCGCCTCCCCCCGCACTGGCATCCCCGGGCCCTGAACGCGCCAGAGGCGGGCGGAGGGAGAGCCGGGAATCTCCGCCCGCTCGCCCTCGCGCGGAGCTCCCCTCCCGCCCCGTTCTATTTATAGCTCCACTGCCAGCTGCTGCAGGGAACTCACCAGCCGAGAGGAGCATTTTGGCTCAGAGAGCCTTCCAGAAAACGGGGATGTGCATAAATTCTGAGAATGGCAGCAATGTCTGTAGCCTTCTGGATTTTGATTGCTACTGCTCACTCTGTTTCATATACTCCATTTCTGAGGAGAGAGAGAACAGGTTTTGAGACAGGTGAATTTCAAAATTTCAGGCAGGCAATGTGTCTTGCTGGGGACCTTTGGTTATCAAATACTGGGGTAGGGGTTGCAGGGGGAGGCGTCCTCCGTGAAGTTGCAGGCTCCAGGCTCCTATCATTTTCTGCAACACTCAGCCTGATGGGTTTTTGCCTGTCAGTCACCTGTTCAGAGAAGTATGAAGCCATATCAAGAGCAATGCAAAAACCACACCCTCTGACATGGGACTGCCTGTTTACTGAGGGGCTGCCTCTCAGCATATTACACACATCTGGATTGTCTCTGTGTCAAATTCTACACCAACCCCTCAAAAACAACAACAAAAAGCAGGCTATTTATGGTGTCATATATAGGCTTCTGGCCCCAGTAGGTCCTGGTGACACAGGAGAAAACACCACCCCAGTCTTAAATAAGCCTACTACTGCACTGGTCTAGAAGGTCCTAAACTGATGCCTGGCTCCCAAGCCCCTTCCTTCAAGTCCTCCTTATGGAACAAGTTCTTGAGCCCTTTGCTGTGCAAATTCCTGAAGGACCCCTGGGTGCTGCAGAGAAACGCCAACCAACAGCTTCTGCCCTCACAGAATTTAGCCTACAGGTGTGGAAAAAGCCAGGAGTCCATCCACCAAGGGGTCTGAGGTGGGGGTGCTAAATCCATCCACCTCTGCCACTCCTTTCCTGACCTCCACCTTCTGGCCTTTTAGAGCAGATCCTAATATAGGAAGAGGTTTTTATTTAACTGTATTTATTCAGAATGATCCTAGAATGGGGCTTCTAATTAATTTAACTTTCTAGTTAGGTTTAGGTCCTAGTTGTTGAAAGGCTTTTTCCCTGTATTCACTTTCCCGCCCTAGTACAGCAAAGCTTCTGGACCTGCTGTTTCTGAGAGGAGTCAAGATCCAGGGATGTATCGGGAAAATGCAAGTACAAAGCTCTGGAGCCCTGTGTCCTGAGTTCATTCTGGCTATTTACATGATCTTGTTGAAATTATTTGTGTATCAGCGCCTTGTCTGTAAAATATGAATGATAGTAAAAATAGATACTTCATGAGGTTCTTCTGAAATTAAATATGATAATATACATAAATTGCTTAGACCAGTGTCTGGCCTATGCTAAAGCTCAAGACATTAAGTATTACTAGCACTACACAAATATGAGCCGGAGTTGATTTGGTTGAATTTGTGGACAAAGAAGCGTTTAAAGTGAGAAGGTTAACCCCTATTTTGTAAAACTACTGTTTGGAATTCTCCGCTATTTTTTTTAGATGGCCTCTTATTCTAAAAAATAACTTTGCTTTCTAGCCTGCTTTAGCCTGCTGGAATAAGGAGGAGGATAAACTTAGCTGTCTGACCTTGTAGGCCAGAACTAGATATGCCCATACTCTCAATGCCATGCCAGTTATATTTTTTAATTGGATAGAGCTGTGTTGTTTTCAAGGCCAGCAGTGAGATAACCACTAAGTGCGCACATAGGGCTGGCTCTTTAATAAAAAGGTAAGTTCTGCTTGTAGCTTGGCTTAGAATTTGAATTCATTTTCTCTAAGCCCAGCGTAGTGAATAAAGTGTGACTCCAAACTCTCTGAGCATTGTTTGGTTCTTCTCTGGTTCTCTGTAACACACAAAAAAAAATCCATTCTACTAGTAGCTAAGTAAATAAGTAGGTTTCTTTTTCTTTCCCTTATAAAAATGTTTTTAAAGTATAGTTGACATACAATATCATATTAGTTTCAGGTATAAAAATAGTGATTCAACGTTTATATCCCTTAGAATGTAATCATCGCAATAAATCTAGTAATATATGGAATCTAAAATATACAACAAACCAATCAGAAACAGATTCATAGATACAGAGAACAAACTGAGTGGGTTTCCTTTTCATTGTACTAGAGGAGATCCCCAACGCAGTCCATGTGTACCGGAGGTCCCTAGTCACTGGCCCTGCATTTTCTTATTTTAGGGAAATGAAACATCCCCTCAAAAGTCCTGCTGCTAATCTATAAGATCCACTCTGACACCCAGTGGTAAAGAATCACCAGCTTATAGGTGTTCGTTGCTGTCCTGAGGGAAATATCTTGACATATGAAAAGTGCTTTAAACATAAAAACACTTTGTGAAGTTTTCCAAGAGACTATCTATGAAGGGAAACGATTTCTATTAAATTGAAATCTCAAAGGTCACCATGGTTTTGAACAGTGTCTAATTTTCCCTCCTAAAAATTAGGCTCTAGAAGGAAGGAAGTGGGTCTATAAGACTAGTGCTCTGACACAAAGAATGAGTCATCGACCCCATGTTCATCCTCCTTCTCTTCAGAAGAGAACCCCTGATTTTTAGACTTGCAGCCCATTGTGGTCTACACAGTTGTGCCAATGAGCTATAAAATAAAGGGCTATGTGGGACCCCCCCCTCCTCCCAAAACCTCACCCAAGAGACCTGAAGATGGTGGTTTGGTTTGGTGTTAACCTACATAAGCTAGAACAATGTTTCTCAAAATTTTCCTCCCTGTTTGGCTCTGGAATAGGGGAAATGCGCACAGTTTGGAAGGTGAAGCAGCAGCCATGTTTATACCCAGAAGGTCACTGTGAAGTCAGGTGCTATTGCCGCTTCTGCACCTTGTCACGAGCTGCTGGCTCATCTCATCAGCATGGCAGCAGCTGAGCCTGCAGCTGCTCCTGTTGGATCCTGCTGTTTCTCCAGCTCCTGGACAAAGTGCCTGTTCGCTCCACAACCATGGGTCCCAGCTTTGCCCACAGGTCACCAGCATCATTGGCAGTGTAGGTTTGGAGACGATTTGAGATTAGTGCAGGTTTTACTGTGTTCTCATGGGTTCTAGGGTATCCTTATTCTCCGTCTCTATTAGTTAGGATTCCACCAGAGAGACATGACCAGTAGGAGGGATATAAAGTAATTATTACAAGAAATGGGCTTACCCTGGAAGCTGGCTAGGCAAGCCCACAATCTGTCAGGCAGGCCATTAGGAACAGCGGTCGGGACCTGCCCACGCACAAGGTGAAGCTGCAGTCAGAAGGGGAAACTTCATCTTCCTGGAGCCTCAGTTCTGCCTTTTATTGATTGAATCGGTCATTCCCAGATTACCAAGGATAAGTTTTCTTATTTAAACTGATTGTAGACTTCAGTCACATCTATAAAATACCTTCACCACAACTAATTTAATGACTGTGATAATAGCCTCGCCAAGTTGGCACAAAAGCCTGACCATGAAAAAGTCCACTTTTTCTACTAAGTGTTCTGTCCTGAGGTCTTCACACATAGCAGAACATAAACCATTTGGAAGGTCCAGTTCCTAACTTAATCCCTTATGCTACTTTATTCTTAGTGGGCCTGCTTTTCAGATCACACCCTGACTAATGCTGACACAGTGGCACTCATGCTTTACCACTCACTCTCTTTCCTTTCCACCACTCTGCTGTCTACACAATGGATATGATGTCTAGACAAGCAAACTCAGACCTGGGGACAAGGGCCACACTCCAGCTATGGTGGAGAGGTGGGCTGCAAAGACCTGTTTCAGGAAGGTTGCAGAGCTACCATATTATCCCTGAGAAGCCCATCTCTATATTTACTTCACATGAGAGGGAAATCAATTTCCATTTTACTTAAGCCACTGTTGTACTGGTATTTACTGTTGCTTGTGACAAATCTATTTCTGGTTGATGTATAATAGAAATATACTATAAGCAAACATCAATTTTGGAAGACTCAAAAGTTGGAGCATCATACATTTGAGTGGAAGAAAAAGTTACTGGACTATTTTATTTATTGTCTTTTACCTAATTTTCAGGGGGAGATCTGGTGCAAGTAATCTTATATCTGACAAAGGCAGCCACTCAAGCTGAAGATTTAAGCCAAGTTCCTTTCATTTTCTGGGCCTCAATTGTCACATCTATGAAATGAGAAGTTTGGGTCTGGTAGTTCCCAGTATACTTACAGATCAGAAGTGTGTGGTATTAGCTAAGAATATAGGAAGCATCAGAGAGAAGGGGTGCTCACCAGTATGAATAAAGTTGTCAGGAAGTCAAGATAAACCAGTAAAAAAAATTTCAGTCAGGTTGGAATTGTTTTCATGCATTATCTACACATCCATAATGCAATTGTTTTACATGCATTATCTACACATCCATACCTTCCTTATGATGTAGAATACAGGTTGTATAAGAATGGGAATCTTAGTCTATTTTGATCAATGATATGTCCTAGAATGGCATTCCAGGACAATGTAGGCTCTCAATAAACAGTTGTTGAATGAATGAATGAATGAATGATAACGGTATGACACCCATGCTTGATCTGAAGGAGAACTTCAGACTTACTGAATAAACCAGAGTATAGATTCTATAATTCAAGTCCTTCCAATATCCAGCCAGTACACTCTGTCTCATTAAACACTGTTCTACTTCCAACTCAGAATAACTGATTCGTGAACTGTGGTTTCCCCATCTAAATGGTAACCTATAAAGATGTTTTAAAAAATGCCAAGAAAATGTCACTTTTAGGAGAGTTTCTGACTCATTGACTCATGAAGTTACTGTCATATGAGTATGCATAGTGCCGGACACTGGAGGCATTAAGCCATTTAGCAGATGGCTATGAAACTATAAAAAGGCATGGGCATATTCAGTATTGTACCCATTAACTTCTTTTTATTTCCTGCTGTGCTCCTAGAGGGAAGCCATTAAACTTCCTTATTTTTTATCTATCTTTTTTTTTCTTGGCCCCTACTTCTGTGCTTTCATTGAACCTAAAGATAAGTAATAATTATAGCTCATGCTTATCTAAAGCTTACTACATGCTGACCTAAGTGCTTTAGATGTATTAAATAATTTAATCCTTACAATAGCTCAATGTTATAATTAGTATACTATACCCATTTTAAATATAAGTAAATCAAATCCCAGACAAGTAGCCCAAGGCACTATGATTAGTAAATGGTAGAGCCAATGTACCTCCCCGATATTTATCACTTTCATGTACTTCAGAAACACCAGTTATGGCAGCCCAGCATTTTGGACTGGACCCTCTGCACATCACTGGCAGCAGCTCAGTCTCCTAACTACCCTGAACACTAGAATAGGAGAAGAAACCTGATTACCTCCTGTTCTTCCTGGGCTCCATCAGTGAGCAGCCAACATGGATAAACACCCCTGAAGGCACAGCCATGTGGCACCTTGGGGCACAATCTGACTCTCATCTGCTCCCTCATCAGCATTTCCATAGCCATTGTTTGCTCAGGGATTAGGCTATACTGGTCAAGAGGACAGAAAACCCATAAAGGCCACAAAGGCAGGGGTGAGGAAATGGGAAAGAAAGAGACTTTGCTTAGGGCGGTGGATGCAGTGTGCAGATGATATTTTGTTGAGTTGTACACTTGAAACTGTATGGTCTTGCAAACAATGTCACTCTAGTAAGTTCAGTTTTTAAAAATAGTGAAATAAACACCATCCAAGCTCAATTTTATTTTCTCTCAGGCACTCTCTAAATATTTACATTCACTTCATGGTTTTAATAACCATCTTTGTGCTGTTAACTCCCAAATTTAACCTCAACCCATACTGTTTTCTGATATGCAGGTTTATATATCTGACCAGCAACTGGACAATATCTCTGATATTTTTGGGACAACAGGTCTAAAATCAACCTTATATTGATGACTCTGCATGTTCCCCTTTCTCATGCTTCCCATCCTCTCCCCCATCACATGCAAATACCCAGCACTAAGTATTACTTGCTTTACCTCCTTGATAGCTCTTGAATCCATAAGTTCTTTTCTCCACTGTAATTAGTTGGGTTCAAGCATGATCTACTTTTGTTAAATAACTGCAATAACTTTTTCACTGGTCTCCTTGCTCTCACTCTTGTCTCAGTAATAATTTATTCTTCATTTAGTAGCCAAACTTTATCTTGTCACTTCCTTCTATTTTTACTGAGAGAAAAAAAATAATCTTTCATATAGCCAATAGCTCCTGCATGGTCTAGCCATGTTTCAAATCTCTAGTTTCATCTCATTCCAATTGCTCTCTCACCTCCAACTATACTGAACTTCCTTTAGCTCCTTGCAAAAGTCCCAGATTTCTTTGTTTATGGCCTTTTTACCTCAGAGAATTTCCCTTAAAATTTTTCCTCTGTTTGAAATGCTTTCCTCTTATTATTTTCAACAGTTTGACCTTGAAAAATCATTCAGGTGTTCACTGCAATCATTTCCTCCAGAAAGCCTTTCCTGATTCCTTCAGATTAGAATTTGGCTGACAACTATAGAGTCTATAGCACCATACCTCTCTTCTGTTTAATACAGCCTTTATGCTACAATGCAGATTTCTGCAATTATATTTATAATAAGCTCATATGTCATTGTTAAATAGGGAATAATAGTGCATTGTTGGTTCCTAAATGATGTTTTTGCTTCAGTATGTTAATATTTTACACAAATAATAGCAGTTGAAAACAAACTAATACAGCAAAATACAGAAATCCACAGAGAAATATAAGTCTGTACATGACAACCATCTAATTACATTCTGGTTGGGTTGAGTTTTGCTAAGTGCTCTCTCTTGGAAGGACTTATTTCTCTTGGTCCCATAGCTTATCGGCTGTAACTTTCTTTATATTAACTCCATCAAGCCATGCTAACCATTTAATTTTCTCAAATAAAGGCCTATGTTTATTATAGAGTTTATGCCTTAAACTGTGCAAGATTTTGTATTAGGTGTGTAGTCGCTCTTTTTGGTGCTCTGGTTGTAGAGTTGCACAGGTTTTAAGTGAGGTCCTAATCCAATATGACTGGTATCCTTCTAAAAGGACAGAGGGAGGGAGGGAAGCAGGAGGGAGAAAGAAAGGGAGGGCAAATGCACAGAAAAAAAGACCATGTGAAGATACAGCAAAATGACTATCCTCTGCAAGTTA
Organism: Lasiurus cinereus; assembly: GCA_011751065.1. Taxonomy (NCBI): domain Eukaryota; kingdom Metazoa; phylum Chordata; class Mammalia; order Chiroptera; family Vespertilionidae; genus Lasiurus; species Lasiurus cinereus. The sequence goes on from JAAGEH010002531.1 coordinate 12,467,946, forward strand.
GGGAAAGGAGAAATCTCCCATACTAACACCTTATCTTGGTCTTCCAGCTTTCAGAACTGTGAGAAAGTAAATTTTTATTATTTAAGCCACCCAGTCTGTGGTATTTTGTTATGGTAGCCTTAGAAAAATTAGGCCATACTTGACAAGGTAAAATCAAAGAGTTGAGCTCATAAAATAATTGGCTGGTTTTCAACTAAAAGTGGAACAAAGTAGGAGGGAATACAAAACATTCAGGACCTTGCAGAACTAAAGGGCAACTTCTTGACTTGGAAGAATAAAAGGTAAACTGTAGCATGCCTTTAAGAGACAAATTACTATGTTTTTAAAAATCAACTTTATATATACATGTATCCAATCAAAATATAGAACATTGTCAACTCCCCTAAGAGATTTTCTTCACATCTCTTCCCAATGTCTGCTCCTGGCTACAATTAGTAACTGATCTGCTTTCTATCACTATAATTACATGTGTCTTCCCTAGGATTTTCATATAATAAAATCACATAGTATCTGTTCCTTTGTGTCTGGCTTCTTTCACCCAGCATAATATTTTTAAAATTCATCTATGTTGTCATGTGTAACAAAAGTCCTCTTGTTTTTTGCTAAGTAGTATACTATTGTATGAATTACTATAATTTTTTTATCCATTCATATACTGATGAAAATTCGGAACACATGTAGTTTTTGCCTATGATAAGTAAAATTGCTATGAACAATAATATACAGGTCTTTGTGTAGACATTGTTTATTTCCCTTGACTATCTAGATGTATAATTGCTAGGTCATGTGATATGTATGTATTTAACTTGATTAGAAATTGCCAAACAGTTTTCAATGCTATACCTTCCCACTAGCAAAATGTCAGTTCTAATTGCTCCAGGTGCTTATCAACAGTTGGCATTGTCAGTCTTTCCATTTTAGCTATTCATGTTACTGTGGTAGTGGTATCTCATTGTGAATTTAACTTGCATTTCTCTGTGGACTAATGAGGTTGAGCAATGTTTCATTGCTTAGTGACTCCTTTGTGAAGTGTCTTTTCAAATCTTTGGTTTTAGATTATTTGTCTCCTCATTATCTATATATATAAAACCCTAATATGCAAATAGACCAAATGGTGGAACAACCAAACAATCAGTCACTATGACATGTACTGATCACCAAGGGGCAGAAGTGGAACATGGCAGGCTTTGGCAGTGGGGGACAGAGGGTGGAACATAATGGGCATTGGCTACAATGGGATGGCGGAGCAGGTGAGTGGGAGTGCCAGACCAAGGTGGGGTGTGAGTCACTGTCATGGGGACAAGCCTCTGGTGGTTACTGAAAATTCTTCGCTCCACACTGTAGGTGGGTACAAGTGGCAGCTGCCAGCCTCAATCACCCCTGAGGGGTTCTTCACCTCCCTCTGCACTTGAGGGACAATCAGGGCCAGCAGCCGCCTCTTACACCTGCTGCTGGTGACAGCCCTGCTCGCACTCACTGCTGGTGCATGTCACCAATTCTGATTGCTTGGTGCCTTCAGTGGGTGTGAGTGGTAGCTGCTGGCCCGATTGCCCCTAAGGGCTTCTCCACCTCCCCCCTGCTCCTGAGGAGCAATTGGGGCAGCAACTGCCTCTTACACCCACTGATGGCACTGGTCATACTCACACCCACTGCTGGTGCTGATCCTAATTGCTCTGTGCCAACCCTAATTGCTCCGCACCAGCAATGTGCCATCATGTGCCCTCAAGGGTGCAAGTGGGGCTGGCGCCATCAGCATGTGGTAGTGAAGGTGGCAGGAGCAGAGCTGCCAGCAGATAGTGAGAGGGCCAGGCAGGGACACAGAGGATGGGCCAAGACCCGCCCCTATACCCACTGCAGCCTTGCAGCCCACAGCTCCTTTCAAAGTGCACACATTCATGCACTGGGCCCCAAGTGAGTTATAAGATTTCTTTATGTGTTTAGAATATACTATAAAAAACTCTTTACATCTATTTTATTTATATCCTAGTGTCCCAGTGCATGAAATTCATGCACGGGAGCGAGGGGGGTATCCCTCAGCCTGGCCTGCACTCTCTCTAATCTGGGACCCACGAAGGATGTCCTACTGCTGTTTTACAAGGATCAGACCTAAACTGGCAGTCAGACATCTCTCACAATCTGGGACTGCTGGCTCCTAACCGCTCACCTGTCTGCCTGCCTGCCTGCCTGACTGCCCCTAACCACTCTGCATACCAGCCTGCTTGCCCCCAAATGCCCCCTTGCCAGCCTGATCACCCCCAACTGACTCCCACTGATGGCCTGCTTGCCCCCAACTGGCCTCCCTGCTGGTCTGCTCACCCCCAACTGTCCCCACCTGCTGGCCTGATCACCCACAACTGCCCTCCTCTTGGCCTCTAACTGCCTCTACCTTAGCCCCATGGTTTTGTCCAGAAGAACATGCAGAATATCTCTCTTCCAGTCTAATTAGCATATTACCCTTTTGTTAGTATAGATAGAGGCCTGGTGCATGGGTGGGGGCCAGCTGTTTTGCCCTAAAGGTTGTCCCAGATCAATTGAATGAGACTTAGGATGGTGCACACACAATACAATATACAGATGATGTATTATAGAATCATACACCTGAAACCTATATATTTTTATTAACCAATATCACCCCAATAAATTCAATGAAATTTTTAAAATAAAAAACAGAAAAAGTCCTAGAAAAGAACTTTTATTGGCTCATCTCTAAACCAATCACTGTGAGCTATGGAGATGAGACAATCTGATTGGTCATCTTGGGTCATGTGCCTACCCCTGTGTTTAAGATGGGTGAAATAAGTGGTGGGAAAGAAAAAAGCCAGGCAGACAGAAATAGCACCTTTTCAGATACTAAATCCTGGACTTTGAGGTTGTTTCAGTACCTGGGTGTGATTGATAACCTGTGTTTAAGAACACCTTTAAGGATGCTACTCCTACAGGATTTTTTCTTTATGAAAAATTCTTCGGAGTGGATTTCTTGAATCAAAGGGCATCATACAGCCATTCCTATGATTCTTGCTATGTATTGCCTTATTGTTTTCCAAATGAATTGTGCCAAAAACATAAATTATGTAAAAATGAGATTCTATTACATAGAATCATCTTTTTAAAGATGATTTATTAATTTAATAAATACTATTAGCTGTAGCTCCAACTATAGATATAGTGATGTGCAGAGAGAAAAGCATATACATACTTTCTTATATGAGAAGAAAATAAATGGCATAAGAAGTTAGAGAAAGAAAACACAGAAAAAAGCCAAAATTAAGTAGGAGAAATAAAATAATAAGATCAGAAATTAAATATAAACATATAATAAAAAAGATCAACAAAATCAAAGTTAGTGTTTTAAAAAGCCTAATTGTTAAAAAATCTCTGAAGATTAATCAAGGGGAAAGAAGGAGGAGACATCTCTATAAAATCCTAAGCTACCATTGCAACCATTACGACCAAACAACTGGAATAACTGGTCAACCAGTTGCTATGATGTGCACTGACCACCAGGGAGCAGATACTTAATGCACGTGCTGTCCCCTAGTGGTCAGTGCACTCCCACAGCCAGTCTTCTGCAACTTCTCCCCACCAGCAGCCCTCCCCCAGCAGGCCCCAATCAGGAGGCTGACCAAACTTCGGGTGGAGGGCGGGGGTTCCTGTCCTCTGGCCAGCAAGCCCACCCACTAGTCTTTGATCATTGGCCAGGCAGAGGAACTCCCATGCATGCACAAATTCATGCCCCAGGACTCTAGTATACAATATTAATAATTAAAAGAAAGATAAAACTATAAATGGAATATAGATAAAAACGAAAAACTTTATAGCAATACATTTGAAAACTTAGATAAATTCACACATTCCCATATAAATTACCAAACTGATTCAAGAAGACATAAAAAATCATTCTTTTTTTAAGAAACTAAATCAGTAGTTAATGTTCATTCCCACAAGGATAGAATCAAGCCTAGATAATTTTTTAGTCAAGTGCTATTAAACATGTACTTAATAGAAATAGTTATAATATTGATAAATAACTCCTCCAAAGGGAGAGGGGAAAAAAGAATTCAACCCAACTCATTGTATGAAACAAATATAAATCTGATATCAAAATGTAACAGATACTATAAAAATTAAAATTATTGTCTATTGTTAATGATAAAATATATACAAATATTCTAAACAAGATATTAGTAAACCAAAGAAGCAGTTTAAACATATATATCATGAAGTTGTGCTATCCCAGAAATGGAAATGTGTTTAATCATTAGATAATATATTAGTTTATTTTTAGTCTCTGCTTTCTAATTAACATAAAAAATTTAAAGACATAAAATTTCTTCAATATTCAGCTTTAATCATGTTCTACTAGTTTTGATGGGATGTTTTTCTTTTCTCATTTTTGAAAATTTGAAGATAATATTTAATTTCAGTATCAGTTTCCTCTTTGATACAGACATTTTCTGATGGTAAATTCTTTTCACATAATAAACATTATGATAGTTGGCTTTTCTGGATTATGGTTAGGAAATATAACCTATAAAACTTCTACATTTTAGACTTTATTAAGCTTTATGTAAATAACTGGTTTTTTAAAAAATAACAGGTCTGTGAGCATGAAAAAGCTAAGCGTATTTTGTTATTCAGTACAAGGTTTTGTATCTCTACCATATTCTTATCTCTCCAAATAACTATAAAATATAGATATACATATATTTACATTGGTTGTGTTATTTACATTCTGAGGGACATACTATATTAAAAGATATCATTTTGTTTTCATCTTGATTTCTTTGTATTTTGAGGAATTTTTGCTTTATACACTTAACAGTTTTTATTTGGTGATTAAAGTTTGTGGTTATTTTATCTTCTTGGTGAATTGTAACTTTTATCACCACATAACATCCCTCCTTTTCTTATTAAATGCTTTTGGCTTTGAAAGTCCTTTTATCATCACATTGGATACATTTCTATTTTCTTTCAGTTTGCATTCACCTTATATATCTTTGCTTAATATTTTATTCTTAACATTTATTATTTTGTGGGTTTTGCTGAGATAATTCAGAATTTTAAGAACCAGTCTAATTCATTAACATTTATGCTACCTCAGTTACAGATTTCTATTATTTTTATGTACCTGTAATCACTTATAATGAAAGCCTCATTGCTTATTCCTGTTTGCTCTCCATTTTTTCTCTCTATCTTAAGATTTCTGTTTTAATTCAATGAGGGTATGGTGTTTCTTTCAGGATAGGAAATTGGATATTTTGCTCTCTGAAAATGTATATATTTTTAAATACATTTTTATTAATTTTCTATTGCTACACAGCAAATGAACAGGAACCACACAGTTTTAAAAACTACAATGAGATATCAACTCATGGCTGTCAAAATGGCAACTATCAAAAACACAAGAGGTAATAAATGTTGGCATGGATGTTGAGGAAAGGGAACCCTTGTGCGTTGCTGGTGGGATTATAAATTGGTGCAGCCACTATGGAAAACAGTATAAAGGGAGTTCCAGTCAAGGTGCCAGTCTGTCCTAGCTTCCTACCTTGATCACATCAATATTATAACTAAATTATAGAGCAATCAACATTGAGAACCACTTGAAGACTAGGTGAACAAAAGTTCCATAACTAAGGATATCAAGAAGAAGCCACATTGAGACTGGGAGGAGGGGCAGAGACATGGAACAAGCACGTTGCAAATCAATGGTATGTCAATTAAGAATTGTGAAGCAGAAGTCTCCCCTGAGGAAAATGGGTTACTCCCCTCACTGAGCTCCCCAACACATGGCTTTAGTGTTGGCAAGAGGAGTCCCCATAATATCTGGTTCATTCAGCAGGAATTGCATCTAAGAAAAACAAAGGACTGCTAGAGGCTGTGGTATTTTTTTAAAACATAGTGCAAAGACTCATTTTCTCACAAACTCACTTGCTCTAAGCTCCAGTGAAGGAGAGGTATCTAAAAAGGAACAGAAACATACGGGGAGGAATTAAATTGACTAACTTCAGAGCAAGGACTAGGGGGCAGAAGCCAGGGGAATTCCCTTGTGGGACACTCCTCCCACCCAGCTAGCAAGTGCAAGTGGACACCAAATCTGTGCATTGTTGGTGGGATTGAAATTGGTGTAGCCACTATGGAAAGAGTATTGCCGTTCCTCAAAAAAAAAAAAAATAGAATTATCATATCACCCAGGTATTTTATCTGAATAAATTAAAAAAAAACTAATTTGAAAAGAATATGCAACTTCTATGTTCATTGCAACATTATGTTCAATAACCAAGATATGGAAGCCATCTAGGTGTCCATTAATAGATGCATGAATAAAGAAGATGTGATTTTTATACATACAATGAAATATTACTCAGCCATGAAAAAGAAAAATTCTTACCATTTGCAATAACATGGATGGACCTCAAAGATATTATGTCACACAGAAAAACAAATATCATATGATATCACTTATCTGTGGAATTAAAAATGAAATAAATGAGCAAACAAAACAAAACAAAATCATAGATTCAGAGAACCAACTGATGGTCACCAAATGGAAGTGGTTTGGGGAATAGGTGAAAAAGGTGAAAGGGGTTAAGAAGTACAAATTACCAGATATAAAAATATTCACAAATATGTAAAGTATAGCATATATAATATATCTGTCAAAATATTGTAATTAGCATAGATATGGTTTCAAATGGGTACTAGATTTGTTGGGGTGATCTCATCATAAGTTATATAATGCCTAATGTCTGTGTTTTATATGTCAACTGGAATTGAAAAATAAACTTTAAAATAATTTTTAAAAATAAACAGTATGAAGATCCTTTAAAAATTAAAAATAGGACTACCATGTGATTCGGTAAATCTACTTCTGGGAGTATATCCAAAGGAAACAAAAACACTAACTCAAAAAGATATCTGCATTCTCATGGTCATAGCAGCATTATTTATAATAAGATATGGGAAAAAAACAAAGTGTCAATTGGTGAGTGAATGGATAAAAAGTGTAGTATATATACAATATAATATTATTTAGCCATTCAAAAATGAGCAAATACAACCACTTTTGAAGACATGGTTGGACATTGTGGGCATTATGCTATGTTAAATAAGCCAGGCAGAGAAAAATAATACTGTATGATCTGACTTATAGTGTGACATAGAAAAGTTGTTAACAAACTTAATCCTAAGAATTCTCATCATAAGGAGAATTTTTTTTTCTTTCTTTTTTTCTTCTCTCTTTTCTTTTTATTTGAGACAATGGGAATTAGCTGAACCTGTTGCGGTAATAATTTCACATTATACTTAAATCAAACCATCAAACATAAAAGAAGTCAAACTTAAAATACAGTGATTTCAATTATTTCTCAATAAAACTTAAAATTTAAAACAGCAGTAATATCTCAAAATTGTATGGGTCAGAAACTCAGGCTGGAATCTCTGCTTAAGCTTTCACAGAGCTGAAATCAAGGTATTGGCCTAAATTGATTCTTATCTGGGAATTCTGGATGAAAATTCACTTCTAAACTCACTTGGAGTAGTGCTCAAATCCAGTTCCCTGTGGGTGAAATGGGGTCCTCATTTTCTTCCTGGCTATCAGCCAGAGGCCTTGTCAGCTCCCAAAGGCTGCCCACATTCCTTGGCTTCTTCAAAGTCAGCAATAGCCATAACTTCATCTGCTGTTACCATGTGGATAATCTTCATATCTTAAGGTCAACTAACTTGGATCTTTAATTGTATCTGCAAAATCCCTTCATATCAGTATCTACATTATTTTTTAACTAGAGGCCTGGCACATGAAATTCATGTATGTGGGGGGCGGGGGGTGGGGGGGGTGGCAGGGAGTCCCTCAGCCAGACCTGAACTCTCTCCAATCTGGGATATCCCTTTCTGGGAATGCTGGCTATTGACTGCTTGCCTACCTGCCTGCCTGATTGCCCCTAACCACTTCTGCCTGCCAGTCTGATCACCCCCTAACCACTCCCCTACTGGCCTGATCGAATTCTAACGGCTCCCCTGACAGCCCAATCTTTCCAACTGCCCTCCCCTGCTGGCCTGGTTTCCCCCAACTGTTCTCCCCTGCTGGCCTAATATCCCCCAACTGCCCTCCCCTGCCAGCCTGGTCTCCCTCAACTGCCCTCCTCTGCTGGCCTGATTTCATCCTCAACTGCCCTTTCCTGATGGCCTGATGGCCCCCATCTGCCTTCCCCTGGTGGCCTGATTGCCCTGAGCTGTCCTCCCCTGCCAGCTTGGTCACCTCATGCAGCCTGCTGTTAGGTCATTTGGTCATCCCTCACTACTCTCCCTGATAGCCTGATCGCCCTATTGTATTATATACAATGCAATATTACTCAGCCAACAGGGTCATCTAGTCATTTTGGTTGTTACAGCCCCTGGCTTTTTATATATTAGGATACACACACATACATATGTAATCTTTTCCCCCTGCTGGAATCTATTAAGATTTTCTTTGATGTTTAGAATTCAGAATATCCCATATAACTCTCCTAGAGTTATCCTCTAAACTTTTTGTCCTTTTCTACATCAAATCTCCCTCTCTGTGTTCTAGCTCCCCATTGTGAGATATTTCTTTTAAATTCTGTGCTCAGGAGAAATCATTTTTTTTAAGTTCATTTATTCAAATTTCAATTGCAGAAAAGATGGTATCTTGTTCCCTAAGTACTTTTAATACCAGTTTTATCTTCTTGAGAGTTCCCACAGGCAATTACTTAAATTTCCTTCCATTAGTTCTAGTTCATTTGGAGCCATCTGTCCCCATCAGCTAGGTCCTGCTCTTCCAAGTTAGAGAGACCCTTAAAGGAGTGGTAAACTTCTTTCACTTGCTCATGGACCTATCTTTCTTCCACATTTATGCAGGTCAGGCTCTCAGGATCTCTCTATTATAGCCAACCTTCAGACATAGCATTTTCCACATTTGTCAGCAAGGCATTAACACGGAAACCTCTTACCTTTCTGATTAGGTACTGGGAGGCTGCCTTCATTCTCTACACCTCACAGACAGCAGTTCATTCCAAACCACAGAAAAGGGGAGCAATTAATGCATCCTTCCCCCAGCACCCAATGAGGTGAGAAGAATCAGGAGGCCCCTTCAAAGATCTCAGTGAGAGCAACAGGATTTCATTGCTATGATCCTTCTGTCATTGGCACTGTCAACTCTACCTACCATCTCTGCTTCAAGTTGAGTCATATCTGAAAGGAGAGTTTCACGATGAAACCATATCAGAGCAGATTTAGTGTTTTACTTTAAATTAGAGCAATCAAGTTGAAATATATTAATAAATACATTACTGATTTTTTTTTTTAGCTTAGCTGATAATAAACAGAGAAAACATCCTATCAAGACCCCAAGCCAGGTTTCTGACCCCGGCACCTCCCCACTCCTGACTTCCTGCTGCACATTTAGGAAAGAGATCTTGGAAGGGGCTGCATTCTTCTTGGCTCTGGGAAGAAGCAAAATCAGCAGTAGAGCAAAAGTTTGCCTTACCAACAATGTTCAAGTACAACTCCCACCTTTTTAAGGTTCCCTGGGGGGAAAACAGAGGACAGGTGACTATAGAAACAGCAGCACCTGGAAACAGTCTGCTGCAAACCTCAAAAAGAGGCAGTCTCTCCACATTTCTTATCTCGTGTTCTAGTTAAGAATGAGCGATGGTGGACCCTTTACCCCCAAGCTATACTTGAAAATAGTACACACACGCAGAATAGAGAAAGAGCAAATTTTTTCAGATAAATTTGCAGTTATCTTCCATGGTTGGAGTTATATAGGTCATGACTACTTTTTTTAAACATTTTATATTGTCTAAAATTTATTTCATGAGCATATATTTCTTTTACACTAAAAACAATACTTTATCAATATTATGCCTGCTACTAGTCTTATTTTTTCTACAGTGTGCAAAATAATTTGAGGCTCCTAAAAGCTCTTATATTTTTTGTGGGATTGCTGATCCAATCATTTTCATGGCAAAACCATGATCAAGGTATTTGGAAATACCAAAGATAAAAGTATTTAAAAATATATAGATAGCTGCTTTGTTGTTAAAATATTTAGTTTGTTTCTGGCCAGTGTGGCTCCATGATTACAGCATTGGCCTATGAATCTAGAAGGGTCACAGGTTCGATTTCCAGTCCAGGGCACATACCTGGGTTGATTCCCTGCCAGTGTCCTGGCACATGCAGGAAGCAACCAATCGATATGTCTCTCTTGCTTGATGTCTTTCTCTCTCCCCACCCCCTACTTCCTCTTTTCTACTCTCTCTAAAAAAGTCAATGTAAAAAATATATCCTCAGGGAGGATTAACAAAAAAAATAGTATAAAAATAATTTAGTGTTTGGTGAATATAGCCTTTCCTAATTTACAGCTCTTATTTCTTGGATTCAAAATATTCAATTCACTGGGAAACTGGCTAGTTTACTTCCATTCATACAAACAATAATAAACATGAAAAAGAACATAGCCTGATATATCAATATTTTATCTGCACCCATTTAGCAAATCAGGTGCACAATTATCTGCAAATTCATTCATTCAACCACCCATCCAGCAATCAATCACCCTTTCACTCATCTATCTCTTAAGCAAAGACATTGAACACAGAGCACTGTGCTCTGCACAATGAGGGCAGTATCCAGACAATGTCCTGACCCTGGAGGATTTTACAGTGTAATTGGGAATACAAATGGTAAAATAGAAATCTAGAAATAAACAAGTGTATAATAGATGGATTTTCAGTCAATGGATTGATGAGTGGTAAAGCATGTAATATTAATTGAGAAGACAGAAATAAATGTGGAATCTCTCTGTTTAAGCACTATGAAAGAAATAAAAATACAATTTTTTAGAGGTAGATAGCAACATAACTTGAGAAAATAAAAAACAAGCAAAACACTGCAGCCTGGGTGCCTAACCTTCACAGGTGATACCTGAGGAGAACAATATTTGCATCTGCCCTATAAGTCACTAGGGTTTGAAGCCTTCCCAGTGAGTCTTTATATGTTGCCTCAAATTCATAACAATGGCACCTTGCTGAGCAGAAAATTAACGAGGGGATAGTTTATAGTTGATTTACTCTTTGAGGTGCTACCAGACTCATCTCTCCTAGTCACTGTTCATTATGTATTCATGAGCCAGGCTGGCTATCTTTCATTCTTTATTGTATTCAGGAAGGGGAAAAAAAAACATAAAACCATTTTCCTGGCTGAATGAGTGAAATAATTTAAAAGCCAATATGTTAGCCTGGCAGCTTGTCTAACAACCCTGAGAATCTCTTCAGTGCAATAATTAAAAGTAGCTCTTTATTATATAAATTATTCTCTTGCTTTTTAACATCCAGGTGAATGTTTATGTTCCTATGAAATGAGTACTGAAGACACTTTGACCATTCAAAATATCACCTCCCATTAGCTCGTCACACTTTCACCATGATATGGAGTTACTGCACAGCTGCTTTCCTCTGAAATGAATAGCTTTAACTTACATGAGTAGAAGATCATACAAAAAGATTAATGTTGTGTTTACACAGTCTAAACTGATATTGTAATGGCATACATCTACTCAATGGGAACAAAAGTATCCTCAAGGGCAAGAAAGCATTTTGAGAATTTCGCCTCCTATACATCCAGAAAACACTGGATTTAATGTCTCTGTGTGCAATTCATGGAGACAAAATGAAGAGAGATGGAGCGTTCTTAATACTAAGCACAGGCAGTGAGTTAAAACACCAAAACTTCTTTAGGCACATGAGGTCCCATCACAGATTTTTTCACTTTCTATCTCTCCACCCCTCTACCCTCTTCGGTACTCATTCCCACTTCCCTAGCTTAAATTCCATGCTAAAATCACTTCTTGCTTCACAGGCTCACTTCACAGGCCTCTATACTAAACTTCACTAGGTTAAGTCCAAGTCCCCATTGACACTTGTTATTGTCAGTCTTTTAAATTTTAGCCATTGTTATTTGAGTGTAGTGGCATTTCAATGTGATTTTAATGTGCATTTTTTCTGATGAATAATGATATTGAGCACTTTTTCATATGTATTTAGCCATTTAGATATCATTTTAAGTCAAGTGCCAGTTTGAGTATTCTGTGCATTTCTTCATTGGGCCATTTATCTTTTTCTTATTTATTTGTAGGATTTGATATATCCTGGATGTGTATCCTTTAATAAATAGGTAGCTAGATAAATTTATTTTCTTCTTGCTCTCTTATTGTCTTTTAATAAACATATGTTCTTAATTTTAATGATGTTCAAATTATCATTTTTTTCTTTGGTGGCTAGTGCTTTTTATGTACTGTTTAAGAAGTCTTTGCTAATGAAGTTACATTTATTAATTCACTGAGAAAATAAAAGTAACCAAAAAAGAGCTTATGTACCCTAACAGCAGATCTATCAACCTAACCTGTATCTCTGCTCAGATACTCTGCCCTCCCTCCTACTACAATGGATACTTTTTTCCAGCTCCTTTCTAAAACCAAACCTGCCAATGCTCCCATTCCCTCTGATCCATGAAAGTCCTTCTCTCTTACAAGTATCTTTTTTTTTTTAGCTTCTGCATCCATCAAGTTTTCCTCTCTACTTCATCATTTCCATCAGCATATAAACGTGCTATGATAACAACCATAGTACCTATCAGGGTTCCAGCATAAAATTGTTGGCACTAAATTAGAGTAATTTGAGGAGGATTCATAAAAAGACCAGTTTCAAAGGCAAAGGCAGCATGTAGAGGAAACATGAAAGATAAGGAGTATCACAGAGTTTGAAGAGTGGCATTGTTTCAAGTCTACATCCCTAGTGAAGAGAGAGATGACTAGCACTCAACAAGAGTCAGTCATGCAGAATGACTATTGTGAAAAGAGTAAAGGGAATCAGCTAGCCAGAGGCTCCCTCCTACAGTGATAGGGTTAGAGGAATAAATATTATATACTTATTTTCCTCACTTCTTCCAATCTCTGACGGGCCAAACTCAATCTGAAGTCACTCATTTGTGGACTATAATGAACAACATAAACTGATGCAAAATAGAGAAAAATAGACTGCCTAAAATTGCATCCATAAGTAGCAGAATGTCAAGAAAACAAGATAAGGTTTATATAATCCACATAGATCAGCTTCCTATGGCATAGAAAAGGGTGAAAAATGATGAAGGATGAAGATAGCTCTGAAATGGCAAATGCCAGGTAGACAGCAAAGCCCATCTTTAATCCACACTTACTCTTAAAAAGTGAAAAGTTTATGTCCCTAATATAAGGGACACACATTTCCTTCAACTCTCGAATTAGTACACAACGATGTTAATTTTGCCATGCTCTCATCTGACACCTCTTAAGTTCCAAGTACAGGGTCTGAGCCACCTGACCACACAGTTTACTTCTGCCTTTTGGATCTGTCAGACATGGTCCCTATATTTAATTTCCATTTTATAATATGTAGAGTGTTTCTGTGCCTCTCCAATTTTAAGGTTCAGTGGCAGTTGAGGTCACATACTTGGTGACTCAGCCATTCATTTAGTCTTAGCCAGGATCCAGTAAAAGCCAGGAGCTGTTTTTACATAGATAATAGTCACTGGCAAAAGATGACAAGATCATCTCCTGTTCTCCAACTGCAGGTTAGGCAGCATACATATCTTTTTAAACTCACTTTATTTGTTTATACTTCAAAACAACAATGCGATACCATCTCACCCCTGTCAGAATGGCTATTATCAACAAATCAACAAATGACAAGTGCTGGCAAGGACGCACAGAAAAAGGAACCCTTGTGTACTGCTGGTGGAATGCAGACTGGTCCAGCCACTGTGGAAACAGTATAGAGTTTCCTCAAAAGCTGAAAATGGAACTCCCATTTGACCCAGTGATCCCACTTCTAGGAATATATCCCAAGAAACTAGAAACACAAATCAGAAAGGATATATGCACCCCTATGTTCTTAGCAGCACGATTCACCATAGCTAAGATTTGGAAACAGCCTAAGTGCCCCATCAGCAGATGAGTGGATTAAAAAACCGTGGTACATTTACACAATGGAATACTATACTGCAGTAAAAAAGAGGGAATTCTTACCATTTGCAGCAACATGGATGAAGATGGAGAGCATTATGCTAAGTGAAATAAGCCAGGCAGAGAAATATAAATATCACAGGATCTCACTCATTTGTGGACTATAATGAACAACATAAACTGATGAAAAAAAAAAAAACAGATCCAAAGACAGATAAACATCAACCAGAACGTCAAACTTCAAGGAAGTTACAGGATGATGGGGGTAAAGAGGAGAGATCAACCAAAGGACTTTAATGCATGCATATAAGCCTAATCAATGGACACAGACAACAGGGGGGTTGGGCATGAATGGGAGATCGGAGGTAATGGGAAAATAAGGACACGTATCTAATACCTGAATCAATAAAGAAATTTTAAAAAATTTAAAGTAAATTAATGACATCTTAATAATACACTCCTAAATATCTTAGTATGTATTTTCAAAATTAAAAATATTCCTCTGCTTAGCCAAAATAGCAACTTTATACTTAAGAAAAACTAAAATTTCTTAATACTATTTGATACTCAGTTCATATTTAAATTTCTTTAATTATGCTAGAAATGTTTCTTCCAATTAACTTAACAACACTTGCAACTTTTTTCTTGGCTTGACACTTTTTAAATAAAAATTTTGAAAAACAAAGTGCAAAATAGAGAAAAATAGACTGCCTAAAAATTGCATCCATTAGTAGCAGAATGTCAAGAAAGCAAGTGAATCTAGGATAGTGGTTAACTTTAGGGAAAAGACTCTGATTGTAATCAGTTAGATGCAAACAGGAAGTCTGTGAATGCTGGCAGCATACTATTTCTTGTGTAAGAATTTCCCTTGACTATTAATTAAATTATAATCATATACGTATGCATTTGAAAATAAAGGTGTGTTATAACATATGGCTAATATATTAAAGTACCTTTTGAAAGCAAACTGATATACAATTGTTAAGTAGTATTTTTTAAGGAAATAAAAAGAATAACACTTTTAAGGGATTCTTTTGGTTTTAGTGACCAAATCTAAATAAAGGTGGCTTTTGCAATGTGAAATGTTTATTAAATTCAGTTTATCAAATATCATTATTAAGAATTGAATTTTGCCGAAACCGGTTTGGCTCAGTGGATAGAACGTCGGCCTGGGGACTGAAAGGTCCCAGGTTCGATTCTGGTCAAGGGCATGTACATTGGTTGCGGGCACATCACCAGTAGGGGGCGCGCAGGAGGCAGCTGATCAATGTTTCTCTCTCATCCATGTTTCTGGCTTTCTATCCTTTTCCCTTTCTCTCTGTGAAAAATCAATAATAAAAATATATTTAAAAAAAAGAATTGAATTTTGAGGATAGCATTATACTGATGCTATTTTGTTTTTACATAAGGCAATTAGTTGTCTTATATCATAACTATGGCTATCAATTCTAAATCATGTTCTGTCCATTATTCTAAATAATTCCGAGCTTTATAATGTTATTTCCTCAGGTTGTTTTGATAAATGTTCTAACAAATAGTATTTGAAAATCTTACAAGAGGACTCAAGAAGGAAGTTTTACATATATAAAATATTGTTTTTAAAAATTAAAAATGTCCTTTTATGGTAAAAAACTGATGCATGTATTAAGTCCTAGGCTCTCCCAGGTTACAAATAATAGATCATTTTAACAATCCCATTTCCCTGAGTCTTCAGACTCACCTTATGGTATTCCAGAGAAACTTCAGTGTCCAAGTGCTTAAAAATCTAGGCCATCATTGAGTTATGCTTAGATTTTCTAACCCTGCAGATGATAAATATTACTTCCAAGTGCTTGAACCAGCACATCAAGTCCTGACTCCTTGGTGGTACACCCTAGCTATTTGAGCTATTTGAGCCTTTTGTCTCATCCCTCCTGTTCAAACACCCTTAGAATTCACTCCCATAAGCTCCCCAGGCTGCTGTTAATTATAGATGCTGAGGTCTAATATGTTTTTAGTCTATAGGCTACTGCTGCTCTGAGAAGCCCTTCTATTTAAGCCTCTTAACAAAGTTGATTTCTAAATCTTGAAACTGTCCTGGAGGCAAAAACAGGTGGAAAGGATGGGTGCTGAAGAGAACTGGCATCAGTTTGGGAGGCTAGTGCCTCAAGTATAGTTACTGGGAGCTTTTATAAAAGTTTTCAATGGGCAAAAAAGAATTTAGAAGAAATTCAAGACTTTTAGGCCTTATCCAAGACAGCCCAAATGTGCCTATCCTATTGCTTGTGTTCCCACTTAATCCCCATCAGTGTCCTTACTAAGAGACTCCATGAGGTCTTCAACTCTACAGCCCATCATTCCTGGGATGGGACCATAGTAATTTCTACCCTGAAACATTAGGAGACAAATCATTCCTCCAAAGCTTTCATAGAGACCTTTGAGTTTTCCATGTGTATTCTTGATTAGATGTCCATGGCCTTTAATTTTCTCTCTGTATGCTCTCCGGGATCATTTTAAGAAGCCTGATGATAACACCATCTTTATAATAACTTTGTTGCTATAGCAATAACATTTTATTCTCCACTTAATTCGTTCTAACCAGTGATAACCAGAGTAACTATGGTCCTATTGTATGCTATAGGGGACCCTATTCCTTACACATACCTCCATCCAAACAGGAGATTATGCCCTTGAACATATGAGAAATGTTATCCAGGAAAACCACTTTGAGCACCTGTTTCTGAAACCATTTAATTAATTCCTCTGAATTACAATAAAATTGTGTTGTTTAAAACCACTATGTTTCTGTTCATTTGTTACAGCATCAATAGAAAACTAGTACATCATTGTTTTGGGACAGCCACCTTCCAATATTTCACTAAAAGGCTAGAGTACAGTTACCTAACAGGGCAATTTAAGTATTTTTTTATGTTCATTTTTATTTGATGAGGGTATGGCCCATGGAAAATTCTAAAGGAGAACTAAGGAGTATTTTTTCATCATCCAGTTGTTTATAGTTTTATTGATTATTATGCACTTATCCCCCCCCCTCCTTCTCAAAAAAGAAAACACACACATTTTAATTATAACACTGGAAATTGTTACCATGGAAAATTAATGCTATTATTTTTCAGTTTAATACTATACAAACTTAAGTCTTACAGTGGTGAAGATAGTTGCTTAAGGTCAGGTAGTTAACATGTGCGAGAACCTGAAATTAAATTCTAGAAATATAGTAATTCAAAGTCCATATTCACTTCATAACGTAATATGGCTTACAATGTGTAACAAAGCCAGTAATGTTTTACCCTAAGCCTCTTAGCTAGCTCATACTCATCCTTATTTTAATACAGCCACACAGAAGATGAATAGCAATATTAAAAATTAATGCCTGTTGAATAGGATTTGGGGGGAGAGGGTGTCAGTGAACATAGATCCCCATTCTTATTCTAGCCCTCAGTTTCTATTTGCTCACCTTAGCTTGTCCTAATAGAGAAACCTTTAGGGAACCAGAGAGTTGCAGGAAGAACAGAATCGAATCTCTTAGTCACAGCTCTGGATCATGTGACATCAGTTTAGATCCAATACTGAGGCTTCTAACCCTGCTTTATGAATTTCAGAAGGTCGAAGGATAGATGTAAGAAGTTGCAATGTGTCTAACCTCTTGACAGCAGGCTCAAAGTATTATTTTATAGCTATTGACCATGGAACTAGTAATGAACATTCTAGAAAAATTAATATACATGTTTACCAAAAGCATATTTCTACCTGTGAACCCAGGTAGACATCAAGTTTGTATTGACATCAACTATGAAAATCTGTTGTACTAATTAACATCCAGTTTAATTGACTCCTTCCCCATCTATAGGCTAAAACTTAAAAGTATGAACTATAATGCCATACACTACAGAATCTTGTAATTGAGATTCTGTGCTTATCACAATATATTTATTTCTCCATAGTGTGTTCTATGTATTTTTGCTTCTGTAAATGGCCTTATATGGGTAGGATAAATGGAGTTCACAATCATTTTCTACCCCTTTTAAATTACATGGTTCTCTTACTATAAGTAACCAGCATTTCTTTCATTCCTATTAACAGGAATCTACATGTGACTGACTCTGAATGGTCACCTGCATAGAGGATTGTCAGAATAATTTCTCCAAAATGAGAAATGAGCTGGGCAACCCAGTGGGCCCAGGTGAGTGGGACACAAAAGCACACATCCATCATATCCGCACACCATTGCTATTTCCTCTTTATGCCATTAACCCAAACAGCAGGACCCAAACTATCAGCCCTAAGTTGCTAAAGTGATGTGAAACAAGAAAGCTGATTTCATTAGAACTAGACTCTATGAACCAGGACTGGGATTAAGGATCCTTTTGTCAGTAAAAAATATTGTTTCAATAGCAAAAAGAGCAAGAGTGACACTTGGTGGCCAGTACAAGGCATCACAAAGGACTGAGCCAGAGGGAGCATTTTCCTCACCAACTTCGCTCTGGGACTTTTGAACACAGGGTAGAACTATGCTGCTTATAGAGAAACAAGACCCATGTTTGCAAAAATAGTAGTATCCTTGCTCTGGTTAATAGCTAATATATCAGCAGTGATACCACACCACAGATGTTTGGAATGGATAGAAGTTAGTATGTCCACAAAAGGACATTTCAGGAAAACAGAAATATTGGTCATTAGAACACTAATTCTGATAGCTTTTAAGAGTCTAAGCAAAACCTTATGTGATAAATAACTTTAAATAAAGCAATTATCAGCTGCACAGAACTGCACATTTTACCGCTCTTCCAAGCCAAAAGCCTCTAACCTTTGTTCAAATCGCAACCCCTTTTGTTATGATTTCCTAGTATAACCAATTTACTCTCCAGTCACTTTTAACCATCTTCTTATTGTTTATCAGTTAATCCCATAGCAAAGAAAAAGTCCATTTCAAATAATTTATTAAATAAATACTTTCATAAGTGAAAGAAAAAGTTGCAAGCCAGTAGAAATCAGAATGATCTATGAAAATAGCAGCCCCGTAAAGAAAAATAGATAGATTAAAAACTCAGCTTTCCATAAGCAACAGGGAACAATAGTTTCTAGGGTTCATCCCATTCTATTCTGGAAACAGATGCTAGAAAATGAGTTTCTAGTCATTTGTGAATATTCGTGCTTAAAATGGTCATCAGGCACTCAAACCAGGGCAGTGCTTGTCAACCTAGACTACACATTAGATTCATCAGAACAGGTTTTAAACTTCTTTCCTTAGATACAACACAGACTAATGAACCAGAATTTCTGAGGGCGGGACCCAAGCACTAGAAGTGTTTTAAGGTCCCCAGATGAGTGAATTAAAAAACAGTGGTACATCTCCACAATGGAATACTACATGCTATAAAAATGAAGTAATTCTTACCATTTGCAATAGCATGGATGGAACTGAAGAGCATTATGCTAAGCTAAATAAGCCAATCAGAGAAAGATAAATATCACATAATCTCATTTTTGAAATATAATGAATAACATAAACTGATGAACAAAAACAGATCCAGACAGAGAAGCATCGATCAGACCATCAAACCTCAAAGGGAAGGTAGGGGAGGATGGGGATAAGGGAGAGAGATCAACCAAAGGACTTGTATGCATGCATATAAGCCTAATCAAGTGACACAGACACCAGGGAGGTGAGGGCATGATTGGGAAGGTGGGGGGCAATGGAGGGACACATATGTAATACCTTAATCAATAAAGAAAAAAAAGAAAAAAATAATAATGTACATTTTATATTTTAATAGGTATTGGCAGTATAGGAATATAGGAGGAAAAAGGTCTCCAGCTGATTCTAAGGTCCAGCCATGACTGAGAACCACTGTTCTAGAATGGTGTTCCCAAACATTGTGGTCTCAAGATCTCTTCATTCTTAAAAATTACTGAGGACCTGGCTAGTGCTGCTCAGTGATCAGAGCATTAGCCTCTCTGTGCACTGAAAGGTCACAGGTTTGATTCAAAGGTCAAGGGCTTGTACCTGGGTTGCAAGTTTGATTCCAGGCCTCAGTCAAGGCAAGTGCAAGAGGCAACCAATCTCTCTCTCTCTCTCTCTCTCTCTCTCTCTCTCTCTCTCTCTCTCTCTCTCTCTCTCTCTCTCTCTCCCTTCCCTTCTTTCCTCCCTTCCACTCTAAATATCAATGGGAAAAATATCCTCTGAAGAGGATTAACACAAACAAAACAAAACAAAAATATATTGAGGACTCCGAAGAGCTTTTGTTTAGATGAGTATTATTTATTGATAAGCAACATATTAAACATTAAAACTGACATTTTTAAAAATTTATCAACTCACTTAAAAATAACAATGAACTTATTATACATTAACATATTTTTATGAAAAATAAGTATATTTTCTCAAACCAGTTAATGAGGAGAGTGGCAGTGTTTTACAATTTTGCAGATCTATGTAATGGCCAATGTTATAGGAGACATCTGGATGCTCTTGTCTGGGTCTGTTTTCCCTCTGTTTTATATGCTATTTTGATTAAAGTAGGTAAAGAAAACCTGGCCTCCTGCTGATTGATAGTAGAAAATATAATATTTTAATGACCTTTTCAGACAACTGTGGATATTCTTCTTTGATATTACATTAAAATTCAACAAGTAAGAGTTTTCTGAAGAACAATTGCAATGTGGAATCTGAACCCATATTAATGAACCTTTTGTTCTTTCTCACATTAAAATCCTTTGGGGAATCTTGCCGTTTGAATGGATATTTTACTCATGCATGAATTAGTAAATGTATGCTTCATTCATTTAGAAAACATTAGTTCACTAACTACCCAGGTCTTTTAAATATTGACATTTTCATTAAACATATATGTTAATTTTATATTCAAAAAATGTAACATATACCACCTGATCTCATCAGAAAAGTCTTTAAGAACTAAGCAGCTATCAACCTCCCAATGGCAGCTCCAGTTTCCCAAAATTCTAAATTTCACTTGAAATTTCCAGTATCCT
This sequence comes from Lasiurus cinereus, assembly GCA_011751065.1. NCBI lineage: Eukaryota > Metazoa > Chordata > Mammalia > Chiroptera > Vespertilionidae > Lasiurus > Lasiurus cinereus. The sequence continues at coordinate 12,488,950 of JAAGEH010002531.1, forward strand.
AATCATCAACAAATGCTATCAGCTGTTTTCCTTAATATGAGAGAATCACATCAATCATTTTTAGGAAAATACCTGTCAAATATCCAAGTTAGAGGAACCACAGTTAGTCTGTCAATGTCCTTTCAAGTACAAATGTGTTTCAGGGGATAAAGAGTCATACATGTGCTTTTCCTTGAGACAAACATCCTAGGTCAGTAAGGACCAGAAGTATTGTAGGAGTACTTCCCATTTGTCACACAGAATGTTAGAAAGCATCTACTTGTTGAAATTTAATATAATCATAAATGTATACTGCTTTATCAAAGCATTCCTTTTTTAAATTTAAAATAAATGTAAATTGTTTTATTTTTATTTATTTTTCTTTTTTTATTGTTTAAAGTATTTTAAATAGTAGTGCATATGTCTCCTTTTTTTTTTTCTTCCATTGACCTCCCCTGGCCTTCCCTATCCCCCAGTACATGCCCTCACCTGCTCCCACCACCCACCCCCATTGTCTTGTATCCATTGGTTATGCTTACATACATGCATACAAGTCCTTTGGTTGATCTCTTACAGCCTCTCTCCCCCTCGCCCCCCCCAACCTCCCCTGCCTTTCCGCTGTAGTATGACAATTTTTCAATGCTTCTTTGCCTCTGTATCTGTTTTTTTTCCCCCCCTAATTCTTTTATTTAAAAACATCTTTCCTCTGCAGACTAGAAATAAACCTATAAGAACAAAAAATGTTTGAGCCCCAATTTCAATGTCCAACAGTTTTGCATCCCAGTTTCAATGTCAAATAGTTCCTTATGTGCACACGTCAACAATGGTATCTGGATGGTGGACAAACTTGGCAATGCAGATCTGATCCTCTCTGGTTTGGTCCTAGGCATCCTGTAGCAATGCACAGCTGCTGACTGCTAGCATGGCAAGTTGTGGTCAGTGTCTTCCTTTTTAAATATGTTTTTATTTATTTTAGAGGGAAAAAAAGGAACAGCCGGCCAGGACTATCAAAGACATTCTTAAACGAAGCTGGCATGTTACCAACTATCATTACCTGACACGGAAGGAAATCATGGCTACTACTGAAGTTCTTTTGAACTGCAGTGCAAATGTCAGCACAGAAAAAATAATTTATTATTATTATTATTATTATTATTATTATTATTATTATTATTATTGCAAAGGTGGTTTTGACCTCACAGGCAGCTCTGCAAAAGTTTCACAGACTTGGAGAAACACTATAGGAGATTAAAGATAAGAAAAACTGCAGGAGTGTCCAGCTACTCCTCCAATTTCTCCAAACGGGGTAAAGGAGGGGGCCAAGGAGGAGCTATTTTCCTGGTGACTTTACATCCATGTATAATGAACAACATAAACTGATGAACAAAAACAGATGCAGAGACACAGAACATTGATCAGACCATCAAACCTCAGAGGGAAGGAAGGGGAGGGTGAGGGTAAGGGGAAGAGATCAACCAAAGAACTTGTATGCATTCATATAGGCCTATCCAATGGACACAGACAACAGGGGGGTGAAGGTATGAGTGTGGGGGATGGGAGATAATAGGGGGATAAGGACACATATGTAATAACTTAATCAATAAAGAAGTAAAAAAAAAGTTAGAAGTGATATTGAGGAAAATGGAAAGAAATTCTTTGTGCCCAAAGTTACTATCTATTCTGAAAATCCAGTCAGGAAAAATCTCAAATTTCCTAATGGGGATAAAATAACCCATATTCTACATTATTTTTGGGCAGGCAGGCATTAGAACTGTGTTTCTTAGACCTCTGATATCTGTGTCCAGCTCAAAATCTTACGGAGTGGCTTTTATAAGGTACACGTCTTCAGAGTACCAAACCAAGGGATAAATCAAGGACAGGATACTCCACTCATTTTAATCAGATATATTTATAGTAAAACATTACTTTTTTGCTTAATAATGTATAGCATTAATAATATTGTTTTCATCAAGTGTGCATTAGTAATTATAATAACTCATTCAAGAAAAAAGTTTTAATTCTTAGAACTTTATAGTGATACATATTTTGAAAAATCAAAAGCACATACACACAGTTGCAGAAATGTATGAGAGGACAAGCAATATTAATAAAAGGCTTTCAAAAATAAAGTTATATTTAAAGTGTGAAGACCACTGAATTACAGTATTTCTAAACCTTGTCTTCTTTTCTATCTGCCAACTTTAAGGCTTTATAAAATAACTAGAGGTCTGTTGCATGAAGATTCATGCAAGAATAGGCCTTCCTTCCCCTGGCTTCTCCCCTGGCTGTCCAGGAGCCTGCAAGTCTTTGACCTGGGCCAGAGCACCACTACTGTAGCTCCTTCCATCCCCCTCCCTCTCTCTCATAGCAGGTGTTCCACCCCACCCAGCTGCTCCATGCTTACATATGCAAATTAACCTGCCATCTTTGCTGGGTTAATTTGCATACTCACTTCTGATTGGCTGGTGGGTGTTATGGGGATATGGCCAATTTGCATATTTCTTTCTTTCTAACGTAGATGCAAGTGTTGTATGGGGTTTTGTTTTTGTTTTAAGAACACATGATTTCTATGCAAACTTTTTTAAATTAAATCTTTATTGTTCAGATTATTACATTTGTTTCTCTTTTTTTCCCCTCCAGAGCTCCTCTGCACCTGGCTCCCACCCCTCCCTCTACCCTTACCTCCCCCCGCATTTACCTCATCCATAGGTATATGACTTTTGTCCAGTCTCTCCCTGCACCTCCCACATCCCCTTCCCCCTGAGAATTATCAGTCCACTCCCTTTCTGTGTTCCTGATTCTATTATATTCACCAGTTTATTCTGTTCATCAAATTTTTAATTCACTTAATTTTCAAATTCACTTGTTGATAGATATGTATTTGTTGTTCATAATTTTTTATCTTTTACCTTTTTCTTCTTCCTCTTCTTAAAGAGTACCTTTCAGCATTTCATATAATACTGGTTTGATGTTGATGAGCTCCTTTAGCTTTTTCTTCTCTGTGAAGCTCTTTATCTGCCCTTGAATTCTGAATGATAGCTTTGCTGGGTAGAGTCATCTTGGTTGTAGGTTCTTGCTATTCATCACGTTGAATATTTCCTGCCACTCGCATCTGGCCTACATAGTTTCTGTTGAGAAATCAGCTGACAATCGTATGGGTGCTCCCTTGTAGGTAATGAACTGTTTTTCTCTTGCTGTTTTCAATATTCTCTCTTTATCTTTTGCTCTTGGTATTTTAATTATGATGTGTCTTGGTGTGGTCCTCTTTGGATTCCTTTTATTTGGGGTTCTGTGTGCTTCCTGGACTTGTAAGTCTATTTCTTTCACCAAGTGGGGGGATTTTTTCAGTCATTATTTCTTCAAATAGGTTTTCAATATCTTGCTCTCTCTCTTCTTCTGGTTCCCCCACAATTCTGATGTTAGTACACTTGAAGTTGTCCCAGAGGCTCCTTACATTATCTTCACATTTTTGGATTCTTTTTTCTCCTTGCTTTTCTAGTTGAATGTTTTCTGATTCTTTATATTTCAAATTATTTACTTGATTCTTGCCTTCCTCTTGTCTGCTGTTAGGTCTCTGTATAATATTTTTTATTTCAGTCAGTGTATGTTTAATTTCTATTTGGTCCTTTTTCATCTTCTCTTGGGTCTCGCTAAATTTATCCATCTTTTCTAGGAAATTCTTGAAAAACCTCAAAAAGCTGAGGTAGGGAGTCTCGAGCGTGTAAAGAATGAGTGCCAGATTACCTGGCCGGCTTTCTCTGGCGGGAGGGAGATGGGAGACTTCCAACTACACTGAACCCCTTATCCTACAGCACTGAATCCCAGGTCCGGCCGAAACTCATACATGGGGAGTTTGGACTGTTAAAAGGGAGAAGTGCATGGAAATTTAGGGGAGCCGAAAAAGGACAGAAGTCTGTGGGCGCGCACACTGCTGTGCACAGAGGATGGACTGTTGATTGTGCCCCTGGCTTGTGGGTGGGAGACAGAGCCTATATAATGTGCCACTTTTAACTCCACTAAACCCCAGTTTCAGGTGAGACCCTGGGAACCCAGACTCATAAGGTCCCGGAGCACAGGCGTGCCAGAAAGGCAGCAATTTAGAAGCACTGCGCTTGCGCACAGGGACAGCTCCAGCTATTATCCAGAGACAGGTGAGACCCAGGGGCCACGTAGGGCGGGGCCGACTAGAAGGCAAAGCGGTCATTAAGCCCTGAGACTCCACCCCTCCCAAGCTCAACAGAGAGGCTTTTGCAGTTTTGCAAGTCTTCTATCAGCAGTTGCATGCCAATCTCCCAAAAGCCACAAGAATGACTTGCCCATAAATGGACTGGGTAGCAAGGAATGAGCTGTGCGGGAGTCAACCATGTGCAGCTGAGCCCTGTGCAGTTCTTTGTGAAATTTTACTGCGTTATGAAAGTCCAGCATCTTGTAGTGTGGGGGATACTAACTGATTAAGCATTTTCATAGGTTTCCCGCTGTTCAGCTCTCCACTAAAAGTAAGTTCAATATAAATGAACCATGCTTGGTTAAATCCATCCATAATTTAAGACCAACCCAATTTGACCCAAAAGATTTTAAACTATTCAATTGCCAGCTTTAAAAAATAACTATTTGGGCAAAAACCTAGGATAGTGCAAAGCATTTTCTGCATGAAGAAGCACATGTGACAGCTGGGATTTTAATCCTATTTATAAAGTAAATTGCTTTTCAAAGAAATCCACAGTTAACATGTTCAATACATGTTTGATTTCTCAAAGATTTAAAATGTAATGTCATTGTTTTCTATGCTCCTGTCTAGTGTTTTTACATAAAATAGAGCAATGAAATTTAGCTCACTAAAAACAGTTGTCATTGCCACACTGCTCAACTGAAATTCATGATTTAAAAATGTATAAATATTTTTTTATGATCATAGACTAGCAGGATTTCCTGAAAGTTTCAGGTCCATAAGTGTTATTTAAATGTATGTGCAAACACCAGGCCAGATTTGAATACCACATCTGGCCTAGTGTTTGCACATACATTTAAATAACACTTACGGACCTGAAACTTTCAGGAAATCCTGCTACTCTATGATAGCACATTTGGTATTCAAATAATCTGGCCACCATGATCCTGTTTTTCTCCTCATAATAAGCCAGATCTGGTCAGTCAGTGAATAAGGTGAAATTTTTTACTATAAGTAGGTCCCCTTTTAAAACAGAAATACCACATTTATAAAAATATACACACTGTATAAATTCACAGTTGTCATTTGTCCTTCATTCTTGATGAATATGTCTAATTCTGTGTGTGAAATGTATCCTAGAAAATTGGCTCAAGATTTAGCATCTTATGGCACATACTCCAAAGCAATACTCTAAAACATTGCCATTTACTAACTGTGTGACAACAGGGATGTCACTTAACCTCTTCAATGAAGTGTTTATACCTACTGCAGGTGATGGCTGTGAGAATTCAGTAGAGTAATATATACAGAATACTTAATATCATGACTGAAATACACAATAATATATAATATTACTTAATATCATGACTGAAATACACAATAATGTATAATATTAATATGTCATTAGAATTCAGTAGAGTAATATATACAGAATACTTAATATCATGACTGAAATACACAATAATGTATAATATTAATATGTCATTAGATTCCATAGAAAACTAATATAATGTAAATCTGTGAATTCAAAAGATTGTTCATTGAAGTTAAATAGATCTTCATTCAGATCTAAACTATACTACTTAATGGCGGTTTGCTATTAAGAATGTTATGAAATCATTTGTAATTTCACTTTTTAACCTTTTTATTGAGATACAATGGACATAAAATAATATTAGTATTGGGTATACAACATAATGATTCAATATTTATATATATTGTGAAATATTCACCATGATAAGTCTACATAACATCCATCACCACTTTAACCTTTATATTCAGATAATTAAACCTACTATTGTGTTACTGAAAAAAATGAACTAATAATAAATATCAAGTGCCTAACATTACAACAGCTATATATAAAAACCCAATAATAGTCTGTTATTTGTTAAGGTGAAAAGGGACTGAAAATTGATGGGAGAAATATCAATAACTTAAGATACACAGATGATGCCATCTTACCGGCAGAATGTAGAAAAGATGAAAGTGAAAGAAGAAAGTACCAAGGTAGGATTGCATTTGAACATCAAGAAGAGAGAAATTATGACTACAGAAGAAATTCACAACTTTAACAACAACAACAAAAAAAAAACCTTTGAAATTATTAAAGTCTAGAGGCCTGGTGCACAAAATTTGTGCATTAGAGGGAGGTCCCTCAGTCTGACTTGTATCCTCTTCAATCTGGGAGCCCTCAGGGGATGTCTCCCCCTTCAAGAGGTGACTGGGCTGATCAGGAGAAAGTGCCACCCCCATCACTTTGCTGCTGTTGCCACTGCCAGCCACCTCAGCCACCAAGGTGTTTTCATAAACATAGACTCTAGTCTCTTCACCATGAAAAAATGACAAATTTCTTTAGGCATTTTTTAAGATGTCTCTTTCATAGGATATGACCTTTTCTTTCTTTCTTTCTTTCTTTCTTTCTTTCTTTCTTTCTTTCTTATCCTCACCTGAGGATATTTTTCCATTGATTTTTAGAGAGCGTGGAAGAGAGAGGGAAAGACAGAGAGAAACATCAATGTGAGAGGAACACTTATATTAGTTGCCTCCTGTATGACCCTGACCTGGCCCCCAGCCAGGGAGGAGCCTGCAATCTAGGTACATGCCCTTGACCAGGATCAAACCCAGACCCTGTGGTTGGAAGGCCGAGAATTTACCTACTGAGCCAAAAAACTAGGGCAGGATATGACATTTCTTAGCCCTTGTAGCAGCAGACCTTCATTTTTTCCTCCAGGAGTGAGGAGGAAAAACCCTAGATCATCTTCTTGGATTCTTATTATCCAAGTCACCAAGAACACTGTGAGTGGCGTATGGAGAGCTTAGCCAATGAGCAGTCAGAAAAAAATGTTTCCTCTGAAGCTCATGTGGAGAGCTTAGCCAATGAGCAGTCAGAAAAAAATGTTTCCTCTGCAGCTCATGTACAGAGGAGGGACTGTCGATGTGCTGCGGCTGGCAGGCCCTTGTGTCTAGGGGCCTGCTCGCTCACTTGCCGTGGCACCTGGCAGCCAGACCCTGCTGTCAGTCTGAGTACCTGCATACTCACTCACCCCAGAGCCTGGGAGTCAGATCCTGCTCTCTGTGCCTGGTGAAAGACATAGACTTACAAGTCTAGGAAGCTCACAGAACCCCAAACAAAAGGAATCCAGAGGACTACACCAAGACACATCATAATTAAAATATCAAGAGCAAAAGACAAAGAGAGAATATTAAAAGCAGCAAGAGAAAAACAGTCAATTACCTACAACGGAGCACCCATAAGATTGTCAGCTGATTTCTCAACTGAAACTATGCAGGCCAGATGGGAGTGGCAAGAAATATTCAAAGTGATAAAGAGCAAGAACCTACAACCAAGAATACTCTACCCAGCATAGCTATCATTCAGAATTGAAGGTCAGATAAGGAGCTTCATAAATAAGAAAAAACTAAAGGAGTTCATCAGCACCAAACCATTATTATATGAAATGCTGAAAGGTATTCTTTAAGAAGAGGAAGAAGAAGAAAAAGGTAAAGATAAAAATTATGAACAACAAATACATATCTATCAACAAGTGAATCTAAAAATCAAGTGAATTGAAAATCTGATGAACAGAATAAACTGTTGAATATAATAGAATTTGGAGCATAGAAAGAGAGTGACTGATAATTCTTGGGGAGAAAATGGTGAGGGGGAGTGCAGGGAGAGATTGGGCAAAAATCATATACCTATGGATGAGAACAATGGGACGGAGGTATGGGCAGAAGGTGGGGTGGGATCAGGGTGGAGGGGAGCTATTGGGGGGAAAAAGAGGAACAATTGTAATAATCTGAACAATAAAGATTTATTTAAAAAATAAAAATAAAATAAATAAAATTTTTTTGAAAAAAGAAGAATTAGGAAAGATCACCAAGAGCAAAGATGTATAGATGTATCATTAGAGGTCAAGACTAGGGTCATCTACACCCTTATATTCTCTATTACCATATACAGATACAAGAACTGGATAGTGAAGAAGGCTGATAGGAAAAAAAATGATTCACTTGAAATACAGTATTGGACAAGAGCTCTACGAATACCTTGAGCCACCAGAAAGATGAACAAGTGGGTCTTAGTGCAATTTAAGTCTGAAGCATCACTGGAAGTAAATAAAAATAACAAAACTGAAACTGTCTTACTTCTGGTGCATCACAAAAAAGCAGGGTTCTTTTTGGAAAAAACAACAATGCTGGGGAAAATAGAAGACAACAGAAAAAGAGAAACAACAAATCTGAGATGGGTTGATAGCATAAAAGAAACCATAGGCTTGAGTCTACAGGAGCTGAGTAGGGCTATTGAGGATAGTACATTGAAGACATGGCTCATTCATAGGTTCAACAGAAGCCATAGTTGACTCAACAGCGCATAACAACTACTTATCGTGGTGAGGAGTACAAAAGAATAATAAATGTCTCTAGCCCCCAAAGAGTTTATATCCATAGCCTTAGAGGAAACACTGCAAAATAAAGGAAATAACAAAATAGGAAACAAAGAATTGCTAAAGCTTAGAGAAATAGAAGAAAAAAGAGAATAAGATTTTTAAAAAATGGAGTCAAGGTTATGTACTAGTGAAAGAAAGAAAACAATTCCAAGATGCTGAGCTGAATCAGTTTCACCAGATACAGAGCAATTTCTCTATATATTCTCCAACATGGGGGAAGTATCCCACTACTTCTTTGTGAATATTTTAGGGTTTTTTTAAAAGATCATATTATAAACCATCCTGTAAAAGAAAAGTATGCTTACATTATGCTACTTCTCAAAATCACACCTTTTCATTACAGAATAGAGGGTGGTGGGAGAACATCACTCAGAGGCAGAAATCAAGGGATTTAAAAAGAACAACACAATTAACTCAACATTTCTCTGCCTTTTATTATCACTATTAGAAGCCCAGCATGCAAAAATCACATGGCCTCATCCACTCCCACAGCCTAGCAGTACTTGCAGCCCTGCCCACCCACACCAGTCATAAAGGCATTAGGGCCCCTGGGTTTTTATAATATAGATGGGTTAGGTGTTGGGTATAAATGAATCACCAGATATTTACCTCTTCATAATTTTATCATTCCATGTTTTATGTTTGCCCTTATGGAAAATGTAGTATCAATTTTATTTGATTAATATATTTCCTTTTCTCCAGTATTTAAAATTATTTCACGTGTAATATGTAAAGGTAGTTTTTAAGTTGACTGCTGCAATATTACTATTTCCTCATATAAAGATATTTTCTTTGAATGGACTTTACATGACCATTTTATACTAGAATGAAGACATTAGAGACATGAAGTGTCACAGCTTAATAATACTGTCACCAAGAATCAGTCCAAAGCAGTTTGCATTCTCAACCAGTCAAGCAGGTAATGACTGAGAAAATCTTCTAATTTGTCAGTTGAAGACTTGTGATTAGGAGCTTTATATAATACATTTCCTTCATCCTCCTCAATTGTCTAAAAATCCCAGAAATGGCTGATGTGCAGAAATCCTCTCCCTCCTCTTTCGAATGGCTGCTTACTATGAAAAAGTGTTCCTTTCCATGCTAATCCATGCTCAAATGACAAGTTAGCAGACAACAGGCAGAGGAAGACTAACATCTTGGTAGTCCTCTAGTGTCATCCATTAGCCAAAAGTAGGGAAGCAGGATAGTACTGCCACCATGGTCAAGGACCCACTCCAGTGTGAATAAGTGGGAACATGTCCATGCAGATTATTCTTATTGAACTCAAAATGGAAAAACTCAAAAGCCTAACTTAGCCATAAAACTATTTCCAGGAGCTTAGCCTAAAATCATTTCTAGAAAGAACAAAGGATCTTTCTGTGATCTTCTGAGGATGACATGTGTGCAATATGTGAGAAGCAGAATGCGTCCACAGCCACTAGAAATAGGAATGTGCCCATTGCTGGTGAATTATTCTAGGCTATTTCTCCTTTTGAATTTGGATGAGCAGGTGGGAAAAAAAGGGTCCAAAGAATATGTAGTAAAAAGTTCTTCATTGCCCAGCAGTGTGGCTCAGTTGATTGAGCATTGTCCCATGCACCAGGAGATCACCAGTTCCATTCCTGCTCTGGGCACATGCCTGGTTTATGGAGGCAGCCAATCGATATTTCTCTCTCATTGGGTTATCTATCTCTTACTCTCCCTTCCTCTATATGAAATCAATAAAAAGTTCTTCATAGACTGGAAAAACATTTAGATAAGCAACATATCTATTTTACTAAATATGTTTCTGAAATGTATGAATACGTGATTCCACATTTTCTCTTGGCCATGATTTTCAGAAATTAAGTTAGTGAAGGGATTGTTTAATTTTCAACTTGCTTACCAAACCACTAGGAAATTCCATAAGAATCAAAAAATTTTCATATCACTACCTCACAATTCATTTACTTTTCAGTTGAGTTTCAACACAATCAGACAATTTTCTTTTGTATTTACTTATTTTATCTAAGCAACCAATCCACTCATTTTTTTTTTCACTTTACTACTTTAGTTTTGTGCTGGTACATTTTCTGACAGAAAAGCCATAGGTTGTTAAGGGAGTTCACTATACGTACTTACCATATTAGAATCACAACAAAAGAGAATTTACTATTATCAATAAATTAAATTTTGTCCTTAAAAGCATGCATGCTTTCAAATACCTAAAATGTGATTTACAAATGTGAAGTCATTGTTCAGATTAAGCGCTCCTACATTATATGTCAAAGTTAAAATAAGCAATTGCAAATTACAAAGACAGAATAAAGATATTCTGTCATTTTGGTACAAGTAGTAGGGAAAGCATGAAAGAAAAAGAGCTCATATATCAACCGTATCATTGTTGTAGTTATTGAACCTTCATAAGCAGGAGTTCCCAGGTGATTACTCAGTGCTGAAGGTCTGGACTTATGACATAAAATATCCATCAAAGCCAAGATGATGAAGGATAAGCAGATTCTTTGTGATTAATGGGTACAAGAGCACAAAACAAAGGAGATTAAGAAAGACAATGGGTTTTATTGATAGAGCCAACTTCAACTCTCAACAAGGCAAAATACTCATTCAGCCAGCAACCCATTAAGCTGCTTTAAAAAATATTTCTATGCCCCAGGTAAAGACCAAACATGAGCTTGTATATCATAGCACAATTATCAGTCATTCATGAAATTGAATAAGAAACATTTACTTGAATTAAATATTTCTTAGAAGAGAGCAAATCAAGATTTATTTAATCCATAAAACCCCTCTTGAGTTCAGTTTAAAAATTACACTGAAGCTACTAAATGTTCAATTGAGAAAAAAAAATGGATAGCCTTAGTCAGTGTTCTCAAGGATTATAGCATCAACCTGAAGACCAAATAGTCTTGGGTTCAATTCCTGGTTAAAGGCACATACCTGGGTTGCAGGTTTCATCCCCAGCCCTGGTCTGGACACATGCAGGAAGCAACCAATCTATGTGTCTCTCTCACATCAATGTTTCTCTTCTACTCTTTCCCTCATTTCCCTTCCCCCCTCCCTCCTTTCCATTCTCTCTAAAATCATGGAAAAAATATCCTTGGGTAAGGATTAGCAAAAAAATAAAAGAAAAAATTGTGGAGACAATGTTATCCAGAACTTGCTTGTAGTTTTTCTACTCATTGACTCTTTCAGAGTGTGTTTATATCTGTCTTAGGGTAGCCATATTTAGCAAATAAAAATACAAGGTATCCACTTAAATTTGAATTTCATATAAGCAAACAGTTTTCCTTATTAGTATACATTATTTGTTATTTATATAAGATTCACTTTATCGGGGTTTCCTGTATTTTGTCTGGCAACCTACTGTACCTATGTATGTATGTCTGTGTGTATTCAATTTTCTTGCTATACTGTTCTTAAGCAAGAACAAATAATATTTACATAAATTATACCATTAGAATTACAGAACATAGAGCAGGAAGAGACTCAGACATAATATATTTTAATAATTTTATTCTATAGTTAAGGAAACTCAAAAATATTAAAAGACCTGTCCAGATATCAAGTTAGTACTTAATATCTAGAGTAGGAACTAGAATATAGCTATCCTGACTCCTAGTTCTTTCTCTTTCTAATACATATTTTCTCTCTTAAATCTGAACTACCAATTGTTTTTTTTTTTTAGTGACAAATTTGGGCCAGACTGATCATCACATTTAGACAGACATACTTATTTATAAATCATTTGGCTTTTGTACATGAGATGAAATACACATGAGCACGCACACACACATACATACACACATGCACACATATATGCACTAGGAGAGTTCACAGGAACATGTTATATAAAAAGAATATCTACTGTTTGGGGCAGCTGAGCATCCATCCTGCTTTTAAGCATCAGCACCCAAAACTCATTTTAAGGAAGGACCTTTCCTCCCACACAATATAGGTTGATGGGGTTGTTGATTAGGACCCTCCTTAGCCAAGGAGTGGGTATACAGCCAGGTTAGGCCAACTGGTATTTTCTGTTTCCATCCCCCGTTTACCCACCATTTTGAATTATGAGGCAAAAAAAAGAATAACCTATTCCTAATCTACCAGATAGGAACATGGTTTCAGGTCATTTATTGCAATGGAAGTGCCTGAGCAAAAAAACAGAGCAGTTCATACTTCCAAGACCTTTTGGAGAAAATTATTTCCTTCTATTTAAAACCTAGTTCTTCAATTTCTTCATTGGTTTTCAATAAATTATCTGTGTAACTCAAAGAAGTAGCATTGGTTTCTATTGCTTGTAACCAAGGAACTATGATTGACACACAATATTTATAGATTTCAAAAAGAAACTGAATTGTAATGCTGGCATGGAAAGAACTTTTAGTATCATGGGTAACACATGAATTAAGGAATGTTATAGAAAGAATACTGAGTCACTGAGAATTCAAAATATATATATTCTACTTGTGTAAATATAAAATTGATCTGAAAAAAAAACTTCAATTGCCAAAATCAAATATAAAATTCAAACTGTTGTAAAGATTTTTTTAAACTACCAAAGAACTAATTATAAGAGGTAAAATTATAAAGTTTCTAGAAGAAATGTAGGAGAAAGGTGCTTAAAAAGTCACAAAAAGTATGAACCATATAAAGAAGACATTGAGCCGAAACCGGTTTGGCTCAGTGGAGAGAGCGTCGGCCTGCGGACTGAAAGGTCCCAGGTTCGATTCAGGTCAAGGGCATGTATCCTGGTTGCGAGCATATCCCCTGTAGGGGGTGTGCAAGAGGCAGCTGATCAATGTCTCTCTCCCATCGATGTTTCTAACTCTCTATCCCTTTCCCTTCCTCTCTGTAAAAAATCAATAAAATATATTAAAAAAAAAGAAGACATTGATAAATTAGACCTCATCAAAACTGCAAACTTTGGCTTCTCAAAAGATGCAGTTCAGGAAATGAAAAGACACTCTACAAGCCTCAGATAAGAAAAAAAGCTTTGCAAAGAATATATCTGATAAAAAAAAAAAGACTTGTATCCAGCATATTAAAAAAAACTCTCAAAACTCAATAATTACAAATGCAATAAAAATGAGTAAAAGATCAAAATTACAACTAAATTATAGAACAACCATCATTCAGAACTGCCTGAAATTTGGCTGAATGGAAGTTCTATAACTAGGGAATTAAAGAAGAAGCCCCATCTAGACTAGTAGGAGGGGCAGAAATGCTGACCCAGCTGGTCCCATATGCAGGAATGGTGGATAAAAATCAGGAGGGATATCTGAACTGCAGAGGAACCCCCTAGGAACAAGGGGTCTCAGCCCAACACCAGGCCCCCAAATTTAAAGTTCAAATGCCAGGAAGAAAAGACTCCATAACTTCTGGCTATAAAAACCCGCAGGGATTGAGGCTGGACTTACTTGGACTCCCTCCCTCTGAGCTCTAGCAAGCATTGGGACAGCAGCTTGAAAGGCCCCAGAACCATACAGGGAGAAACTGAATTGTCTGGCATCAATGCCAGAGCTGGGGGGAAAGGACAGCTTTCTCCAGGATAGAAGTGCTGGCAGGGGCCCCTTTTCCTTTTCTGAGCCTTTCCCCACAGAGCCTGAAGTAAGGCATCTTATCTGAGACTCAATAAACCTGGCTCACCTAGTTTGCCCTGCATGGTGATTCCTTGAGGCCCTGTCACACCCAATTTTCAGGCCCACTCAAGCTATTTCCAAGGACTTTTCTGTATAAATGGCCTGTCATAGCTCATGTGTCAGATTTTCCTAAAATCTCTCTACAAGCAGTATCTCACCTCAGTGCACTCTATATCTTTCAATATATGGCCCCAGACCTGGCATTAGCAGCAGCTGTCCTTGGTTCTCAAGCTTGCCTGGGCACCTCCCACTAGCACAAGTAGCAGCAATGTGCACATTACTTTGTAGCTCGTGCCAGGTGGCATAAGGCAGCACACATGTGGAGGCTGACCTTGGCCTGCATCACCCAGAAGGCCAGTGACAGTGCACCTAGAAGATAGCTTCAGACCACGTGGCAGCATCACCAACCAACAACCTCTGCAAGTAACACACTCAAGGAGCAGACTCAGAGGCACCAGAGCCCCGCTGAACTACTAGTAAGCCATGTTCTGTCCAGTGGGTCCCTCCACAGCTGATGCTCCATGGTGATTGGAGGTTAGTGGTCAGTGGTCACAGTCAGTCCTTGCAGCAGACTAGCCCAAGGGTAAATCCCTCCCATCAGCATGTCGACATCAATCAAGGCTCAACTATGAGGATTTACACAGCCCACTTAGGGGGCATACTTTGAGTGCTCATCTTTGGTGAATGGGGAGGCTATGCCATTCCCATTGGGCCCTTCAGCACTTACTACATTAGGGCGCTCTACCAAACCTGGGAGACATAGCAGCTCTGAGAGACATAGAAGCAAATATAGGGTGGCTGCCAAAATGAGGAGACAAAAAAATATTTCCCAAATGAAAGCACAGAACAAAACTCCATAAAAAGAACTAAACAAGGTTTAGCAATCTACTAGATGTAGAGTTCAAAACACTGGTTATAAGGATGCTCAAACTTAATGAGAACTTCAATAGCATAAAGAGAGACCAGTCAGAACTGAAGGATACACTAACAGACATTAAGTATAATTTACAGGAAATCAACAGTAAAGAAAACAAAGCTGAGAATCAAATCAGCAATTTGGAATATAAGAAAGCAAAAAACACTCTATCAGAAGCAAAAAACACTCATTAGATCTGAGGAAATAACAGTAAGCTATGGTGGTGAGGCATAGAAAGAAATGCTAGAGACAGATAAGTTCCAAATTTTACAGCATCAGGTATAAAATAGGGGGTGTAGTTTTTCAGCTTACTAGGCTGAATGGACAGTGGTAACATCTAATGTAGGGACACCAGGTTTGTATGAGAAGATCATGTGTTTGTTCTTGGATATGTTGAGTATGTAGTTCCTTGGGAGCCTATGAGTAAAACAAGCAGGGCAATTTCAGAGTTGAGGTTAAACCATATAAAATTACAAACATTCAACCATTTTGACCTATAAAAGGTAATTTATATGCTTAGATATAATAAATAACTGGAGCTCCTGTTCAAGTAACAGTGATATTATAGCCTTTAGATAAAAAGCAAATACTAAGTATTCTTCAAGCTAAATTATTACACTATTCACACTTCATATAATAGAGGCATTTACAAAGAATTCATAGCCCCAGCCAAGTGGTTCCGTTGGTTGGAGTGTCATCTTACACACCAAAAAAGGTTATGGGTTCTATTCCTGGTCAGGGCACATACTATATTGTGGGTTGAATCCCTGATGAGAGTACATATGGGAGGCAACCAGTCAATGTTTCTCTCTCACATCAGTGTTTTTCTCTCTCTCTCCCTCCCTTTCTCTCTCTAAAAAATCAATAATATCCTTGGGTGAGGATTAAAAATAAGGATACACAAGTTTCAAACTTGCATATGGTATGCATTATGTATTTTTGGCAGTAGTTATTAATCATTTTCTTTCAAAACAAATTAAAGTAGTTATGATCTATTATAGTAGTTGACATAAATAACTAAAGGAATTTAAAAAGGAAGCAATTCACCACTGGAGATTTGCCAAGAAATAAATTCAAGTCTGACTCATGGTTACTCCTCTGAGATCAGTTAACTACTTCTACAACTCAAATTACAGCTTCCATAAACTCAAATAATTTATCAAATTATTTCTGTTTTAATACAGTTTTGTTCAAAATGTTACCAATTACTATTCAACTGTAGGTATGCAAATCCAATCTAATCACCAACCACATAACAAGAAAAGGTTTCAAGAGACTATAGAGGAGAAAAACAAATGTATGATCCATGTTATACCAGAAGCAGGAAGATTGATCTATGAATATGCCATGTCCATTATAGTTTCAAAAATGGGGGCAATATTAGCTCGATCTCTCTATTGCCACTATAGTACTTCAGATAATTGCAAATTCGTAGTTAAAACTATTATGGCTAAAAAATTCATAATTAAAAGGTGCCAACTTATAAAATCAAATATGTTGTTCCTGGTATAACCAGCAATATACATGTGAGTCTGATTTGAGATCATTTGGCTTAACCATCAATAGAAGCTAATTATCATACTAGGTCAGGGAAGACTTTTGAATTTCTTTGAGAAGTAAGTTATCTTATACCTGACATCCTATAATTAACAAATATAATGACCAAACTAAAGAGTAATACTATAAAATAATATGTATAACTCTTTTTGCCATTGTTTCTAGCAATTACACAGTTAATAGGATGGACTGGAAATCTGGACATCTGAGTTCTATCTCTGCCCAGATTGACTTTATGTATTGATAACTGTTTTATGCTAAAAAAAAAAAGTCAATTAAAGTTTACTTAACATCTAAATTTACATTTATTTCAACAATCTCTGACACTCGGAAAGTCTGAAAAATTGGAAAAGAGAAATTCAAAATTATTGTATTAGTACTGCTTTTCTATAATGTTTCCACCAAAGTGTCTCCCATGGCAAAAATTAAGATATACATTCCTCCTTGATGACACCCCATGGGGTGGGCTGGGGCAGCTATGCCTGAAGCAAGAGTTACTTTTTTAATTTCCAGATTTGCCTTTAAATCCATTTCTCATTGCCTTCTATAATATATCTACATTGGATTTAATATAAAAATAATGTTTTCTAAACCTTAAAGTATAATTAACCCTCCAGAAAGGTCCACTATGTTTATTGAGGGACATTGAATATATCCCATAGACCACCTTATAATCCACAGCCCATTTTGAGAAATATATACACACAGCAGAGTAAAGGCATCTAAGCCATGTTGGAAACTCAAATGTTATGAGATCCAGGTAGGAAACACAAAGGGCATAGGGCAATAATGCAGTAGGCTATGGCAGGCAATCTCTGGACAACCTAAAAGAACTTGTTACACAGCTCCAACCAGACTGTTTTCCGATATGGCCAAATATTCTGATCTGTAAGGGAGGTGAAAAGATGAATTTCATATAAAATCTCTACTTTTTGTAAAATATAATGCATACAAAATAAAATAGGTTAGCTGGCCAGATCTAGCATAAAGACTGTCTGGTTTTGAGTGCTCAGTTCTAACACCTGCTCTAAGAAATGACTTCAAGTACACAGGAAAGTAAGCCTCTGCATGGAGGGTGGAGTACAAAAACATTTTCAAAGGGTCAGAGGACTTCTGAAGGCAATAGTGGAATTTTCCTCCTTTCAGTTAGATCAGTGGTTCTCAACCTGTGGGTCACGACCCTTTTGGGGGTCGAACGACACTTTCACAGGGGTCGCCTAAGACCATCGGAAAACACAGGTATTTACATTATAATTCATAACAATAGCAAAATTACAGTTATGAAGTATGGTTGGGGGTCACCACAACATGAGGAACTGTATTAAAGGGTCGCGGCATTAAAAGCAGAAAAGACATCAATTTTTCAGTCATTATGAGCAGCCTAGCCTGGAGGCTGAAGACTAGATCTGACAGGCTCTGGAGACTGACTTCTAGTATGATGGGAAAGTCATGCCTTTTATGTTTGCATTTAACCTTGGAATAATGGCAACATATTTGAAAACCAGGTCAAAAAGCCGTAACATATAAATGAAATACACTTAAAAGCCACCTGAGTATTGCATATGCCAAGCAGTGGTCCATATAGCAAACTATAGTATGATGGCATCAACATTTTTGTTCATGTGAGAAAGAAAAGGAACAGCCAATAACATTCAGAAGCTGATCTGGCACCCACAGCTAGATCACATTATTGTTTTATTGAATTAACAATCTCACAGCTGCCAACCTCAGACCAGGTTAATGTCAGACCATGGATTAAATGAGAAAATAACGAGGCCACTACATAATTTTTTCTAAGCAAAGACAAAAATTAAGGTCATTGTACCATCCACAAAATACCCAACTCTTCTCTTGACTAATATAAGTGATTGCTACTTCTTTATCCTCTAGTATTCTATGTGCATTCTCATCTTCCCTCTCTATATATAATATTGAGATACCCAATCATAGAATGTTGGAAGCCATCCATTGTCTTCACTAGCACAGAGGTGTAGACAAGGAACCCGGAAGGCTGGTCAACCTTGAAGGTCTAAAAAGCAGAACCAACCACCTACTGTTTTAGTTGAGACAATGGTAGCTAAAGCAACTTACACCTTTTAGTTTTATGTAAATTCGTGCTGATTGGCTATTATTGGAATTGCCTGCCTAAAGCTATGGATGTTATTTCATCCTACCTAATAAAAGAGTAATATGCAAATTGACCATACCTCTGCTACACCCACAAGTCATGCTACCATCCAATCAGGAGCGAGTATGCAAATTAACCCAACCAAGATGGCTACAGCCACAGAGAGAGCAGGAGGAAGGCTTGGGTTGCCCAGGTGATGGAGGAAGCCAAGCTTTCCACACACCCTGGCTGGCCCAGACCTCCGCTTAAGGCTATAAAGTTTCAATTAGAGAAGATAAATAAATCCCAACAGAAATGGCTGCCACCAAGGAGCAAGCAGAAGGCTTAGCTCCACTCTAGGCTACAAAGTTTCAATTGTAGAAGATAAATAAATCCCAGATACCACTTGGGTCACCAGGGGTCATGGCCAGCCTGCAAACCACCAGAAGCCCCTCACCCAGGATGCCCACACCCCAAGAGAACCCCCACCCTGAACTGGGACACCTTTCAGGGCAAACCATCTGGCCCCCACCTGTGCACCAGGCCTTTATCCTATCTAATAAAAGAGTAATATGCAGATTGACCATTACTCCAACATACAAGATGACTGCCCCTCTGTGGACACAAGATGACCACCACAAGATAGCCAGCAGGGGAAGGCAGTTGGGAGGGACTAGGATAGCAAGGAAGGGCAGTTGTGGGTGATCAGACTAGGAGGGGAGGACAGTTGGCAGGCCTGCAAGGGAGGGAAATTGGGGTGATCAAGCCTGCAGGGGAGGACAGTTATGGGTGAACAGACTGGCAGAGGAGAGAAGTTGGGGATGACCAGGCCTGCAGGGAAGAACAGTTAGGGGGAACCCAGGCCAGCAGGGGAGAGCAGTTGGGGGAAACCAGGTCTGCAGGGGAGGGTAGTTAGGGGTGACCAGGCCTGCAGGGAAAGGCAGTTAGGGGTAAACAGGCAAGCAGGGGAGCAGTTAGGCATCAATCAGACTGGTAGGGGAGTGCTTAGGGGGTGATGAGGCTGGCAGGCAGAAGCAGTTAGGGGCAATCAGAAAGGCAGGTAGGCAAGCATTTGGAAGCCAGCAGTCCTGGATTGTGAGAGGGATACCAGGTTGGAGAGGGTGCAGGCTGAGCTGAAGGACACCCCCCTCCCACAGCACGAATTTTGTGCACCAGCCTCTAGTAGTCTTAATTAAAGGGATAGCAAGGCCAGAGTGGGGCAGAGTCTTTTCCCTTGAGTTGGGCTCCCACCTGGCCCCCAATTTCCAAATTTATACTTTCTTGTCTGGTCTCTTTCATTTGTGTGTGGCCTCCTCCAGAGCCTGAACCCTGAACCTGAACCCTGTATATGCGGGATATAGGGGGGACACTCGCAACTGGCAGCCCAACGTGGGGCACTCACAATAGAATTGCCCTTTTTTCCTGATAGCTAATTTAGAGACAAGCCTAGCTTTCTCAGACATTCTCTCATATTATCCAGTAAAAACCCTAATCCTATAATAGTCTCTTTTACCACTACTTACTATGATACCCATAGTCTCCTATGGTGTGGTTTCTTCCTCATTGTGATGAGTAAGAAACCCAACCTACCAGTCTTTGGCCAAAGGACATTGAGGCATGAACCATCAGCCTGGTTTAACACACAATCAATCTATTCTGGTTCAAAGGTGCTGAGGTGGCTATAGTGATTCTGCCCAGCTATAATACACCTGTTCTGTCAAGCAGAGTCAGTTCCTACTTCATTCTATTTCTGCTGCTCATGTACTGCTAGATTAGGCAATTTTTCTGTCTCTGATGAATGCAGAGGGTTTGCAGGCCTTTCTCAGATTTATTATTCAGACAGCAGATAACTAGTGTTTATACATTTACTCTTATGTGACCCTATTCAAAACACCAGTGAAGTATAAACACTCCTCTTAAAATGATCAATATTGAGAGTAAAAATAGTATTGTGGGGAAAACAAACAGGGACTTCAAGGAAAGCAATGAATGATGCAATGTTTTCTGCATTGTCTTAGCTGCATAAAAGACAAGCAATTAAACTCCAAATGCTATTAGGTGTGGCATTTAATAGGGAAATGTATTCTGCTTTGTGTGACTTCAGAAGACAACAAATGGATTCATGTCTAAAATGGAATATAATCAGACAAATTTGTAGACACAAGGGAATAGTTATATTCAGTTTGGGTAAATGAGTATTAAGACAGTGAAATGTAAAACCAGAACAGCCAATGTTATTAGAAGCCTGCAGCTTTTTCTTGACATTAATTCTAGTGTCAACATAGAGAGAGATATATGTAGACATTTACTTCCAATTTTAAATAGTATCAGAATCATTTAACATTTATTATGGATTTTAAAACAGAAATGCAAAAATAAAACCAAAAACAATGGCCCATAATCTTGCTCCTCCATTAGATGTAATAAATATATACACATAAGAAAATTGAAACCAAACAGGTTACAAATAAAATGTCTATTCTTCCTCTTGCTTTTGCATGTGGTTTCCTTTAATATAACCATTGTTAATAGTTACTATATATATATATATATACATATATATTATATATTATATATATATAAATATATTATATATATATATACTCTGAAAAATGTTTCAATGAAGTATCACTACATATTTACTAGAATGGCTTAAAAATGTAGTGTAATTACAAATGCTGGTGACTGCAGAAAAGCCGAAATTCTCATAGATTGCTAGTCAAAATGTAAAATAGTACAGCCATGTTAGAAAAAATTTTGGCAGTTTATTATAAAATTGTACTTACTACATAACCCAGAAATCACACTCTTGGGCATTTATTCCATAGAAATTAAAACTTACATTAACACACATAGACACACATACACACACACACACACACACACACACACACACACACAAATAATGTATCTGAATATTCATGAAAGCTTTACTAATAATAACAAAACCTAACAACCTAAACATCTTCAGGTGATAGTGAAATAAATTCTAGAACATCTAGATAATAGAACATCTTCAGCAATAAAAACAAACTATGAGTACATCTAACCACCTGAATGGTTGGTTCTCCAGGACATTAAGGAAAAAATCAGTCCCAATGAACTGCACACTGTGTGATGTCATTAAGATAACATCCCCAAAATGACAAAACTATAGAGGCTAAGAACACATTAGTGGTGATCATGGTAGGTAGGATCTAGGGATAGCGAGAAAGTGTTCCTTTGTTCTGATAGAATAATTCTACAATTTGACTGTGGTAGTAGTTATACATATCTATATACATATCTACAAATTTCACAGAATTACACACACATACACTGAGAAATGTATGTAAAAATAGTGAAAACTGAATAATATCTGTAGTATTATACCAATGTCAGTTTCATGGTTTGATATTGTACTATAGTTATTCAAGATGTTACCATTGGGAGTTGCTAGTCTTTCTGCACTATTTATACAACATACTAGAGGCCTGGTACATGAAAATTCATGCACTCCGGGAGAGGAGGTCCCTCAGCCCAGCCTGCACATTCTCACAATCTGGGACCCCTCAGGTAGGGTCCCTAGGCCTGGCCTGAGATCAGGGCCTATCTAGGCTTTCTTTTCCCTGGCTGCAGGCAGCTGGCCCCACCCCACTCCACTCCTCCTTCCCCCCGTTGCCACCGCTTGCCATTGTGCAGCACTGCCCTCCCTCTCCTGACAGGGGTGGCCTCCTCTGCAGGCGACACGCTGGGGTTCAATGGCTTGGCTAGCCTGGGCCTCCCTCTTTCTTTGCTGGGGGGCGAGTACAGCCCTGTGAGGGGGCTTCTACCTACCTGATCATCCCTAACCACTCTGCCTGCCTGCCTGCTTGCCCCTAACTGCTTACTTGGGGGTGGGGCCAGCCCAGCAAAGGGCCATCTGCCTACCTGATCACCCCTAACTGCTGGTCTGCCTACCTACCTGATCTCCCTTATCTGCTGATCTACTGACCTGATCACCCTAACCACTCTGCCTGCCTGATTGGCCCTAAGGCTTGCTTGGGAGCGGGACCAGCCTTGTGAGAAGCTGTCTGCCTATCTGATCTCCCCTAACTGCGTGCCTGCCTAACTGATCACCCCTAACCACTAGTCTGCCTACCTGATCACCCCTAACCCCTCTACCTGCCTGCCTGCAGGCCAGGTGGTCAGCCTCTGGTTGTTATTGGTCCTTATGACCCAGGGTTTTTATATATTAAGATTGTGAGTCAAAATTAAATGTGTGAACAAAGTTACATATATACCAATTGTAAAAAATTAGGATGTTTTTGGCTATAAGTAGCAAAACATTCTAGTTCAATTAATTGACTTAAAAATACAAATATTTTACTATCTCATATAATAAGAAGTATGAAAATAGGGTAGCTCTGAGATTAATTAAGTGCTCATCAGCATCCTCAAGGGTCCAGGATTTATCCATATTTCTGCACTGTCATCAATAGCACATAAGCTTGGCCCTTAGGCTAACATGCACCATGGCCAGAAGATGGCTTTTGAAGTTAGAGTTACCACATCCAGTGGTAGAGGAACCATTTCCTATTAGTATCTCTTTTTATAACATATTTTATTGATTCAGAGAGGAAGAGAGATGGAGAGAAAAGGGAGAGAGAGATAGAAACAACAATCATGAGAGAGAATCACATTTATTGGCTGCCTCCTGCAACCAATTGGGATTGAGTCCGCACCCTGGGCATGTGCCCTTGACCAGAATTGAATCCAGGATCCTTCAGTACCCAGGCCGGTGCTCTATCCACTGAGCCAAAACAGCTAGGGCAGTATCTCTTTTAATTATAAAAGCAAACATTTTTTAGGAACCCTCCTGAGAATTCTCATGTCTCATTGGCAGGGTCACATAACAACTTCTAAAGCAATGTTGGGGCCAAGGGAGTTGATGGGGTTCAGGGGGCAGGGATGGAAGGAAGGATAAGCAAGAATGGAACCAGCATGACTTATGCAGACCAATCATGATGCAGCCCATGGGCTTGAAAAGAAGAGTAATGTCTACAACAAAGAATTAATGCATGTGCCTACAATGAAATACCATACAGTCATTTTTAAAACTACATATTCATTGGCTGATATGGAAAAGTTTCAAAATCTAACATGAAAGTAAAAATGAAGTATAGAAACATATATATAACATGATGCCTATTGGGCACATTTTTTAAACAGGTAGCAAACAGTATTAGTGTTATGAACTGAATGTTTGTGTCCCCTCAGAAGTCTTATGTTGAAATTCTAAGCCCCAACATGACAGCATTAGAAGGAGGGGACTTTGGGAGGTAATTGGGGGTTAGCCTTCTACCAGCCAGGAAGCAGGCCCTCTCTAGACACAGGTTCTGTTGGTGTCTTCATCTTGGACCTACCAGCCTCCAGAACTGTAAGGAATAAATGTCATTTAAGCCACCTAGTTCTATGGTATTTTTGTTACAGCTGTCCAAACTGACAAAGACAGTTGGTATATGCTAATTCCTTGCTTTTCATCGTTTCCTTTAGAGCTCCTAATTTATTCATGAAAATACATAATAATGTGTTTAATTCATAGGGCAACTTCCCATATCTTTTTAAAAATATATTTTTATTGATTTCAGAGAGGAAGGAAGAGGGAGAGAAAAATAGGAAAATCAATGATGAGAGAGAATAATCAATTGGCTGCTTCCTGCATATCCCACACTGGGGATCGAGCCTACAACCCGGGCACGTGCTATGTCCGGGAATCAAACTATAACCTCCTGGTTCATAGGTTGGTGCTCTACCACTGAGCCACACCGGGCCAGGCCCCATATCTTTTACTAGTACCTAACTTATTCATTTTTATCAAGCTAATAGACACTAATGACATGTCTTCATTGTTTGAATTTGCATATTTTAATAACAGGTGAGATTAAAAATTTTTCCATATTCTTTTAATATTTGACTTCATTTTTAATCAAGTTTTCTTTCTTTTACTTATTGAATTATGTGAATTTTTCATAAACCTATAAAAATTAATTGTTTATCAATCTTGAAAGTGGAAAATTTTTTCCCTCTGTTATTTTGTTTTATTTTGTTTATGATATAATTGGCTATACAAAAGTTTCTAATTGTAATATCATTCAACTTATCAAAGTTCTCCCTTTTGTGGTTCTGTGACCTGCTTTGACAGGTGTTTTCTGTAGGACTGTCAGTCCAGCCAGGCTGTTTAGAACTTTTTCCACAATGCAAGTGACCTACACTACCCAAAACTATGGTTACTAGCTAGTGGGGTAACAAGGTACTTGAAATAAATTGAGTTTTTCTTTAATCTTATTTAATTTTAATTCATTACAATGTAAATAACCAATTTGCCCAACGTATTTATACTTCTAATGAATGACTAAATTAATTAATTAATATCCACAAGAAGACATTCTGTTCCCTGTTATGTACCATGACAAGCACACTGAAGTGCAGTGCTGATAATGGTGCTATTTGTCCTGAGAAGTAGGGGTGGAGGGTGATCCTCAGCGCAGCCTGTGTCCTCTCACAATCCAGGAGCCCTCAGGGGATGTCTGACTGACGGCTTAGGCCCAATTGGGGCTGGGGAGAGATGTGGAAAATTGGCCAGCCGGGGAGAGCCTGTGGGAGGACTCCAGGACATGTCCAGCCCGGCTCACTCAGTCCTGATCAGCTGGACCCCAGCAGCAAGCTAACCTACTGGTCAGAGCATCTGTCCTCTGGTGCTCAGTGCACATCATAGGGAGCATTTTAGTGGTCTTAGCATACCACTGACATATTATGCTTTGTTTGGTTGAACAGATGACCAGACACTTAGCATATTAGGCTTTTATTATATAGGATAATACACTTAAGCGCCCCATATTACCAAATCATGTATTTATTATGGAGCCTATAATTTTTATTTTTGCCTTGAATTCTCAGTTAATAATCATTCAATACTTCACTCACCACATTCTAGAAAACCTAGTCTATTATTATCAAAATCCACAGATACTTGATACTTTGTATTTATGCTATGTTGAACATGTAGGAAGCTTGAAAAGTTTATACTCACCAACATGATTTCAAACCACTGCTTGAGTGTCTAAAATCAAAAATTACTGCCCTTTTAAAAGAAGTACTCAAATAGCTTTGCATCCAGTGAATCAGTGGCTTGGTATGAGCCAGCTTTCATTTTCAATACTGTATTATGAGTTGGTTTAATTTAACATTGATTGAGCAAACTGAGTAAATATAAATTGATTTTCTCAGAAATGATGCTTTGATCACTCAGCTCTATATGTGATTTATTCCTATTAATCATTATGAAGAGAAATCAAGAAACAGTGTTATACTCACGTGGAATCACTGGTCATCTAATATGTATACACGAAGTGATAGTTGAATTAGCACAGGAAGCAATCAAGAATCAGAGCCATGGTCTAACTTAGACCAGATAGTTTAGGGAAAAAAAATGTTTACTGTCAGTACCTGGGTCCTTCCTTTCAATGTCCAGTTTACTTGTAAGAGTATATTTCTGATAATGTCATTGAGTTGGAAAGTGTGATAATACTATGGTAATACATTCTAATTAAAGCATTTCAACATGAGAGAACTATCAATAGCTGACCTCTGGAGGAGCCACAGGACATGCCAAAAGGTTTAGAAAGTGTGCCTTAGGTTCATAAACTGGAATATATTTCCAAAAATGTAAGACTTGCATTCTGCTTTCAATATAGTTAGTAGTACATACTAAGCCTAATCTTTGCAGACAACTATAAACTCTCAACAAATGCAAAAAAAAAAGCAAACTATAAACATTCTAACTATAGTAGAATAAATAAAAGAAGACTGCATCTAGAAGAGAGTCACTTGAAAGAAAGGAATATCAGTAATTTTTAAAGAAAAACTACTAATTTAAAAATTACTAATTTTTAAAGTTTTTAGTTCATAGTCAGAACCATGTCCTTCTAATCATACCTTTCTCTTGCTCAAAGTATGTGGTAGTTCCCTATGTCCTATGTGATAAATTTAAAACTTTAAAAAATATTATTCAAAGCTCTCATCGTAAGACCTGACTTTATAACTTACTAGAGGCCCAGTGCACAAAATTCGTGGGGGAATCCCCTCACACAAGCCTGCACCCTCTCCAATCTGGGGCCCCTTGGGGGATGTCTGACAGTAGAACATCCCTCTCACAATCCAGGTCTGCTGGCTCTTAAGTGCTCACCTGCCTACCTGCCTGATTGCCCCTAACTGCTGCCCCCTGCCAGTATGGTGGCCCCTTACAGTCCCCCTTGCCAGCCTGATCAGTCCCTACTATCCCCCTCTGCTAGCCTAGTCACCACTCATTGCCCCCCTTGCCAGCCTGGTTGCCTCCAACTCCCTCTCCCCCACCAGCCTGGTTGCCCCCAACTGCATCCTTCCCCCCCACTGGCCTGGTCACTCCCAACTGCCCCACTGCTGGCCTGGTCACCCTATGCAGCCTGCTGTTCAGTTGTTTGGTTGTCCCTCACTAACACCCCTGGAGGCCTTGTTGCCCGATGCAGTCTACTGTTTGGTTGTTACTGTGACAGTGTCCTGGATAATTTGCATATTACTCTACTATTAGTATAGATATCCTTTACCCACCAAGTCTTAAACTTCCTGGGGTCCTCCAGAAACTCCTTCTCTGGAGCCCATTTCCATTTGCCAGCTCAAGAACATGGCTTCTCCAGTTGTCCCCTTTCTTGGCTGCCTCATCCTTTTACTATACTCCTATAATCCCAGTATCCCTCCAGCTATCCTATCCAACTATATCCTATCTAATTCTTGGATCTTCTTTGTAACAAAGGTCCTTATGAGAATTGTTGTAGTTTTTCCATTAAGTCTCTCTTGAACCTACTCTAATTAAATTTTATCCTCCCAACCCTCCACTGAAACTGCTCTTGTTAAGGTCACTAATGCCTTTCCAGTTACTAAATTTAGTGGCCAATTCACAGTGCCCATCCTAAGTGAACTACTCTAGCATTGTCACATCTGATCACTGCTTTCCCCTTAAAATCTTATTCTCCTGACCTCTGGGATGCCACACTCTTCTAGGTCTCCTTTTCCTAATAGCTGTTCTTTCTCTGACCCCTTTACTGGATTCTCTTTATCTTGTGAATCAACAAAGATTGAAATCCTCAGAACCACTCTCTTTCTACATTTTCTTCCTAAGGCAGCTCATCTAATCCTGAAGTTTTAAATACAATCAATATAATCATGAATCATAAATTTCTATTTATAGCCCTGACTTCTTCCCTGAACTTCAATCTGTGATATCCAATTGCTTACTCAGTATCTCCAATTTGAATGTCCAAAAGATGCTGATAATTTTATATATTATATATTAAAGTTTTAATTAGAATACCATCCCCTTACCTTGTTGCCCAACTTATTTCTTCTGTGATCTTCTCCTCTATCCCTCCACTAAGACTCATGTCCAATATCTTAGCATCACCTTTAACTCTATTCTTTCCTTCACACTTCAATATCAAACTAATCCAAAACCTACTAGCTCTTCCTTCAAAATACAACACAAATCTGACCACTGTCACCACTTCCCTAGTCTGAACTTCATTATCCAAAACATATGGCCAAATAAGCCACAGTTTCAATAAACACCTTCTACCAAAACAAAAGTGAAATGTCCTCTACAGAGTAGATATAATGCAGGAAAACATAATAGTTGAACATTACAGAAAGGAAAAAAAATAAGCAAAATTCCACAGGAGGCAAGGCTCTAAAATACAGACTGAGGAAACAGCATGAAAATGAGAAACAATATGTTATTCACTCACTCATTCATTCATACCTTCAAAAACATTTATTGAGCACCTGCTATATGTTGATCACTGTTCCAGTTACTTAGAATACATCCATAAAGAAACATACAAAGAAGCTTGCCCTTATGAACTTGATATTCATGATGGGAAGAGGAAGGACATAAACTAATGAAGAATATAAATATATAAAATATGGTTTGTTAGAAAATGATGATAAGTGCCATAGAATAAAAAATAGATTGTAAGAGAGATTGAAGGAATCAAGATGAGAGAGATTGGGTTGCAAATTTTTAATAGGCTGTCAAAATAGAGCTTATTGAAAAGGCAAGACTTCAGGAAATGAAGGAATTAGCTATATGTATTTATGGCAAGAAGAAAAGATAGGCATAAACATCTATATATATGGAGGAAGAGAAAGAAAATTTGTATTTTTTAGTATCAGAGAAATAAAAAGATAAATTAGCCACTAGAGAAAAAAAATACTGGTGCAATTTAGCTATATACTTATTGGTGGGAGAAGCCATGAAAAAGTATTAATCTCCAGAGAACCCCACTTGTGTCTCTGGTCTTAGAGTATTATACATATGTTAGCAGTGGAGTCATTGAAAGGTCATAGAGGCTCCACAATTAATAACATCTGCTCCATCAGTCACATCACTGAGAAGCTAACATGTAGTTCAACAGTCACATCACTGAGAAGCTAACATGTAGTTCATTATTATAAAACAGTCAAGTAAGACATTTCATTTATTATTCATGCACACTTTTATTGAATCATTCAGTCAGCAATCACTTATTTAAAATGAATTTACTCAAAATGTTCATGCACATAGTAAATACTGCTTCTAAACTCACAGATGAAGTAAATTTAATAAAATTACACACTGCCTATGGAATTCTTCTTTCAGCTAAAGGCACCAACCCCTATCCAGGAAAAGTCTGTCTAGATGGGTCAGGAGTGTTTTACATTTCATCAGATCAAGAAAGCAGGGTAATTGAATACTTTATGCCCAGTTTCTCACATGTTATGTTCAAGAGCCAGTAGAGTGTGGCTTGAAGATGGCTTCATTCTGGGCATACAAATGTACACTCAAAACTTTTCATGATGAAAACTTGAATTGCCACCAAAATCCACAGCAGAAACTGAGAAATTTCTATTAACTATGAAAAGTGATAGAGCCCTAGCCAGTTTGGCTCAGTAGATAGCATATCAGCCTATGGACTAAAAGGTCCTGGGTTTGATTCAAGAGCATGTACCTCAGTTGCAGGCTCTTCCCAGGCCTGGGCCCTGACCAAGGTGCATGCAAGAGGCAACCAATTGATGTTTCTCTAACATTGATATTTCTCTCTCTCTTTCCCTCACTCTTCTACCCTCTTTAAAAATCAATGGAAAAAAATCCTTAAGTGAGGATTAAAAAAGAAAAGTGATAGAGTGAAACTGCCAAAAGTGGTTCTGATTTACCACCTGTCTAAAAGAAGGTAAAAAATAATCTATTCCTCCTCTATCAACTGATTCCTTGCCCAGAGACTCTGACTTTGAAAAGAATTTTTAAATACAGGATGGCATAAAAGTAGGTTCACAATTGCTCATGTGGAAAATAACACAATAATCTATATATATATATAAGCCAAGTGACAGGAACAATGGAACAACCAGAATGACTAGAATGATCGGTCACTATAACACACACTGCAGTGGACAACTGACCGAATCAGCCCCTGAACCTCCCGCAGCCCCTCTCCCTAGCCTACCCAATCTTGATAAGCCCCCTACCCAAGTTAGCTCCCCACACCCTGATAGGGTGTGTCTGGCCAACCAACTGCCCACAACCCCTCCCCCGAGATGGCCATTGCCCCTCCTTCCAGCCAGCCCACCCCCAACAGTCCCCCATCCCAATCATCCCCCCAATTGGGGGTGGGGCAGGCCGACCTCCCATAGTCCCCCAACCCAGCTGGCCAGGTCTTGATCAGGCTCTAATGGGGGCTGACAGCCAACCTCCCAAGGCTCTTCCTCAGCCCAACCCCGATCAGCCCCCATTGGGGTGAGCTGGATGGACACCACCCATCCATACTGGGCCTCTTATTAATATATAATAATACAAGAATAAACTCTATTTTGCATACTCTCAACTATAAACCTACTTTTGTCCCACCCTATATCTGTCAGTTGTTAATTACATTCCTTGAGTAGGTAGATCACTGCCCCCTTTGTTGTTTCTCTATCTTCATTGAGAGGCAACGAACCGTCAGACCAAACATAGGAATTGGGAGCAGGGCGGGGGCATGCACTGACAGTGGCACAGTTTAATCTAGGATGTGCAGACACTACAGGGGAGTGCTCCTGTTGGGCATGGAAATTCCCTGGCAGAAAAAGCCCTGGCAGTGCTTTGTCCCTGAAATTACAGTTTCTCATAGGTTACATCTGTTCAGAGTGTCAGACAGCCAAGAATTGGGACTAAGGGAAGCTCCCACCTCAGTACAGCCAAGCTGTATTAGACAAGTGCCTGCTCAATGTTAGGAATTTGGCTGGATGCTTTTCACATCAACAGTAGATTTGACAAGGAGATTTGACCAGTACCTAAGTTGATAATGAGTGAAGCCAAATGAATTCCATGCATATAGTCTTTTGACAAATACAGGCTCTAATTAGTTCCTGGCTGAATAAAAGTAAAAAAAAAATATATTTAGACTTATGAGAATAAATGCATAATTGGGGGAAGGAACATTCTCCTAGGAATTCAGAGTAATAGTAGGTGAATGCATTTACTTATTATAAGAAATAAAGAGGTATTTTGAAAAACACGTGTTCCTAAAATAATCCAAGAAGCTGTCATCTACATAAAGAAAACCATAAGAGGTAAATAGCAAAATGAAACTACAACTGAAGATATTAGAAAGGAACTCACTAAAGAGTACAGAAAATTAAAATTTCACTACATGAAGTAAAATCCTCACTAAAGGAAGTAAAAGCAGTATTATTATAGAATTTGAACTCATAGGTGTGGAAAACAATCTTGGATAAATAAATCAAAGCCTAGGAATGGAAATACACCTTTGTTGGCAGAGAGAACATTGAAATAGAACTTTTACAAAAATTTGAGAGCAAAATCCAGATAGTTATCAAAACTCTTCTCAGCTTTGTATTCCTATATCTATTGCATTAGAGAAGTAAAATGGAAGCAACACCTCACTCTCTTAGTATGATTTGGATAAAACGAGAAACGGACTTAGGTTAAGTGTGATGAGTGCTGAGGAAAATTATCCCACATTATGGTCTGAAAAAGATCTGGAGAGAATCACTCAAATACAAGCAACTGAAAAAGCAGTACATGAGGGAAAAGAAAAAAAAACAATACATTGCATTTCTGTAAGCATTCTGCACTGGATGTCTCCCTTTTACCCTCCTCTCTCCAACCCGCTCCACTTTTCTCCTGTTTCCTCTATGCCCTGGAAGGTTGACCATAATGCATATTTGCTTTTTGGCTTTCTCTTAGAGACATCTGCAAAAGTTGAGAGAAAAAAGGAAGAGTAAGTTGTAGTATTCATATTCCATCTCTCTCATATACTCTCATAG
The DNA here is from genome assembly GCA_011751065.1 of Lasiurus cinereus. Classification (NCBI taxonomy): domain Eukaryota; kingdom Metazoa; phylum Chordata; class Mammalia; order Chiroptera; family Vespertilionidae; genus Lasiurus; species Lasiurus cinereus. The sequence goes on from JAAGEH010002531.1 coordinate 12,521,123, forward strand.
CCATGGGTAAACTGTCTCTCTATGGAAGGCCACAGTTTCCATCAGGTGGTCTTTTCTGTGGCTATTCTCAAAGCTCTAGGAGCCATGCCCTCTCCTTGCCTTTTTAGGCCTTGGGATGGAAGTGGGTCCTGTTGTTGCCGGCTGAGGGATATGGCAATAGCTTATGTTGGCTTGGGCACCTCTAAATCCTGCTTATTCCTTTATAAACAGTTTCTTTATTAAACTTTCCTCACTTGCCCCAGTTGTATATACCATTAATTTCCTGCCAGGACCTGCACCGGAACATATATAGAAAATGAAATAGAGTAAAAAAAAAAAAAGGCATGCAAAAGAGAGATAAACAGTCCAGAATTGAATAAAATATAACCAAAGTAACAAAAGATTTCCTTGTATATTTTTGCAATGGATTGTGAAAGTTCTTAATTAAATGCATAAGAGTCCAAAGATAAGATTATCAAATAAAGAATGAAGTTTTAAAGGAAATTACAGAAATAAGAAAACAAATTGGTAACCAAGATAATGAACTTTTGTCATTCATGGCCTATGTAATAATTAAATTTAAGTATAAACAAAACAGAATGAATAGAGTTGAGAAACAAATTAATAACATTGAAAAAGTCACAATGAATGCAGAAGAAAATATATAAAATAAAGCAATTAGAGAGGAAATGAAGAATGTAGAAGACAAATACAGTAAATTATAAAGATAAGATCTCTAAAGTAAAGAACCCCACTGAAACATTCAAGATCTTCCAAAATGAAGAAAGAACTGAACCTGCAGATTAAAATGACATATCTTTTTAATTAAATGGATCAATATCAAGATTTCTGGGAAATATACTTTAAAATAAAAAAGAATTCTCCAGACATCCAGATATAAAGAGCAAATTATCCACAAGAGTGGAAAAATCACACCAGCTTCACAGCAATAAGCAATGCCAGGAGACATGTCTACATGACAAAAGGGACAAGTAGGAATCAACAATGTCATATTCAGACAAGTTATAATTCAAGTACAAAGACAATAGGAAGACACACTCAATGTGAAGACAACCAAGGACAATTAACACTCACAAGAACTTTTTGAAAAAAACACCCCATAATGAAATCCATCCAAACAAGAATAAAAATAGAAATAAAATACAGAGAAAGAAAGAAGTTTTGGCGGAAGACCTAAGGAAAAGCACTGAATCAATTTAAACATACAGTGAAGACTGAAGGAATTAGTGTTCCACAAAAAACAAGTAAATGTTGCAAACATTAAATAAATAAAAAATTTTATTTATTTAAAAGGAAGTATTTTTAAAAGAAGGAAGTATAAGAGTTCCAATCAATTTGTCATTCATAGTTAGGAGTAAGTATTTTCTAAAATGTAAATTTGTTTATTATGTTTTCTCTTAACATTATAGGAATGTTTAGAAAAGGATTAAGGTTAGGAGTGTTTTAGAAATAAATAAATCTAAATAAATTTTATATTCACACATTAGAATTTATTTCTAAATCTGAAGTTCAATAATTCATTTGGTTTTCATTCAGTTTTCTTTTACTTTATTTCAAGTAAAACAAAATTTAATTTATTTTTTATTATCTTCAACACTCACTGTTTTTTTATTGAGATATAAGTGACACTCAACATTATATTAGTTTCAGATATTCAACATAATGATTTAATATTTGTGTATAGAATATTTAACAGTATTTTTATTATGTTATTCTTATAAAATTACTTATATCCATTTACCTATCTGCCTATTTGCATATTTATATATATGCATTAAGTCTATTTGGAATGATGATCAAAAGATGTTAACATTATGTTACTTCAGGGTAATGAAATTAGGATGACTATGATATTTTATATTCTTTAAGTTGTGCTAGAAAACTTTTGTAGTAAACAGGTCATTTTTTAATTTAAAAAATAAGAAAGTACTCTAAAGTCAACAGACAAAATTAAAGAAAATTTTATGGACCCAAAAGATCATAAACAAAGTGTATAGAAAATATCTAGAAGCATTATGTCTAAAAATAAAATACAGCTTTCTACCGAGGAAGAAACATTACTGTGGCTGATGACGTACTTAATGCCTGAAAACATTGAAGAAATATTTGTAGAGTCCTAGGTTAAGGACAATGAGCTTATTATTCATGTTATAATAACCTACACCATGTAGTTAAAAATGTATGAAAGCAACATGTGCACAAGGACACAGAAAACATGCCATCCAAATCCCTTTTAATTTAAAGGCATGTATTAAATAATCAATTGTTTAATCAGCCCAGAGAGTTCATAAGTTGGAATGTGACTGTATAAAAAGAGCAGCAGTCCTTCCATTGTTGAAAGTGAATTCTAATGGCCAAGACTCAGCCATGTTAATGCTCACATTCAAAGACCTGAACAACTTCACAGCCCAAATAATATCTCACAGGTCCCATTTCCCTACCAGACCTAGGATTTCAGCAATTCTGGAAAACCCTGGCAATGTGGGAGAGGCGGGATGCCACAGTGAAGAAAACACTGCAATCCAGGTCAACTTATAAAAATAAAAGTCCTGAGATTTCTACTTCTGGGTAATATATAGTAAGTACTGTAACAATCACTTCAAGAACATTTATGAAATCCAGAGCTTCAGAAGCAATGGGAACACTTGGCTTCCCAAAGCTGGGCTGGGTAGGAGGCTAAAGGCTAAGAAGAAAACCTCTGAAGACAAAGTGGAATTTTCTACATTCTCGTGATGCTTAAGAGAAAAATACTTGCCAGGAAGAGGAGCCGTAGAGAGGTAAAATTCCTAGAGAGAGTGAATACTTCACACTAGCTGCAACTGATATTTTGGTAAGAACACTCCTACCTGAGTTGATGCAGAAGCTTAGAATCCAGATTTGGATCCTAGTAGAACAGAAAAACCCACAGAGCTTTCGGCAGTTATATGGGCTAATGTGACAAAATTGGACATTCAAGAGACTGCAAATACTGCTATATGCTCCTTAGAGTAACTGCCAATGACTGTAGCTTCATGGAATAGGGGGAAAAAATAAAAGAGGTAAGCCTAATACTTATAAAAACAGAACAGAAATTCTATGAGTCTCTCAATTCTGAGACAAATAACTGTCAAACTCTCAAATAAAAGCCAAGGAAAGCCACGGCTTTGAAAGGGGGGAAACCAAGCACTGGGCCCTACCTAGTCTACAGCTTGGGCTTGATTCTGATTGTCTCTGGCGAAATACAGGGAGTCTATCTCCATACTCTTATTTTCCAGGTAGAAGAAAAAGTAAACCATCTCTGATGGAAATAAGCGTCATCTGGTGTCTCTTACTTTTTTCATAATAAATAAGGTCCTACATTCAATAATAGATTACTAGGCATGCCAAGGCATAAGATCCACAGGACAAATCCCAAAGGAATAAAAACAATAAAAACAAACTCATAGATGATTTTGTATTGGATACTGAAGTTAGCAGAATCAACTATACGTTGCACAATTGAAAAATATAATATTGGAATCAAGATTCGAATAGATAGGTTTAAAAGCATTTTGAATCTAGCAGAAGGATCAATGAACTAGAAAAAAATAATTTAATAAAATGATCCAAACTGAACCACAAAAAGAAAAAAAAAAGAATGGCAAAAACAATGACCTTCCTTTTTTAAAAAAAAAAAAATATATATATATATACATATTTCATTGACTTTTTAAAGAGAGGAAGGGGGAGAGATAGAGAGTTAGAAACATCAATGAGAGAGAGACATTGATCAGCTGCCTCTTGCACACCCCCTACTGGGGATGTGCCCACAACCAAGGTACATGCCCTTGACCAGAATCGAACCTGGGACCTTTCAGTCTGCAGGCCGACGCTCTATTCACTGAGCCAAACCGGTTTTGGCAACAATGACCTTTCTGTATAACAGCAATAGTTGATTAGAAAATGTTACTTTTCTTAAAAGATACCACTCACATGACAACAAAATAATAAAGCATCTATGAATAAACCATAGAAGAAATGTTCACAAACTGTATAGAGAAAGATGCAAGAATATATTGAAGGATATAAAAGAAGGCATGAGCAAACATTGAAATATATTATGTCTGTGGCTAGAAAGACAATATTAAAGTATATAAATTCTATCTAAATTAATCTACAAAAAATTCAATCAAAATTCCAATAAGATTTGAAATTTCACTTTATAAAGAAAATACTTTTCAAAACATTGGGAAAAGATGAAGGACTTAATAAATAGTAATTGAACACATGAGTATACATTAGGGGGGAAAGTAGGCTTTGGTTTCAATAACCGGTCCAGTCTCATTTCTCTATATTTCCATATATGTCCATACAAATTTTGGGGCAGAGGTAAGAGGAATAGAAGAAAATTGATGAGATCATTTTGAACATTTTAATCACAGTAAAAAACATGGTCAGGAGAAAACTTTTGAAAAAGTGGGAATCAATAGAGTTCTATCTCAAAGATGATAAATATAAGAAACAAGAAGGAGCCAAGGGCAACTGACAGAATTCTTAGTTGTCAGGCTACTACAGGATCATTTGAGTAAAAGACATCCATACATTTCCCCCTTATCTCTAATTGGATTAGGCACCAAAGAAAGTATTTGCAGTCAGGAAGGACAAGAAAGAGAGATTATTATGGAGAGTCTATGTCTCCATAGATTAGGGACATTTGGGAATTCCCAGGCCTTATAGAAGAGGTAATGAAAACAATGTGTTATATTATGTCATAAGAGAATTTTTGGCAAAGTTGAGGGTAGAAGGTCCATGAATTTAAAAAAAATATCCATTAGCAAAATCAATTAGAAAATGTAGTAAGAAAAAACTGTCCTGTTCATAATAGAAACAATAACCATGATGTAACTAAAATTAAACATCATGCAGAGACCTGTTTGGCTCAACGGATAGAGCGTCGGCTTGCAGACTGAAAGGTCCCAGGTTCGATTCCAGTTGGGGGCATGTACCTTGCTTGCGGGCACATCTCCATTGTGGGGCGTGCAGGAGGCAGCTGATCAATGTCTCTCTCTCAGCCATGTTTCTGACTTTCTATCTCTCTCCCTTCCTCTCTGTAAAAAAATCAATAAAATATATTTTTTTAAAAATTAAACATCATAAGTAACAACCCCTTGCTGCTAAATTCCTCATCTCTCTCCTTGGTCTTTTAAATTCCTACCAACTTTAAGACACATCACAAGACCCACTTCCTCCATAGATGCCTTTTCTAATCATTCTAGCTTGCAACACCTATATTCCTACCTGATTCATATTACGCCTCAATATATATTCAAGGAATCAATGAGCTTTCCTCTTGCCTGCTGCATGTCCCTTTTTTAATCTCTTGTTCATAGATATAACAGGATTTGACCTGCTTTAACATCAAGCTGCCACTGCTGCTCCCAGAGCCAGCAGTCCTCCTATTGAAGCCTTGGTTTTTCCTACTCCTTTGTATTTGCTGATAGCAGTATGCCCACCCATTCACAGAATGGACTGAGTTCCCTGGGCAGCCTATTTCATCTGCCTGACAGGTGGGAAATGTATTTCTCACTTAACTGCTGTGCAAAGGGCCTTTTAAAGTGCCCCTGTCCAAATCTTGATGGTTCAATAAGGATTTCCTGTCACTTATTTGTGTGTGTGTGTGTGTGTGTGTGTGTGTGTGTGTGTTAATCTAATAGCATCATATTTGAAAAAAAATAGTATTAGTTCCACGTGATAGTTTTTATAAAGAGACCAGTGAATTTTTTTCTTAAAATCCTCAAAAACCAATGAACATATGAATGCGGCTATGAACAGCCTAAAAGCACATACAATATACTCAATCCTGGCATTAATTTAGCACATTCCAGAATTCCTCCAGAAAGGGTCAAAACCAATAATTAATGAACTCCCTGAACACATAAAATATATTTCCTCTAAGATAAGTTTTCTTTTGATTATAACAATAACATCTTTTATGGTGTCTGTATTGCTTACCTTTATTTCAGTTAATTCTCAAATTGCCCCTGTGAATTAGGTTAACCACTATTTTACATAAGGAGAAAATGATGCTTGGGAGGGAGAGAGAGAGAAACATCTGTGAGAGAGAGGAACAACGATTGGTTGCCTGCCACACCTGTCCCAAGTGCGGATCTAACCCACAACCACGGTATGTGCCTTGAGGAAAAATCAAACCCTAAACCTTTGGTATATAGGTTGACACTCCAACCAATTGAACCACCTGGTGAAGGCCTTGTGGTTATTTCTGTTAATTCCAATATACTTACAGTTTTGATACTATTATGAATGGAATGGTTTTATAGATGGATATTTTGGAATAATTTCTTATTTTTATAAGAAAATCTTATACCCAGCCACCCTGCCAAACTCTTATTGGGTACCTTTTCATAAGCTCACATTTCCTTTGTGAAATATCTGTGAAAGTCTCTTGCCCAATTTTAAATTAGATTGTTCATATTTTTAATTACTGATTTGTAAGAGTTTTTACATATTCTAAATTCCTTTGTCAGTTATGTAGAGTAACTACTCTACACTCTTACTTATGTTTTCATTTTCTTAGAAGAATTTTGTTATAAGCATAGATTATAATTTTTAATAAGTCCAATTTAGCATTTATGTTATGGTTAGTGATTTTTGTGCCCTATTGTAAGAAAAAGTTTGTTTTTTACTTGTTTTCATTATATAATAATACTAGAGGACCAGTGCACAACATTTGTGCATGGGTAGGGTCCCTAGCAGCTGCTGGCTGCTGGCCGAGGCCTCCCTTCCCCCTAGTCAAACTCCCAGTTAAATTCCTGGTCAAAGGGACAATTTGCATATTAGACTTTTATTATATAGGATTATTTGCACTTAATAAATTTACCTTTTTTCCTTCAAATTTCCTTTGAAATGCTCATTTCACTTATGAATACTCATATGAATATAATAAATAACTATCTGAATGGGATAACACTGTTAATTAAAAATAGTAATATATTATGATCAAGTAGGGTTTATTTTGAGAATGCAAAGGAATTGAACTTGGACAAATCTTTTCATGGAATTCACCAATTTGGAAGCTAAAAGGAGAAAAATTCTATTAATACTTTGATTTAGATGCATATTATCTAACTTGCATTCTATCCATAAGAATGTTAAAAAGTTTCAGGGAAGTAAAATTAGAAGGGAACACCTTTAAATTGGTAAAAGATAAAGGGTATATCCAAACAACACAGTCAAAATATTATTTGATGGACATGCTTTAGATACATTCCTGTATAACACAAGGCAAGTTATAACCATTACCTCAATCAAGCACAATAATGGGAGCTATCGCCAATTATATAAAGAAATGAGATGTATGTTTAATTTTTATTAGAAACTGCCAAACTGTATTCCAAAGTGGCTGCACCATTTTTGCACTCCCACCTACATTTAGTCTTTTTCACTTTAACCACTCTAGTGGGTGTGAAGTGGGACCTCAGTGTGGGTTTAAATAGCATTTGCAATATGATTAATGATATTGGGTACCTTTTCATAAGGTAACGTTTCTTTTCGTAAGCTAACATTTCTTTTGTGAAATGTCTGTACAAGTCTCTTGCCCAATTTTAAATTAGGTTGTTCATATTTTAATTAATGATTTGTAAGAGTTTTTACATATTCTGAATGTAAGTCCTTTGTCAGATATGTAAATATTTTATCTTACATTTTCATTTTCTTAAAAGTATTTTGTTATAAGCACAGATTTTAATTTTTATTAAGTTCAATTTACCATTTATTTTATGGTTAGTGTTTTTTGTGTACAATGTGAAAAGATTTTCCTACACCAAGGGCATAAAGATATTCTTCCTTTTTTTCTCCTATAATTGTACAGTTTTGGCTTTCATGTTTATGCCTATGATCAATCTAAAATTATTTTTTGCAAATTGTGAAAGGTGTTTTCCAATACCTAATTTTTAATATCTAATTGTTCTATTGTCAATAGTTGTTCTATTGTTGAAAAGACTATTCTTTCCCACAAGTAAGATAATTTGCTGCCTATGCATGTGTCTGTAGTGTTCATTCTCATTGTCATCTAGTCTGCTTTCTGTGTAAGTATTGATGGACATTTGGGTAGTTCCCAGTTTATAGTTATGATGACTAGAACTGCTATGCCCTTTATAGGATATATATTTTGGTGAATACATACACATTTTTGTTGATATCTTACATAAGAGACACATCATAGGGAATGAATATATTCCACTTTAGTATTTTAACAGTATTTGTAGCATATCTTTGCCAATTGTTTATCTTTGTCATTTTAATAATACAGATGCATGTATGTTTAAACATGTTAGTTAAGCTTTATTTCTAATTAGGTGTTTTTTACATCATATTTGACCATTGGTAAAGCTCAAAAGACAAGTCTCTATAACATTATAGATTTTTCACTAAAGGATTAATTAATAAGTGATGGTGCGTGGGTTAATGAGTGGATGGTGAGTGTAATTTGTAAATATTGTGTATCTACTGAGTGCTCATGATATTAGTAAATATGCTAGACCATAACCCATCTGGTCTCTTCTCTTCCAAACCTCCTCTCCCTAACGTGTGCTCTCACACACAATAAATCTAAAGGAATACAGTACATGCATTACTTCTTGGCACACAAAATTCACATTTTAAATGGGAAGACATTTGCCAGAGGAAAGGCAGCATTTATCATAAAAGAAAGCAAAACAAACAAGTAAAAGAAACAATAAAATTTTTCCTTTGTGATACAGGGTGTTAATCTGTGATGTTTTGTCATTATCATCCAGGGCTACTCCAGAGCAGTGGCAAGTAATCCTCATTCTGGGGCCACAAAGAGCATCATGGATGAAAGCAGGCTGGGAGGCATTCAGTGCATGACTAGAGTAAATACGATGATTACTTATTTTCTTTTTACAGTGCCATGGATCTAAAATTTAAATTAATACTCTAATTAAAAACTTGATTCTCACAGCAGTCACTATTTCATAATTTAGAAAACATATTACATCACAGTAAGACAACTATGTGGATTCATCAGAGGTTCAAATAAGTTTGCTTTTGTTTTCCATTGAATTCTTCAGTCCTTGGCCTTCTTTACTCAGTTTATACTCTCTTCAAGCAATTTCCTCTCTTTCCATGAGTTTAATTAAAATCTGTGCTATCCATATGAAAATGAATTTCAGTTTCATATACTAGCCCAAAATTTAACCATCTGCCCTATACCCAGCCATTAAAAAAGCCTTTTCCATAGTTCACTTCCAAATAGAACACATGAAAAACAGAACTTACCATCTTTCCCTTAAAATATGCTCTTTCATTGCACCCTATTCATTAATTGACATCACCATCAACATATTGCTTGACAATCACAATCACTTGGTCTCCTCAAATGTCAATTCTAAGCATCACTTTTAAAAAAAATCTAATCATCTCTTAAGTAACCTCATCACTCTGTAGACTTAGTCACTGCATATTTCAAGGCACCATTGTTTTTCATTTAGAATATTGCAATAGACCCCTAGCTGGTCTGCCAACTTTTACCAGGCTGCTTCTCCACATTTTGGATAGAGCAAGCTCTTAAAAACAACTGATGACATCTGTCTTCCACTTAAAATCCTTTAGTACATACAATCCATTGTATAAACTGAGAAAAGAAGGCCAAGGACTGAAGAATTAAATGGAAAACAAAAGCAAACATACAGTTCATCAGAAACCCGGCTCTACCACTCAGTAGACAGGTAATTTTGACAGTTATTTAATCTTATCTGCAAAATGGGGAAAAATAATAGCATCTACCTCATTAGAATGTTGTGAGAAATAAATTATATATCAAGTGCTAAGAACAATGACTAGATTCAAAAAAATTTAATAAATTTTTGAGAGAGAGAGAGAGAGAGAGAGAGAGAGAGAGAGAGAGAGAGAGAG
>JAAGEH010002531.1:12531044-12554899 GCA_011751065.1 Lasiurus cinereus
GAGAGAGAGAGAGAGAGAGAGAGAGAGAGAGAGAGAGAGAGAGAGAGAACTTTGTGGTAAAAGAGAATCAGGCCAAAATTTGACTTAATCTGGTTCATAACGCCCTAAAGGATCTACTTCCTGTTTGCCTCTCTAGCTTCATCTTATACCTTTCCCTTCCACTATTCTCCTCTTCATTCATAGTTATCCTGTATTTTATTTAGTTCCACAAAAAGGTAAAGAATATTACATTTTCTATAGCTGAAGCCTTCCAAAAAGTGTTCTCTGTATCTGAACTGCTCTCACCTCCTCCCCTAATTCCAATTTGAAGTTATCTGTTTCTCAGTAAAAATTTCCAAACCCACCCACCCCATCCACAATAGATGAGATTCCCTATTAATTGCACTGGTGAGTGATATTCATAAAGCTGCAAGGGACTGCTGCATTTTATTCAATTGAAGTAATGAAAGATTGTCTTCTTGTCAAAGACATAAAAATAACCTAAAATCTGTTATTCTCATAAATTAATATACTAAAATAACACAAGTCATGCCAAACTACAGTTTTTCTAATTTATCTTTCCTGTTGAAAGTATTACAGATGTTCCCTTTTTACCCTTCACCATCCCCCACGACCCCAAACGGTGCCTAACCCTAATGTACTATTGTCTGTGTCCATGGGTTATGCATATAAGTCAATCTCTTCCCACTCCTCCCCCCATTGCCTGTGAGATTTGTCAGTCTGTTCCATACTTCCAAGTCTCTGGATTTATTTTGTTTGTCATGTATTTTGTTCATTAGATTCCACATATAAATGAGATCATGTGATACTTGTCTTCCTCTGACTGGCTTATTTTGCTTAACATAATACTCTCCAGGTTCCTTGATGCTGTCTGAAAGGGTAAGAGATCCTTCTTTTTTTACAGCTGCATAGCCTCCAGCTAACAAAGTTTTAAGATAAAACATAAAATGATCAAGTTGTTTCAAAGTAACTAAACTGCATCACAGAACAATTTATAAGAATATAAATATTTCAGGGATATTTATAAGAATACTAGAAGCCCAGTGCATGAAGTTTGTGCATGGGGGGCAGGGGGGCCTTCAACCTAACCTACACCCTCTCCAATCTGGGATCCCTCTCATAATCCAGGACTGCTGGCTCCCAACTACTAATCTGCCTGCCTTCCTGATTGCCCCTAACTGATTCTGCCTGCCAGCCTCATCATCCCCTTAACTGTTCCCCTGCCAACCTGTTTGCCCCTAACTAACCTCCTCTGTGGGCCTGGTTACCCCTAACTGCCCTCCCTTGCAGGCCTAGTCCCTCCCAACTGCCTTCCCCTGCTGGCTATCTTGTGGTGGTCATCTTGTGTCCAAATAGGGGCAGTCATCTTGTGTGTTGGAGTAATGGTCAATCTGCATATTACTCTTTTATTAGATAGGATAGAGACCTGGTGCATGGGTGGGGGCGAGCAGGTTTGCCCTGAAGGGTGTCCCAGATCAAGGTGGGGGTTCCCTTGGAGCATGGGGAGGCCTGGGCGAGGTGGTTTGCAAGCCAGCCATGCCCCCCAGCGACCCAAGTGGAGGCTCTGGTATCTGGGATTTATTTATCTTCTACAATTGAAACTTTGTAGCCTGGAATAGAGCTAAGCCTTCTACTTGTTCCATGGCGGCAGCCATTTCTGCTGGAATTTATTTATCTTCTATAATTAAAACTTTGTAGCCTTAAGCGGAAGCTTGGGCCAGCAGGGTGTGTGAAAAGCTTAGCTTCCTTCATTGCCAGGGCAACTCCAGCCTTCCTCCTGCTCTCTCTGTGGCTGTAGCCATCTTGGTTAGGTTAATTTGCATACTCACTCCTGATTGGCTGGTGGGCATGGCTTATGGATGTAGCTGGGGTATAGTCAATTTGCAAATTTCTTTTATTAGATAGGATAAGAATTACCAAACATCTAACAAAATAAAATTCATAATGCCTGGTATTCATTTAAAAATTATCAGACATGCAAAGAAGCAGGAAAATATGACTTAAAATTAGGAGAGAGAAAAAACACAAATAAAACCAATTCAGAAATTATAGGAATGACAGCATAAATAAACAAGGATAATTACTAGTAAACATTACTAATACTGTACTGATATGCTCATGAAGTTAGAAGACTGAATAAGATAAAATACAAAGTGGTTAAAAGTAAAAGGAAGAAACATATATACCATGTAAACACTCATCAAAAGAAGGCAAAAGTAACTATAGTAATATATGACTAAATAATTTTTAAATCAAATAAATATTACTAGGAAAAAAAGGATCACTTCATAAAAATTAAAGAATCAATTTATCTAGAGGGCATAATAATCCTAAATACTCATGCACCAAATAACAGTTTCAAAATGCATAAAGAAAAAAATGGATAAACTTGCAAAGACAAAGAGATAAATTCATAATTATAGAGATTTCAACACCCATTTTGCAATCACTGAATCAACAAGTAGAGAGAAAATTAGTAAAGACATTGAAAACTTGAAGAACACTATTAACCAACTAGACCTAATTGACATTAATAGAACACAATACCCAAAGACAGCAAAATAGACATTTTTAAGAAGATATGAAGCACTTATAGAGATAGACCATATCCCAGGCAATGAATTCAATATAGAAATCAGTATTAAAATCTATCCACAGTATGTTTTCTTGCAACAATGGAATTAAGTTAATAATTAAGAACCAGCTACAGACTGAACACAAAAATGGAGATAGAGAATCACAGGATATCAGAACAGGGATGATCCTCAAAGAGTTAGCTCTGTAACCTGCCATGGCTGCTCAGTGACTTGGTGAAAATATAAGAGCAGACCCAGGTCCCTCACTCAGGCTCACTGATCTTTCCTGTTCATCAACCCTCTACTGCAAAGCAAAACCTGAATTCTGCTGCCCACTTCTGATTCTGACCCTTACACACTGCTCCATCACATTCACCACTCTAACCTATAAAGTTCCTTCAGCTTGAAAGAAAAGAAGCTATGAAGGTAAATTAGCAGCTTAAAAGTAATACAGTTCCCCAGTGTGTCTGCTCTATAGAAGAGGAGCTTTGAGGCAATAAACTATCTCTGAAGGTGGATTTTCAAATTTATGATTCCAGGTTAAGGAAATTTGGGGGTGGGAGTGGGGACTGAGCGGCAGCTGGGTATCTTTCTAAATTCCCCAAATTCGACACGGACAGCTTAACCATTCACTCTAACGCTGGGACCCAAAGGCCTTCTCTTTCCCAGGGATGAGAGATTTTCACTAATGTGCTCTTTTTTATCTTTCTACCACTCAGGGCCCAGAGGAGGCTAATGCTTATCCTCCTGAGAAATAACTACTAGATGAGTTGGGGGCACATCTGGGGACCTTGGAACAAGTAAAACCTGCAGAGGTTCAAATCAAATGCAGTCTTTAATTTTTTTTTTTAAAAAAGGTCTTATATTCTTTTATTTCAATTAGCCCCAAAATGAAATTTTTCATCAGATTTATGGGAAGCAAAAAAACTAACAACTGTTGGATTTGTTTTTCTTTCCCTAAGCTTCCTTCTGCCATACAAGTACTAATGAGCAACAGAAAGGCCACCCAGAAGAATAATAACACTAGCTTTTCTACACCAATTGCTTATTACCACACCCAGGCACTGTGCTGAGTGCTTGCCACGTGGTACCTCATTTTATCTTCACGATAATCCTTCCAGTTAGGTGCTATTATTGTCCTCACATTGATTTGTACAAGGCTTTACAGAGCCAGAAAATGGGGTGTACAGCACCCTACACACTACTCTACCACTTATCAGAGAGGGTCCACAGCCTATGGTACCACAGAAGGAAAGAGGATATGATTAAGTGCTGAATAAAGGAAAACTAACTGCAATTTTTATAGATTTCAAACTTTTATGATAGTAATATAATTTAAAAGGTAGAAACACAGCATTAACAGAATAGATTACCTTAAATAAGATTATCTTGTTAGAGACAGTGAGCGTGTGATATATTCTCTGAGCCCCTGTTGGCTCATCCATAAAGCAATGACAGTAGCTAATATCTTAATTTGTATACAGGGTAATATAAAGTTCTCCGTTAACTGTAAGACACATCCAAGTGTCAGAAGTAATTACTTTTATACATTTGCTTGTTTGAGCTGCAAAATACAAACTGTGTAATGTCAACAATTCAGCATACAAGTTAATGGCTCTTGAGTTTATATTTAAAACAGGTATTCTAGCCCTGGCCAGTGAGACTCAGTAGTCTGAGCATGTCCCATGCACCAAAATGTCACCCATTCGATTCTAGGTCAGGATACAAGTCTGGGCTGTATGCTCGATTCCCAGTAGGGGGCCTGTAGGAGGAAGCTGATGGATGGTTCTTTCTCTCCACCCTTACCTCCCCCAATCTCTCTCTGTCTAAAAAATAAATTTAAAAAATCAATAATAATATATTGAAAAAATAAAGCTAGCATTCTATAATACAAAGATGAATAATAAAATTCATGTTAAAATTGATTTTATTTTTTCTTTACTTGGAATTTTATTTTATTCATATAGTTATTATATTTTAGCACCTTTAAATGTACTTTTCTCCCTGTGTTTTTTTAAAAGCCCCATGTCTTTATTTTGTACTGGTACAAAATGAAAAATGGCCCCCAAAAAGGTGCGACTAGGACAGGACTTTGGATGGTTCTGCACTAAAGTGCAAAAAGCATCCTCCAAGGCAGATTATATTATAATTAAACTGGTTACAGCTCCCACCCTGATAAACAGGCAGTACCAACAGTATATTGCTCTATGTCTCCATATCCCCCACGTGATAAATCTACTGCTAACGTTGTTAGCAACACAGGACAATTTATTCCATAGCTTACTTGAGTCATTTATGATTGAAGAGAGTACACATAACAGAGATTATTCAGAGAAGACAGTATAACATCACAATCTTTCTATGGTAGTTTATTCCTGCATTTTCTATTTGTTTCTATACGTATGAAACAAAAGTATCTCCTTGGAAATGAGAAAACAAGTTGGCCACACTGATAATGTACAAATTTATAAAAAGCATTTTTACTTTAGTTGGTCATATTTTTTATTATCTTAAAGCCTAGTCAATATTTCTGGTAATAAAAGTCTAGTTAAAATAACCATAGGATGAGTAGTGTGTGCTGCCCTGTTGCTGATGGTACACAGTTCTGCTGCTTCACCCCGGGCTCCATTTTTACTCCTGACCCTGGAGGCTGTTCTGCTAGGACTCCTGTACCGGAACTCAGGGATGCAGAAGCCACACTTATCCCCTCTCCTGAGGACAGGAGAAACATTTATGAGAAAAGTTTCTTTTCAATCCAATCACATTTTGGTTTTTTAGTAGTATCATGTCTCGCTCCTGGGTTCCACTCTAGAAAATTTGACTGTGGTTAAATGAATGAGTGAAATAGGAAGTTAAGAGAAGGTTCTGGAAGCCTCTAACAGAAAACCTTTTTTTTTAAATGCAAGTAGAAAACAATCTTACAGAACATAAGAAGTTTGGAAAAAAGCTCAGTAAATCTTCATTCCCAATAGAGTCTGGAATTCCTTTGATACTAGCAATGTAATACATTCCATTTTTATTTAGTAGAGAATATTATTTGTTTTTACTGTTGTTTCTTTAAAAATATAGGTCAAAGATAATAACACTCTTCTGAATAAATATGTTTTTATTAAGGAAGGAAATGACATATGCTAATGCCACCCAACTCTTTGCTTAAGGATATTGCTAACTTGCCTTATTGCCTTATTTCTTGATTTAGAGTGAAAGGGGTTGTACTGGTTAGACTTTGTAGCTGGAGGAGCACGGAGGGCACCCCAAGGATGGAGAGAGCTATGAAGGAACTCAACTACCGGATTTGCTCGCTGCTCTGCACTAGCACCGTGGAGCTGCCAGATGATAATGAAACTGCTGTTTACACATTAAGTAGAGGCCTGGTGCATGAAATTCATGCATGAGGGGTGAGGGGTGACCCTCAGTCTAGCCTGCACCCTCTTCAGTAGGGGACCCCTCAAAGGATGTCCAACTGCCCACTTAGGCCCAATCCCAGGCAGTCGGACATCCCTCTAATAATCCGGTACTGCTGGCTCCCAAATGCTCCCCTGCCTGCCTTCCTGATTGCCCCTAACCACTTCTGCCTACCAGTCTGATCACTCCCTAACCACTCCCCTGCCAGCCTGATTGATGCCTAACTATTCCCCTGCCAGCCTTTTTGCCCCTAACTGCCCTCCCCTGTAGGCCTGGTCACCCCTAACTGCCCTCCCCTGCATGCTTTGTCCTCCTCAGCTGCTCTCCTCTGCAGGCCTGGGTCCCCCCCATCTGCCCTTCCCTGCTGGCCTGATCACCCACAACTGCCTCCCTTCCAGGCCATTTTGTGTTGGCCATCTTGTGTACACATGTTGGCAGGATCTTTGACCACATGGGGACAGCCATCTTGTGTGTTGGAATGATGGTCAATCTGCATATTACTCTTTTATTAGATAGGATACAGGCCTGGTGCACGGATGGGGGCCATCTGGTTTGCCCTGAAGGGTGTCCTGGGAACCTCCGTGGGGCATGGGGTGGCCTGGGCGAGGGGCCTGTGGTGGTTTCCAGGCTGGCCACGCCCCCAGCTACCCAAGCAGAGGTCTTAGTATCTGGGATTTATTTATCGTCTACAATTGAAACTTTGTAGTCTGGAGCAGAGCCAACCCCCTGCTCATTCGGTGGCCTCAGCCATTTCTGTTGGGATTATTTATCTTCTTTAATTGAAACTTATAGCATTGAGTGGAGGCCTAGGCCAGCCAGGGTCTGCAGAAAGCTTGGCTTCCTCTATTGCTGAGGAAACCCAAACCCCCTTCCTGCTCTCTCTGTGGCCATAGTCATCTTGGTTGGGGTTAATTTACATACTTGTTCCTGATTGGTTAGTAGGCGTGGCTGGTGGGCATGGTTTGTGGTATAGCAGCGGTACAGTCAATTTGCATACTAGTTTAGTATTCGATAGGATGCCAATGGTTCTGGTTGATCAACACAGATCTGTTTCCGAACTACTATCAGATTTAAAGTTTGATGTTAATTATGCATTTGGACATGTGAAAAGAAGTTTGCTTCACATTGCAGCAAGTTGTGGATCTGTGGAATGCTTGGTTCTGCTGTTAAAGAAAGGAGCAAATCCTAACTATCAAGATATTTCAGCCTGTATACCACTTCATTTGGCAGCTAGAAATGGGCAGAAGAAATGCACGAGTAAATTATTAGAATACAGTGCTGATGTTGACATTTATAATAATGAAGGCCTTACAACCATAAGTGCTAAGAATTTCATGAGATTTTTAAAATGCTTTTTAGAAAATAACATTGAAGGTGATAGTAATGCAAAGTGCAGTACAATTGTTGTTGCAAGTTACTTCTTTGTGACAATTAAGAAGATGAAGAATGATTTGAGATATAGTTCTCAGCTATATTTATTAAGAGATGATATGGCATACCATATTTCTCCTTTTTTCTCCTGTTTGAGTTTATGCCTTTTCATTTGTTTATTCCCCTAGCTTTTGTCATTGACTTTCAATGGACTTTCAATGGCCACCTACTGGGGATTGAGCCTGAAACTTGAGCATGTGCTCTGACTAGGAATTGAACTATGACCGCCTGGTTTATTGGTTGGTGCTCAACCATTGAGCCACACAGGCCAAGTGGTTGTTATACTTTGATTTACATAGATATTATAGGTAGATGGTATAGGATATTTGAAGAGAATATTGGAATAAAAACTTTTAATCAAATTGTTATTTAATGAAACATTCATTTTATAACTAGAGATAAAATAGAATTTTGTGATTATTGAGAAATTATTTTGAAGTCATGACAGGAGATGTTAAGTTTTACTTATTAAATTTTACCTCCCTATTTGTGAGATGATAGAGATATTAATTAACTGGAAAGTGGGAATCCTTTTACAATGTATATGAAATCATCACACTATATACTTTAAATCCTATATAATAAAAGGCTAATATGCAAATTGAAAAAAAAAGAAATTTAAAACTGAATAATGTTTGTGTTGTTATGTTAATAAATGCAGGTACCCTGAGAGAATTTAAATCTAGTAGGAAGCAGACATAAAAAAATAACAGGGCCTGTGTGTTCAAACGAGAGGGAAAAGGCTTGAAAGAAGAAAGCAACTGATAATTATTTCTGCCTGGGAAAAGCAATTGAGAAAATGGATAAGATGCCAAATTGGGAAATCCAAGATGGCGGCATAGGTAAACACCTATACTGCTGCCTCGCACAACAATTTCAAAACTACAACTAAAAGACAGAACGGACATCATCCAGAACCACAGGAAAGCTGGCTGAGTGGAAGTTCTACAGCTAGAGGGAAAGAGAGGGGCTCACAGAGACCCAGAGGAGCTGCAAAAAGCTGAGGTACTGAGACACGCGCGAGGAGAGAGCGGGTGCCGGAGTACCTGGCTGGCTTTCTCTGGCGGGAGGGAGACGGAGACTTTCAAAGGCATTGAACCCCTTGTCCTGGGACACTAAACCCCAGATCCAGCTGAAACTCATACGGGGGGAGTTTGGACTGTGAAAAGGGAGAAGTGCACGGAAATTTAGGGGAGTTGCAAAGGATCGGAGGTCTGGTCGCACACGGCACCACACGGAGGACAGATTGCTGATTGTGCCGCTGACTTTTGCGAGTGGGCGGGAGACAGACCCTCCGAACTGTGCCACTTCTGACTCCACTAAGCCCCTGTTTTGGGCGAAACCCTGGAGACCTAGACTCGTGTGGTCCTGGTTCGCAGGGGAGCCGGAAAGGCAGCGGTTAGAGGCACTGCGGGTGCGTGCACACAAGGACCGCTCCAGCCATTACCCAGTCACGTGAGACTCAGGGGCCGTGGAGGGCGGGGCCGACTGGAAGGCAAGGCGGCGGTCCCTTAAGCCCTGAGACTCCACCCTCCCAAGCTCAGCAGAGGCTTCTTCGGCTGAATCCAGCACAGAAGTTTCCCGGCACAGTGAAAATGCTGAGACAAGGGAAGGGATTACAAGCAAAAGAAATGGAGGAAAAAAAACGACTGGATATAGAGTTCAAAACCACGCTTATAAGGTTTTTCAAGAATATGCTAGAAAAGATGGATAAATTTAGTGAGACCCAAGAGGAGATGATAAATACACTGACTGAAATAAAAACTATTATACAGAGTACTAACAGCAGACTAGAGAAAGGCAAGGATCAAGTCAAAAATTTGAAATATAAAGAAGCAGAAAACATTTAACTGGAAAAGCAAGAAGAGAAAAGAATCCAAAAATGTGAAGAAAATGTAAGGAGCCTCTGGGACAGCTTCAAGCGTACCAACATCAGAATTGTGGGGGTGCCAGAAGAAGAGAGAGAGCAAGATACTGAAAACCTGTTTAAAGAAATAATGACTGAAAACTTCCCACATCTGGTAAAAGAAATAGACTTACAAGTCCAGGAAGCACACAGAACCCCAAAGAAAAGGAATCCAAAGAGGACTACACCAAGACACATCATAATTAAAATGCCAAGAGCAAAAGAGAAAGAGAGAATATTAAAAGCAGCAAGAGAAAAACAGTTTATTACCTACAAGGGAGCACCCATATGACTGTCAGCTGATTTCTCAACAGAAACGATGCAGGCCAGATGGGAGTGGCAAGAAATATTCAACGTGATGAACAACAAGAACCTACAGCCAAGAATAATCTATCCAGCAAAGCTATCATTCAGAATTGAAGGGCAGATAAAGAGCTTCACAGAGAAGAAAAAGCTAAAGGAGTTCATCAACTCCAAACCAGTATTATATGAAATGCTGAAAGGTACCCTTTTAGAAGAGGAAGAAGAAAAAGGTAAAAGACAAAAAATTATGAACAACAAATACACATCTGTCAACAAGTGAATCTAAAAATTAAGTGAATTAAAAATCTGATCAACAGAATAAACTGGTGAATATAATAGAATCAGGAGCACAGAAAGGGAGTAGACTGATAATTCTCAGGAGGACAAAAATCATAAAGCATCAAACAGACTGTGAAATTATAGCAGAAAGATTAAAGTTAGGTGAGGTAAATAAGTGATCAATCAAAGGACTTGTATGCATGCTTATAAACATAACCAATGATCACAGACACTGGGGGGTCGGGGTACGCCTGGGAGGGAGGGGGGGCAATGGGGAGATATGTATAAAAAATTAATAAAAATTAATTAAAAAAAAAAGATACTAAATTGATTTGGGTAGATAACCAGTTCTAAATTTCTCTGTACTAGACAAATCATCCCCTCAAAAAATACTTCTAAAAACAGTACACTCCTGAGAAATCAACATTTTCATATATTCAGTAAGCTTTACTGTTTTTATTCTTTTTATGCATGACTTTTACCAGAAAGGTATGTGAAAAATTTCCATAAGTGCATAGGGCTGCTAATTTTAAACATCAGCCAAATAGCATAAGCCATTCCATTAAATTCTAATAGAAAATTGCTTTCTCTGTGTTATTTTAATCCCTTTGAGCCATTTTAGTTTTACCCAATTAACTTTCTCCTCTCTGATACCCTATTGAGAAGAGCTTCATACACTCCTTCTAGAGAAAAAAGTTAATCTAGTTGGTCCAAGGTTGCTTTCTTCAGATGGGCCTGATTGCTAAATTGAACCTTGGGTGGCATCAAGGAACTTAGCTTTCGACCAATCCCAATGGATCACTCCTGCTCATCTCTCATTCCCCCATCCTGGCCCATGCTTACTCACATAATCTGTCCCAGTGCTCTCTTTGTATCTGTCTCTACCTCTGTAACCACAGTGAAGGTCCTAGCTCAGGACAGGGCAGTCCTGAGTGAAATATTGCACCATCTCAGAACTCCTTCTTTCAGCACTACACATCTATCAGATTCATATGCCTCTTGCCCACTATACTGCCTTGATTTACCACTTCAAAGGTTGTATTGCCCTCCTTCTCAATATCAAAACCTAAAGATGCTTCTTTAAAATGCTCCCTAATTCACCCTGCCCATTTTCCTCACTTGTTAGCTTCTCCCACATGACTATATATTTCCACTAATATCCCACCCACTTCCCAACTAGAACTCTCTCACAATTCTTTTTCTTGAACTTCTGATTGTGTGCTAATTGCACGCATATTGCAAATATATTGCCGATTAGTGAATTTATTTTTCTGTATATATTACCATCTTTATTGTAGTATACCAACAATTATATTATTTATTTTCTGAATTAATATCATTAAGTCTTTAACAAAAAACAAATGCACTTTATTTGACCCCTTCTGTAGAGCACTCAACACACTATTACTATGTACAAATGAATTATTTTCTAAAGTAAATTAAAACTTTATACAGGGTAAGACCATCAATGTGTCTTAGAGACCATCAAGCTTAAATTTTTCCAATGTATTTTATATTCTCAGGAGAGTACTTAAATGTTACTATTTTAAAATTTAATAAGTATAAATACAGTGTTTTAATGGTCAGTAATATTTGGCAATGCTGGATACAATAACATTTGGCAGATTTCCTTAACAGAGCAATTCTCAATGCTAATGTGTTTTTGTGAATCTCTAAGAAAGGAAGGTTGCTTGCTGAGTTATCCAAGGAACCATTCTTTGAAGGTGCTCTATCCAGGAATAGTGTTCCATGGAATATGCTTTCAAAGATGATAATCTATCCTGACGTCCCTTCCTCCCACCCCCACACATACCTCCGCCCAAGTATAGGGATTTTCCATCCAACATGGCTGTAGGAAGAACCATGGCAAGTACCCAAGTCTTTTGATTCCCAGATGGGGCTCCTTCCTTTACATCACAGGAAGTCATTACCTTATTAAAATCCTCATTATCTTTAATTAGTTTTCCTAATTTATTTACCTTTCCCAGAAGCTCAGACTCCATTTACTTTTTTTTACCACTTTTTCACAAATGTATTGCTATTTGTTAGAATCATATAAAAGACTTTTAATCTATAACCATCTCTTTGGGGTCTATTCACATCTTATCTATGAAGGCCTCCATGCAAATAAACATAAAAAATATTAAAATCAAATAAAATTTGTATGATTTTTCCTCTGTTAATCTTTCTTTTGTCAGTTCAATTAGCAGGCCCCAATCACTGGACATGAGAGGGGAGAGAAAAAATTTTCCCTCCCTTACATCCCCAGTCACCTCCATCTCATCTATGGGTGCTCAGATAATTAAACCAGATCAAAGAATTCAGGGTATGAAGAAGAAAGAACAAAACCAAGGAAAATGTGCAAATTTAAAAAGGAATAATATAAATATAAGACTAAGTCAAAGTATCACAGGACATAAACTTCCACTTTTCAAAAGATGTGTTAATCACTATAAGATTTTATTTACGTGCGTACATCTTCATACCACAAACCCTCCTATAAAATTCACAGTTTAAGTTAATGTATTCAGAGGAGTCTACATTTGTCTTAATTACATTGTCTGTGGTTTTGCTAGAATGTCTTCAAGAAGTACCATTCTCAGAATCCTTTTAAATAGCCTAGCATTTTGATTAGTATGCTGGATTTGCCTCATATCTTTTTCCCTCAATAACTTGTTGATCAATGAGCAAAGGTATCTGGTGAGCTTAGAGCACTTTTAGTCTTAGAATATAGCCAGTTTGATATTTCTCTAAAGTGAAACATCATTTTACCTTGAATAATTTTTATCTACGTGATCCTTCCTTGAATCAAAATATAAAAGATCTAGAATGTGAGATCAACTTAAAAAACCTATTGAGATGGAAAACCTTTACTTGCAGCATATGTGCACACCTGCTTTGACCTGGGTCAGTTGCTCTAATCTTCACAAATCCACTAGGTTTGCAGGTTTTAGCTAGAGATGACCATACACAAGTAAACCCTAGCTCTTTGCAAATTACTTCCATCTTTCCTTTCTTTTCTGCTCCTAATACTTTCACCAGTATAGGTCAATTATGAGTCCAAAGACATCGTTGTTTCTTATATGTAAAACATTTACTCTGCAAGCAATCTTACAACATAACTTCTACATTGTTATTAACTACTGCTGTGACAATAATCACGGATAAATTTTTAACCATGAAACCTCACAGAAAAAGTTCATGCCCTAACTTGTCAAGAGAAGTAACAGCATAAGGCTAATGAGTGAAGATTCTTTCACATTCCTAAGATCTTTTGATTTAGTTCTTGCAGGACCAAGTGTGAGAATATTAAGGCTGCCTGTTCCTAATGCACTTTCAGGTCAGGTCAGTTTAATAAGCATTAAAAAAAAAAACTTAAATATACGTAGATTAAAAAAAACATGGCCTCTGCCCCCAAGGACTTGGAGTTAAGTGAGAGGGAAAGAAATAGCAAAAGACATTTAGAAAATAATGTGGCAAGTGTTAACCAGAGGCAAATTTACTCTGATGTTAATGAAGCATAAACTCTCACATCCACAGTCCTCTCTGAGGAAGAAGGTCCTTAACAATATGTTCACATGATCATATGCTTTTGCAGAAAATTAAGATATTTGTGTACACTTTCTCTTAAAAATAGTATCCCAAGCTGCACAAGCTCCAGAGCTTATGTTATTAGTAATCTGCCCCGATGTTGTCCTGCTTATATTTACAGGTTACAATGGGTCTTGACAGGTACATACATGAAAATTCACCCCAAACCTCTTTCAAACCAACCACACTGTAGAGACCTTGAAACACAAATAATAAGGCCATGCCCTAATGATGCTGCTACTATCAGCAAAGACCCAACCACAACAGGATATTTTTTCAATGAGGAATGAAGACAGAATTCAACAAAATAAATAGTCAAATGTGTCACAGGATATTGGCAATTCAATGAGCCATCATTGAAGCTATTATAAAGATTGGGCATCTTCCAAAGGCTCTGAATACCACTAGCAAAGCAGCTTTTGTCCAGAGAAGTGTGTAAAATGCAAGCTTTATGAAATGGAAACTTTGCATGTAAAAATGAGAAAAGGCAATTTATAGCAACAAGTTGGATATTATGAGATTCAAAATCAATAAGTCTTGGGAACTCCCCAAATCTATTTATCTATATAGAAAGCACAGTTGGCTCTTAAACAATGTGGGTTTGAACTACGTGGGCTCACTTATATGTGGATTTTTTCCATGAATACTGCAAATGTATTTTCTTTTCCCTGTGATTTTCTTAATAACATTTTCTCTAGCTTACTGTATCGTAAGAATACAGTATATAATCTATAACATAATATATGTGTTAATTAACCATTGATGTTATTGGTAAGGCTTCCAGTCAACAGTAGGCTATTAGTAGTTAAGATTTTGGATGGTTGCAAGTTATATGCAATTTTTTGACTGTGTGGTAACCGGTGACCCTAACTTCTGCATTGTTCAAGGGTCAACTGTATACTGATAAGTAATTAGATATAGATTCTTCCTGAGACAACTTGCTCTCTTCCCATATCTCACAGAACATCTGCTGGGAAGCTAAAGACTCAGAACTTCATCTGTCTTTAGCACCATTGTTAAAATTCTTACTTGAAATATAAAGGATCGAGAACAAAAATTAGATATATTTCAGCTGATATTTGTTAGTCAAATGACAAAAAAAATAGCAGTGGCTATTATAGATCAATTGTTAACACCTGCAGTTCCCAGTTTCCAAATATCACAGCATTTTCTCCAAAGCTATCATCCTATCTCCTACTAGTAAGTCACTCTTTAGAATTACTGCAGGAGATGATAGCTTCCACCTACTGCTCACGGGACATTGGCAAATCAGAGAGCAGTATTTCCTTTAGAAGGGCATGTATTATTTTCTGTTATCTTTCTTGCTTTTAAAACTAGAACCAATAACTATTATCTCTATTACCGTTCCCCACCATTCCATCTCCATTTCGCCTGCTTTTTCTTATTTCTTTTTCCTTTTCCTTTCTGTCTTCATATTTTTCCAGATTTAAGAAAACTACCTTGTAAAATGCTTTGGGCAATTTTTATTCATCCAGGAAAAAAATGCTTACTAAGAATCTTCAGCTGGTTTTTAAAGTTTTTACAATTTTGTTTTACTCAGCAAAAAAAAAAAAAAAAAAAAAATTAATTCTTTTTTTTCCCTCTAGATACTAGTGAAAAATACCAAGTGGAGTCAGACCCTTCCTTTGGATTCCTGTTGTGTTCTTTCTCAGCCTCCCATGGGTTCCTGTTTATATTGTAACATGGCTATTATGGGCTTGTCCAATCTCTACTGTGCAGGCTGCAAGCTCCTTTAGAGCAAGGTCACTGTCTGACTACCCTGTGAAACTTAGTAAATTATCTCAAGTCTACCTTTGCCCTGAAGCTACAGGCTTTTGAAGACCTTGGTCCTAACATTGTGCCTTGCTTAGGTTCAGAGCCTCATCTCTTGCCTCTGCTAAGGATCAAAGTTCCTTCCACTCCATGGATGGCATCTGCCACATCAGCTCAAACACACTAACAATTGTTGTTTCCATCTGTTAGGGGCAAACTCCTCAGCTGGGACTTGACCCTTCTGGGTGCAGGAAACTGAACCAACACTCGGGTATAAGCAGGCAAATGGGACATACTTTATTACAAACAAAGCAGCCAGCCACAGGTTGGTTAGTGGCAACTTATATACAAGCTCAAAAAAAGAGGCTTTGTGCCCAATACAGAAAGGCATGCTTGCACAGTTTGTAGCTTGCTGTGCCCTTGCTTTTTCACCTGCGTATAGCAAATTAGCTTTGAACACCCTGACTAGGATCCCTACGCTCAGAGTGGCCTTCAACATCAGGCACACTCTAAACAGGGCCCCCACACCATCTCTCTTTAGTTTTAAAAATTAGGAAAACACTATTATGGGCTGAATTTTGTTACCCCCAATCCCTGCACCCCAAATTCATATTGAAATTCTAGTCTCTTATCCTCAGAATGTGGTTATAGTTAGAGATAGGGTCTTTGAATAGGTAATCACATTAGAATGAGGTCATTGGGATGGGCCCTAACTCAGTATGGTTGGTATCCTTACAAAAAGAGGAAATTTGGATACAGACAGTGCAGACAAAAGACCTTGTGAGGACACAGTGAAAAGGCTGCCACCTATGAGCCAAGGAGAGAGGCCTCAGAAGGAACTAATATTTCCAACACCTTGACCTTGGACTTCTAGCCTGCCAGAACTGTGAGGAAATAACTTTCTGTTGCTTAAGCCATCTAGTCTGTGTAGTTTGTTTAGGCAGCCCCAGCAAACAATGCACTCACTTTTTCTTGTTAGTTCAACTTTGCATTTAAAACAATATTTGTCCTTTAATACTGCCCCTCCTAAAAATATATATATATATGTGTGTGATATTCTACCTAGCATTTCCACAGTAATTGTAACTGGAGGGTTTTCAGACTAGTTAGAAAACATATTGTGGGAATGTAACTCCCAGGCTAATATCAACGAATCAGATTGTGCCTTCTGGACTCTGCCAATCTCTAGTAAAGGAGTCATCTGGTGACCCAGCTAGTGTCATTCAGTGGTTGAGTGTCCACCCATGAACCAGGAGGTCTCTGTTTGATTCCCAGTCAGGGCAAATGCCTGAGTTGTGGGCTCAGTCCCCAGGATGGGATGTGCAGGAGGCAGCAGATCAATGCTTCTCTCTCATCATTGATGTTTCTAACTCTTTCTCCCCCTTTCCCTTCCTCTCTTTGAAATCAATAAAAATATATTTTTTAAACATTTTTTTAAAAAAAGGAGTCGCCTGGTGTCGAAAAGTAAACACTAGACTAAGAGTCAAGAGCCCTAGGTTTTCAACCCAGCTTTTCATTTACTGCCTGCAAGCCAGTTAATTACTCCTTCTCAGATTAGGGGCTCCCATCTGTAAAACAGTGATTTACAAATTGCCCTAAACCTCGCCTGCTCAGAGGCCCCTTGGCATGGGCTGAGGTATGAGTGAGGAAGGGGCCAAGGAGTGGGCTTCATGCAGTCAGCCCACTTCAACCCAGATGGCAGCTCCTGTGTGTGTTTTGCCTTTGAATTCTGAAAAAAAAAAAAATCATCTCATGTGAACAAAGCCTAAAACAAGATTAAACACATTTTTAAAAGACAAAAATCTCAAGTTTCTGTGTCATTGTTAGAGCCTGTTATTTTTCAACAGTGGTGTAAGGCTAAGATAGCGATTTTCAACTGGTGTGTCCCAAGAATTTTTAAAACATGTAATACCTGACTTTTTAGTCAGGGGCACTGACCTCCTTTCCCTTAGACTGTCAAATAAAAAAAAAATGGCAACAGCCAACACAATAGCCATCCAGTATGAATGAACCAAAATTATACCTACTTTTTATCAGAGCTGCAAAATATATATTTTTTTTTGGTATGCTGAAGAATTTTAGTAATTAGTTCATGTGTGCCATGAGATGAAAAAGGTTGAAAATCGCTGGGCTAAGGGATCACATTTGGCATAGTTCATGATCTCTAGATAAAACAGAGAGAAGGTCAAGTGATTTGTCTGGGTCTTTCCAGGAGTCCCTGGCAGAGCCTGACACAGGACAGTGGCCTGAAATTCCTGGCCCTCTCTTCTCAGTCCAGGGATCCACTATAGCACAGCATGCATATCTGAGTGAGGGCAGTGTCTGCACACAATTATGAGCAGAACACAGTGGGACTTGTTCAAAGGCTTTCCTAAGAAATGTGGAGAGAATGATATTGATTCATTTAAAGTGATGGCTGCCTTTTACTCTCCACGTTCCTTCTGCTCTCCTGCACCTGTGTCAGCTGCCAGGGCACCTGTCAACCACTTAACAAGTTGCTATGAGCAAATGGTGTCTGACCACATTCAGGGAAAGGTAACTGCATAGCAACATGCTCTGAACCATCATTGCCTGTCAGAGAAATGGCAGTCCGGGCACTTCCCTGACAACATCTACAGGCCTGACATCTGGAAAGGACACTCAGACTCACCCATTCTGTTGCTCTTTCGCATCCCAGAGCCCCAGAAGTACTGGCTGAAGGGAAGAAATGATTGTTTCAATGGTTTCTCTCCCAGTAAAATCTTTTTGATTCTCAACATTTTCTTTATAATATCCATCACTTTCTTTTAATACCAACCTCAATCTCTTTTTAATTAGCCTATTTTCCTCCTCCATAAACAATTAGCTCTTAATTGCCATAGGCAATTTTTCTGCTGAACAGTTTTATATCATGTTTGCTTTGCTGCAGTTGTTTCCACAGTAATAACAGGGAATGTTCTCTTACATCTTTGTTTTTGCATGGAGCTTGCCTTTCGGAATCATAATCTTAGATCTATCTAAGGTTTTTGCCTGATTTATTTATTCTAAGAATGCATATATTTACTATGCATTTTCCCGGAGTTAGACTGTTGGTAACCATTACTTCACACCTTATCCCGACTCATCATTCACAAAACATTTGTTTTAATCACGTAAGAATCCAAGTTAATTTACTGGTGAATACAGTAGTAAAAATTCTACATAAAACATTAGCAAACATTATAGTAATACAGAAAAATAATAATAGAACTTGGTGAAACAAGGATTGTCCTAAGAATTTAAGGGTCATCTAACATTAGAAAATCTATTAATGTATTCAGTATAATTTCAATCAAAATCTCAATAGAGCTTTTTAAGGAACTTGACAAGTTGATCTGTAACTCACTCAGTAAGATAAGAGTGACCAAAACTATTTTTTAAGGGAAAGAATTAATGAGAGCTCTTATATAAATATTTATTTACTCTAAGACTATAATAATTTAAGCAGGGAACCCCGATAAATATGGGTGCTAATAGATGATAGAGCGGGTATTACAAATTAAGTGGTTGAAGAAATATATACTACTCAATAAATGATGCTAAAATGTTGGTAAACCACATAGCAAAACATAAAAAGGCAAGTCATAGACTGCAAGAAGATATTAATAATACATATACCAAATACAAATTTATGAAAAAGATAATAAAATGTATAATTTATAAGAACTGGGAAATCATATAAGACAACATCCAAATGGCTAACGGAAGTATAAAACAGTGATTAACATCACTAATAATCAGAGAAAATCTATTCATTGAAAATTCCATCCAGCTGTTAAAATGAATAAAAATGGTAAAATAAAATCGATTTACCTTCATCAGAGTAGCAAAATATTAAAATATCTAATAAACTTAGTAAATAATGTATGTGAAAGTGGGAAATTTTTTAAGAGGCTTAACTTCATATGATCATGCTCAGAGAGTTTTGAGCATCAGACACCACTAACTATTCAACTTGAACTACCCATTAAGAGCTTCTTATTATATGATATACCAAGTCATAATGTTAGAAGCATTTCATGATATTATAGAAGTGCTACTTTTGGAACTGGGCTTGAGAAGGCCCAGAGGCAAAAATAAATTACATGATCAAGTGGCTCAGACACTTTGGTGATGTATTTCAGGTGCACTGCCTTCAATCAATCCCCACCTATGACCTCATAGGGGCTTCCCTATGGATTTGTCTTCCTCATACCCATGAACAACAGAGGACAGAAACAGTGAGTATGAGCTAGCAAGTTAAAGAGGTCAATACTCTCCTAGTCTTCTGTTCAGATAATAAAACAGTCTCCGATTTGGCCACTGACTTCCACATTTGTCCCCTAATAGTCTTTTCACACAGCATCCAGAGTGAGCCTTTTTATGTGCATATCAGATCACGTTGCCTACGCACAGCCTCTGATGACTGATCCCCATCACATTCAGAAGAAAATCCGAACTCCTTACCGTCTATCAATAAGACCTGTATCATCTGGAATATGACCAGATCCCTGACCTCTTCTCCCTCCTTTACTTTTCCTGAGCCACTCTGCCTTTCGCTATTTTTTGAACATATTGTTCTCTTTATCTGGAACTTTATTCTCCATTTCTCCCCATTTTCCAAGGCTTGTTCCTTTGCATGATTTAAATCTCTATTGAAGTGTTGCCTCCTCAGCAAGGTCTTCCCTGATCATCATCCACATCCCCTATTCCTACCTCATCTCAGCTTTTTCCATCCCCACTTCTCACCACCAGAACTATCAGTTGTTTAAAACCTATCTCTTACCCATGAGCTGTAGCATTGGCACCTAGAGCAATGCCAGGACAGTACCTGGGACATGGCCGTGGCTCAGTTAACATTTGTTGAATGAATGAATGAATGAACACTGTTAGTTTTGTAGTGACATCAGTAGCAAGATTCCATCATCTTTTTCTGTAAGTAGCCCTCCTTCTGCCTGAGTTTTATAGTAAGCACAAAGGGATTGAAAAATCTCTGATGATATATTTTAATTTTTTCAAAATCCCTTCTTTAAAAATTACAAAGTTCATGTGCTCTTTGTGATTATTAATAAAAATTCAAAAAAATAATTAATTATCCCTCTCCTGTTTCATCCTTGCTCCCCACACCTACCTCATGACCAAAATTAATAACTTGACGTGTTTCATTTCAGACCTTTCTCCATGAAAATACCAATATTTAGTCATTTTTTAAGCTTGGTAATCTTAGGTTTTTTAAAAATGGGATCATATAATATATATTTACTATAATATACTTTTCTCAGGGAAAACAAAACAAAAAGAAACGTTAGGACAATTACATGAGTAACAACAATAGTAATATTTCTGTAAATTCATTACAAGATGATCTTCACCACATCCCCAGTGGCTTCCCCCTGGGGAGTGAGCACTTTACACATCCTGGGGTTTTTTGCTGAAAATGTTTGCAAAGTGAAGCCCAAGCAGCTTTCCATGACAGCAGAAAGCACAGAGCTAAGGAGCACACAGGCAGGGTCTGAACCAGCGAAATCCAGGGGAATGGTGGCCACAGTTATGATCCCATGAGCACACCACCCTGTGGGGATCTGTCCTCCATAATTCAGCTGACCAGGCTCATACTCTGCCAGCCGTGGATAATAGCAGATCCCCACTAATGACCAATAAGCAGACTCTCTGACCAGGTTGCTGCCACAGCTGCCACTCACACCACCTGACTGTTGACTCAAACAGCTCTCCCCTGCCTCACACGGTCACAGTCTTCAGACTCCCTAATTCAAAGCACAGATGGAAATTGGAGAAATGCATCCACTTGTGGCAAATTTCATGCTCATTTTCTTCAGATTTCTCAAAGGTCAGTGTCTTGGCTCCCTTCCCAGAGATTTGATTTAATTGGTTCAGATATACTGCAGAGATGGTAAATTCTTGATTTTGAGGCATGTCCATGATATTTTCACCAATAACAAGGAGATTTTGCACTTTCCTAGGCCTGAATTCAGAATGTTTTGCATATTTCCTCATGGAACTTCCCTATATTATCACTTTCCCAACTTAAGCCTCAGCTTTAAGCCCCAGTAGGAGACTGTGTATGATTGGTGTCCAAAACACTTATATTGTAAACATCATCTTTCATTGTCCTATTCTTCTCATATCTGATTATTGGAGGAATGGAGAACATTTGTAAGAATACAATACATAGGCATCTGAGAATTTGTGAGTTTGGGCATACCAAATTTTAAGTTTCATGGGCCTTACACCAAATTGCTCAGTAACTACAAGTTGTCTCTGCCTAATCTGGTATTTGACAGAAAGCTTCTTGTGAATATGTGCCATATCCTACTCACCCTGACCTCTAGCTCACAGGAAACCCTTTAAGAGCACTCCATGGCTGGGGGAAATGATAAACTACATTTTCATAGATTTATGACTCAGGTTATATTGAAAAGGTCATATTGTATTGGTTTTATTTCTAAGAATCCAATCAAGACCATTCTGTGGGTTCCATCAAGACTGCCTTATCAACTTTGAGCCAGGCCAGCACAATGTCTACCAATCAGGGACCAATTAACCACATCAATGTAATTTTTAATTAGGTTGTGATAGACATGAAGAAATTCTTTATAACAATTTTAACCAGTAGTTATTTTTCCTGAAATAAGTTTATAACTTTGAGATAAGGGGGGGGAGGAGGGTAGGAAAGAGGTCCCAGAACTGTAAGTATAGAGTATGATCCCATTTTTATAAAATTTTATTTCTATATCTGTGTTGTTGTGTTATACATACATAGAACATCTGGGAATATGTCCAAAAAATTTATCCATTCACTCAACAAATACTTTCAATGCCAGAAATTGTTCTAAGTAGAGAGGATAATAGCAAACCAATATCTTCATGGAATTAAATTTTATGATAACAAGAAAACAAAGGTGGTCCATCTATATATAAAAGCCTAAGCAACCAACAGGTCAAAGACTGAATAACCAAGCAACAGGTTGCTATGACATGTACTGACCACCAGGGGGAAGACACTCAATGCAGGACCTTCCCCCTGGTGATCAGTGTGCTCCCACAGTGAGAGCACCATTCAGCTGACAGAGGGGCACCAAATGCAGGGCTCATGGCTAGCAAGTGCCAGGCAAGCACTACTGTGGTGGCACAAGTTTCTCCTCATCAGGACTGACTGGGCATGAGCCCAAGGCAGGTGCAGCAGGGCCAGATGAACAGGAGCTGTAGGCAGGATCAGCAGGCGGTGTTGGACTGACAATTTGGGCCCAATCCCCGTAGGCCACACTGAGGGACCCCAGTGGTGCACTAATTTGTACACCAGGCCTCTAGTATATAATATTTCGGATAGTGATGGATAGATGTTTTGGTGAAAAATAAAGCCAGTACACTGGATTGATTTTTGTTGTTTCTTTGACTAACACTAGAAACTACATTTTCTAGAATTTCTTTCCCACTGGGGATTCTGATTAGAGTCAACCAAAAGAGGAATTTGTGTGATGAGTAGAAGGCAGAAATGAAGCAGTAACCAATACTTCTCAAAGGCCATGGCTGTCACAGAGAATGACAGATAGATGGATAGGGGCCTGGCAGGCTTCACTTCCAACTCATCTCCCCACTTCTGACTCTACTGACGAACAGCACCCACAGATAACCCCAGCACTTGACTACAGCTACCTGAAAGGTATTCTACTACACTTCCTTGAGCATTTACTATTCACCCACATTTACCTGATCATTTCAGACCATTCCCTCTTTCCTCCAACCTTTAATTTCCCTGTCTCTCACTTCCTCAGTTCCTATTTCACTGAGAAATGAAGAGAACATCCACACATTTCCACAACTGCATTTAACAAGAGATCATTTGCATACATATGTCCTGCCTTCCTTCCTACGGCAAAAACTGAGTAGAAGCTCGTTAGTTCTTTCTTTCCTTTTTTAAACAGCAGACTATATTTTCCAGCCTTCTTTGTCATTGGGTTAGAGCATGAATAGTTGTGTGATGTTTAGAAGGAATGTTGTGAAAGTAATACAAGCCACGTCCATGCCTGGCCCCTAAAATTTCCCCCTGAGATTTTGACTCACACTGTTTCACCTGCAGAGCCACACCGTGGATGCAGCTCCACTTTTAGAATCACCAACCAGAGGGGCACTGCCTAGGAGAGAAGCCTGAGAAGCCTGTGCTGGACTAGTACACCTGCTATCTCCTACCTAAAGCAAGCCCTTCCAGTAGCATACTCTACTCCTCTTGCCTTGCCTGCTCAAAGGCAAACTCCAAAGATTGCCCCTCTCTCACTCTTACATCATCAATTTCTCCCTCTCTACTGGATCAATCCCAACATACAGACCTGCTGAAATATCTCCTGTCTTTAAAAATGGCAAACAGTGCCCTGACCGAGTGGCTCAGTTGGTTGAGGTGGCATCCCTAAACCAAAGGTTTCGGTTTTAATTCCTGGTCAGGGCACATTCGTAAACTGCAGAGTCAATCCCTGGTTGGGGCATGTTCCAGAGGCAACCAATAGATATTTCTCTCTAAAATAAATCAGTCTCTCTCTCTCTCTCTCTCTCTCTCTCTCTCTCTCTCTCTCTCTCTCTCT
>JAAGEH010002531.1:12554909-12666574 GCA_011751065.1 Lasiurus cinereus
TCTCTCTCTCTCTCTCTCTCTCTCTCTCTCTCTCTCTCTCTCTCTCTGCCTCCCTCACTAAAATCAATAACCATAACCTTGGGTGAGAAGTTTTTTTTTAAAGTTAAAATGGCAAACAGTGCTTTCATATAGGTAATAGACTTTTAAAGATACATATTTTTATTTTTGTTTTCTCTATCTTATAGTTTCAATGGATCCTTTTTACAAAAACTAAAAAGAACCTAAAAAAAAAAAAAATACATTACCTAAAGGAGTTCTGCCAGATGGTTTTAACAGTGATTTCCTCTTTCTTTTCCGTGCAAGGCATTCCCTGGGGCTCTTCCATTTATTCATCAACCTGCCAAGAGCCTGACTCTCAGAGCTTTCTTACTGCAGTCTCTCCACCCAGCATTCACAAGGAACATCAGCAAATTAAAGAGGCACAGGCAAGCCACTTCCCTTCCGATAGTTAGTCTTCCCAGCTCACAGTATCAAGCAGGTGACATTCATCACTGGTGGTTCCTTCTCCCCTAAACTCATGGCGCACTCTCTTCACCTGGTGTCCAGATGGATGACATGTTATACATATGCATAAACATAAAATCTCAAGTAATCTAAGTTTTATTGATTACAAATAAATTTTATTTAATCCATCCAAATCAATGAATTCCCTCTCTCTTAGGTTTACAACTTAACATTCTAACACATCTAGCTCCTAGGGAGTTCGGAGAGGGTGAGCGGCCGGGGAGGAAAGAAAGGACTTCTTATTCCTCATGCTTCATTTTAAAAACCTAAAAAGAAAGTGTTTTCTAAACAGAAACAAATTGATTTATTCACATTTCCATTTCAGTAATGGACATCAGCTGCCATTGTACACACACTTAATTCACAAAAGTGCTTCTTTGGGGAGATTTTTAAACTGCCTGCCAGTCCTGAAATTAAGCTTTTCTGCTCCATTTGGACAGGAGCTGAGGCTTCTAAATGTTTTACTATAGGCTGAGCAGGGCTGAAGGTACAGTGGATTGACTGGTTACTGTAGAAATTTGAAGAATGTCAGCCTGTCACCCGCCTCTACTTGTTATTCAGACAGAAGTCTATTTGCTGTCAGTCTTCCAGGGAATAGAAGAGCTTTTGGACAAAACAAGTCAGACAAAACCCTGCTGCCCTGAAGGATCCTGCTGTTGGCAGCAACTCTGGGCCACTCCAAATGTCACCAACTAGGGAAACAAACAAGAACCCAGAGAGCAGAATGGCAGCAGCCTCTATTTCAGTGGCATGCTTTTTCATAAGATGATTGGCT
Organism: Lasiurus cinereus; assembly: GCA_011751065.1. NCBI lineage: Eukaryota > Metazoa > Chordata > Mammalia > Chiroptera > Vespertilionidae > Lasiurus > Lasiurus cinereus. Next base: position 12,556,189 of record JAAGEH010002531.1, read on the forward strand.
AAATGTTCTGATTTAAAAGGAAAATGGCTTATATAGCAATAACCCTTCAAAGCTTTTTACCACCTGCATTTAATTTTCTTTAATTTAAACACAGAACAGGGAGTTTAATTAGAACCATGGACTCTTCTCCAATATACATTTAGGGGCAAGAAATTGTGTCTTCACCACCTGGCTCAGAGTCTGTGTCCAGCAGAGAAGATTACTCCAAATGCAGGGCAGGCACATTCTCGTGTAAATACCAGAGGAAAACGCCTACAGGTCCCTGGGTTCCTCATTAAAGAAAGTTAGTCATTTTCAATTCAGTCAGTCAACAGGTATGAATGAATTCAACACCTGCCAGGCACCTGGCATGAGGATTTAGAAGAAACAAAGCTTTGAGTTGGACTTGAATCAGAAACAGCCAGGGGCATCTTTATTCTAATACCAGCAGCTGCAGGGGCGAATGCAAGCAGCACTGATTTCTCTCCTCCTAGGGCTTATGGAATATGGTTATATATTAGAACAGATAAGAAAAAGAGAAAAAACTAAAAAGGTAGGTCATTTACAGCTACGTGTAATGTGGCATCTATGTTCCGTAAAAGTATACTCTTCCTTACAGTGGCAGTGGCAGGAGCCTCTTTCACCTCTGTGGGAGCACTAAGGATGTCCAACTGCCAGCTTAGGAACAGGCCTAAGCCATCAGTGGACATCCCCTGAGGGCTCCCAGACAATGAGAGGACACAGGCTGGGCTGAGGGACCACCCCCATCCTCCCATTGCACAAATTTTGTGCACCGGGCCTCTAGTACATATGTATTATTCCAAATAAATACAATATGTTCTATAAACTTTTGGATTTAAGACAAGCCTTGGGGTTATGGGTCTACATTCTCCATTTAAGATAGGCCTTGTTTCTTTAATAAAAAAATTTGACCTGAAAATCTTTACTTTTTTGCATTGAATGCCAGGAAAACACCACAGAAAAAGTTTCTAATTGGTGAAGAGACAAGTTTCATCTTATCTAAGACCTCTTCAGCCTAAGTAATCAATTATATTATTCTTTAACCTTCACCATTCTTAAGCGCACTCAGAAAGGTCATTTGAAAAGCATAGTACCTGAATACATGAAGTGATTTAGTCCAGGAGATTGCTTTCTTTGAAAACTGAAGTACCCATGCCTGTAGCTGGCTGCTACTCAGGGCTAAATAAGAGAAAATATACACAATTTCATTTCACAGTTCTCTCAAGGTACACTCTTTCTGATGCCACATATTCTGATGCTGTGTCCTAAACAATACACAACTTCACAACCTACTGCCTAACCTCAAAGAGCTCTGAGAACTACCATATTTAAGACAATGAGAAATCAGCTAAGGATTTAACTGTGGGGCCCTGTGAAAAATAGGAAATTTAAATAAGGGGATTACAGTGAGGCTGGAAAATGTGAAGAGGTGATTTGAGCAGTCTTATTTCAGTGGCCTTAATTTGGTTTCCTGGCTCTCTTCATATATGTCCATTGAACTTTTCTACTCCCTTCTTAGTAACATCTTGACCTAGTCCTTTTTTGGTAACATATTTAGCAGAGCCACTGACACTCCCAAATACTGTTTAAGAACCTGCAATGTGGGCCAAACCAAATATTTTTTATCCTTCTTTTTTCTGTTGCATCTGAATCCCTATTATTTGGGGCAAAATAAGTTTAGATTGTATTAGAAATTATAGTGAAGAGTTGCAGTCGTGTTCTCCAAGGTCTGGGTTCTTGCCAGCATGGCTTGGACAGCCTCCCAGAAGTACCACCCAACAGCCATTAGTAAAGAAGGAGACCCAGTCTGATGATCTGTAGGAAGTGTGACAATAAGAGAATTTCTGCCTTCTCTGACTTGGACCTCTTCAAATGGGCGAACCATCCACAGAGCAGCCAGAACAGTCAGTACAGATATGAAACCTCGCCAGGGAGTTCACCAACAAATACATAACAGGGCCTACCAACTGTTACAGCCCACTCACCACCACCACGTGGACACTGGTCACTTCTGCCTGGACATCCTGGAGGGACAAATGGTCAGGCCCATCCTGTTCTCCATGCAGGGCCTGCTGAGAACCCAATATCAACAGCCCTTTGAACACACATGCTGCTAAGTTCTGGAAACACCCACAACCTTTGAGAACTTGCAAGGAAACTACTCACAGCAGGTCTCCCTCAAAGAGCCCTGACTGGCTGTCTAGCCTGTCTTCCTGTGTTGTCGTGATTTTCTCTTAAGATAGTTTCTCCTTTCTTTGGTTTCTGTATAGAAAATTAAGTCTGGTTGAGCCCTTGTGATGAATATTTTAAATAAATACATATAGTTGCTTTTTTACAGAAAAAAAGTAATATTATGAAGTATATATACTAAAAACTTAGTGTTAATTACCTCCAAGCCAGTAAAGAAAAGAAATGGAGGCAGCACAAAATACTTGATTAATTCGACCAAAATAAATTTTAAAAAAGAAAAGAAAAGAAAGCAAATACATAGCAAAGAAAAAGAAGGCTTGAACAAGAAAACACTAAATGGTCATTTACAAAGAATATGGTTGGCTATATAGAAAATTCAAGAGATTCTGAATACCAGAACACCATGTGTTCCCTTAGAACTAACCTATTAGGATGAAGAACACGTTCAGCAAAGATTCAAGATCAACCACATTTCTACAGTACATTCTTATACATCAGCATATTGATAAGAAAATATAAAAGAAAAACAACATTGTTCACAGCAAAGTCAAAATGACTTAGGGACTTAACAATTAGCCTAACAATACATGTGCACACCTTTACTGGGACATTTACAAACATGTCTTGAAGAAGATAAAAGAAGACATGAATGAAAGATGTGAACTGTGGCAGCTCAGCTCCCTTTCTCAGATACAAACCACCCCCTCTCTTTCCAGAGTTATTCTCTGCAGGTATAATCTGCAAGACTGGATAGTTAAATATCTCTTGAAAATCTGCCTTCATGTTTTGAACAGTCAAAAGAATTCTAAAGCATACCATTATTTGTTGACTCTGTCCTCCTGCTGGAAATTTAGGTTATTCCTCAATTTTTCCTAATACACACAACTCCCATAAGCATCCTTGTAAATTTGGTCCATAGTTGTTTCATTTGTAGATCAGATTCCTGAAAGTCAAACTGCTGGGTTAGAGCAAGTGAAGAGGGACGGGTTCCACATAGAGACCAGCATTAGAAATAGTCCCTGAGAGGTTTTCACCTTGTAATCTCACCTAACAAGATCACTGGGACTTTCCTAGGGATGGTTTAGGAGAGACAAGAATGGGAAACTGACTTTGGAGGACTTCAGGTCAAAATAGATGAAAAGGACAGAGCTATCTCATAGGCTTCACAAATAAGGAAATAGAAGAAGACAGAAAAACATGTGCAAGCTTAGACCCTCTACATGTTGCAGGGAACCAAGGGTAATATTTATACTTTGTGAAATTCACTGTAACTGGTGATTTCTTTTTTAAAAATATTTTTTTATTGATTTCAGTGAGGAAGGGAGGAGAAAAAGATAGAAACATCAATATTGAGAGAGAATCCTTGATGCTCCACACTGGGGATTAAGCCTGTAACCAGCATGTGCCCTTATCAGGAATAGAACTATGACCTTCTAGTTCATAGGTCAAGCCTCAACCACTAACCATGCCAGCTGAGCGGTTTCACCACTATTGTTATTTTAGCTAACTCTGTCTGCTTCTATGTAGTTGCCAGCTGTGAAAACACTTTGGAAGGTTGTGTTTTGGAGTGCAGAGTGATGAAAGAAAAAGATTAATGAGCACATTTTATAATCTGTTAAATCATCATAAGAGTTTGGGAAAAAAATAATAAGAGAAGATGGCAATTTCAAGATGGGGTGTTCAGGGATGGCCTCACTGAGAAAGTGCCATTTGAGTCAAGACCAGAAGGAGGCAAGTGGGTGGGCCATGTGATTATCTAGGTGACTAACAACCAGGCAGAAAAAATTAAGCACAAAGGCCCTGAGATGAGAGCATGGCAGGAGCTATGGAACAGGGAAGAATGCAGTGTAGCTGGGGCAATCAGGAAGGAGAGAACTGCAGAAGGAGCTGAGCTGACACTAACCTGCTTCTCTGAATTCAAACTGTTTTTTACTCAGACATGCCCTGCAGAGATTTTGCTGCCATTCAGTTTCGGCACTCTGGCCTGGCAGCACCATCACTAGTAGGAATACGCCTGTTTTCCTGGCACAAATACACTGTGGAGTTAACACAAAGAGATTTTATCTGTGTGAAGGCCCAACATTTTTATTTTTATTTTTTAATAATGTTTTATTTTCAATTACAGTTGATATACAATATTATACTAGTTTCAAGTATACAACATAGTGATTAGACATTTACGTGACTTACAAAGTAATCACTCTGATAAGTCTAGTACCTATCTAACACCATACATAGTTATTACAATATTATTGGCTATATCGCTATGCTGTATTTCACATGCCTGTGACTGTTTTTATAACCGGCAACATTATCAAATAGGAGCGTTTTGATATATCTCCATTCTTTGGGATCAACCCAGATGATACCTCAGCACTTGCAACCTGGCACTTCCACCCTACATGTCCTTCAATGTAGCTCCGCGGGCTTGCGTAGGGGGAAAAAAATAAGTATTTTTTCTTCTATCTTCTAAGGTTCTCTGGAGGGGCCCTGTGAAATCAGATTGACAAAAGATAGATCAAGAGAAAAACAAACATGTATATTAACATGTACAGTGTGTATATACAGTACTCAGAAGTAGAAAGACTTCAGTAACCACAGCGGTGGTTAGGATTCTTAGGCTTATTAGCATCTTAACAAAAGAACAATTTATCTGTAAAGAAGTTACAAGACAAGGGAAAGGGTTGTCAGCTTTCAGGGACAGCAAACTGTGAGAAGGTAACTTTATAGGGGAAACTCAGCCTAAAGATTGCTTATGCAGGTCCATCCTGGTGCCCACTTTCTATCTTCCTCATGGCCATAAACCTTTCCCGGAAGAGGAGATTTATGACAGTTCCCATTTTCAGAAGTTTCTGCTTTTAGTCAGATAACAGAAGATCTGGGAAGATGTCTTTCTGCATCTGCTGATTTTCATTTGCCTCCAGGTCAAAATAATCCTAATGCCAAATGGCATATTATACTGGCAGAATGGGAACTAGCAACCTGCTGCTCTGTTACTGCTCCTTTATCAATTTCATACTCTTGCCTCTCAGACACGGGTGCTAGGTCCCCTTTACTTGGGAATTCTTGCTGATTCTGCTCTAAGCTTAACAAGCTCTAAAGGCCGGGCCTATGGTGATTTATACACTGACAACTTATTAAATGTTCCTTAGCATTTCTGTTCTTTCACCCAGAAGCTCTCTTAGGTCTTTCCCCATGCAAATTTAATTGGCTGTTAGACTCAAAGTAATAAGCATGAAGACAGAGGAAGGTCATCCAAAATGTTTCTGGGTGGAAAAGGGTTGGGGGGGAAAATAAACCTGTTTAAATTTTCACTGCCTTTCTCCTCACATCAATAAATTAGGAAAAAGGAGCTTTCGGTGTTAGAAAAGTGCTACCTAAATCCTTGGTAATTTTTAATGTTAAGACAGACATTTGCAAGTGTTGGAGGCCTATGGTTGAGAAGAAAGCAATGTGCTCTGGGGTCCTGGACAGGGTGGATGGCTGGCAGATGGAGAAGACCTTGGAGTAGCACTGGGAATATGCAGTGGAGAATTTATCCATTGATGGTGTCCTGTGCACAGATTCACAAGGACTTTAACCTGGGCTACTATGGGATCCTGTCAGATGAGCTTGCTGGGGTGACATCTGTTCTAACCCAGCAAGCAGCTAAGCTAACCTCAGATCCCACTGATACTCATGTTGTGTGTCTAGAATTAGATAATGAGGACCCTAGCCCAGCAGCTCAGTTGATTAAAGCATAGTCTTCATACACTAAGGTTGTGGGTTTGATCCCCAGTCAGGGCACATACAAGAATCAACCAATGGATGCATAAATACATGGAAGAACAAGTCAATGTTTCTTTCTCTATCTCTTTCTCTCTCTCTAAAAGCAACCAATTAATCAAAATTAAAATCAGATAATGGAAATATTACAATCCGGAAGCATGTGTCACAGTGGCAGTGTATAAAATGGCCTCTTAACATCTCACAGGAGCCAGTCAGAGGGACTGGATCCTACCTATGTTACTTTACTTAACAACTATTAAAGTCTCAATAGTTAGGCCATTCATTTGATGTGCAAGAGCACTTTTATATTAATTTTAGAGTAAGCTGCTTTTTTACACTATCAACTAGCTTATAAAAGTATTAGTGAAAAAGGATCACATTTTTTTAAGAGTGTACTAATTTTTTTATTAATTTTTATACATATCTCCCCAATGTCCCTCCTCCCTCCCAGGCATAACCCAACCCCCCAGTGTCTATGTTCATTGATCATGCTTATATGCATGCATACAAGTCCTTTGATTGATCTCTTATCTACCTCACCTAACTTTAATCTTCCTGCTGTAATTTCACAGTCCGTTTGAAGCTTTACTGGAAAGCCTTATGCTCAGTGAAATAAGCCAGTCAATGAAGGAGAAGCATCACATGATCTCACTCATTTGTGGATAATAAAGAACTTTATAAACTGATGAACAAAAGGATCACATTTTGAGGCAGCAAATCCAGGTCACTTAGTATATAAAAAATTTTTATGTTCAATAAATGTGCTTGGAAGGGGGAAAAAAAGACAGACATTTGCGGAAAGAACATTCTTTTCTCTCTTGTTATGAAGAAATGGAAATTTTTCAATTATCATAGTGAGGGAAGAAAGCTGTTTCAATCAAGTTCTCACAAGTGGTTTGTTGTTCAAACTTTTAATTCATTTATCCAACATGTTTATTGAAGCTCACTCAACCAAAATGTCCCAAAGCAAAACTCAACAGAACAATAAAAATGTAAAGTTTTCAATCCATAATGAATTTTCTCCTATCCTTCCTAAACTGCTTGGAGACTATTCCAAGTTTCCTGGAATCTAAGCTAGAAAGCTGTTTAGATGGAGGTACAGATCAGGACACAAAACATTGTGGAGGAGGCCTTTTCTCTCTCTTCCCTCATCTTCCAGATCTGCTAGTTTATAAATTAATTGGGCAAGTAATATACAGAAGCATAAAAGTTTATGAAACATATGCATACTAAATAATGACTAAGATAATATAATAGATACCACAAAATTAAATATATATCTGCCTAATACATGATATTGTACATTCCTAGGAAGGAGAGATCTTTGTGGGTTGGTACAGTCAGAGAGGGTATCATGATAGAGGCGTGGGAAGACAGGGTGTTTACAAAAAGCAAAGGGGTAGCAAATTTTCAGGGAGAATTGTCCTTAGAGGAGTGAGTAATGACCCCTCCCTCAGGGTTCTGAGGAAATCTTGGGGAAGTTTGGGGTTATTGCCAAACAATGGGGAAGCCCCACTACCTTTGAGTGGGTGGAAGCAGGGCTGTTAACCTTCTGTTGATACTTAGAAAGTCCCACACCAAGAAGAGTTGTCCCTCCCAAAACTTCACCAGCACCTCTCAGTTGAGAAACATTGCAGGATCAAGAGGAAACTTTAGGACTAAAAGTTTACATTTTAGACAATAACAAGCAAGACATTAAATGTTTTGGAGTAATCAAGTAACTCCTTCCACCCACCTCCCCAAAAATACAAATCATTCCAAAAAGGCTTGTGGAAAACTAAAAGACTTTTCCTCAGTGGCATGTCAATACTGTAACACCATTTGAAGGAGCTAAGGGTGTGAGCAAACAAATGTCTTCTTAAAGCTGTGATCTCCAACTACCTTTAGTTTGTACCTTTTGTTAATATAGATTAATGTATTATGTTTATAAAAATATAGGAAATTTAAAAATTAAGGATAAGATAAAAAGTAAATAGACATTTCTGACTTTATCTTGACAGCTCAATAGATTCTCTTACCCACTCAACCTTGGATATCACTGCTGAAAACCATAAGTTAACTTGTCTACATCAGTTGGCTCATACTTTGGTTCAACTGGTCATTCTAGTTTCATATGAATGAGCAAAGTAGTAAAGTGGGAGGAAGAGAAGAAGAGGGGAACCCCAAAGCAACTTTTATTATATTTTTTCCTCCAGGGGAGAATTCAATAGCCCTTTTTTTCTTTGTAATTCTTTATTATAGACAGATTTACATATGCCTCCTTTTCCCCCATTGACTTCTTACCACCCACTCCTGCCCCCCAGAACATACCCCCACCTCCTTACTGTCTGGGTCCATTGGTCATGCTCATATGCTGGATACAAGTCCTTTGATTGATCTCTTATCCCACCCACCCACCCTCTCCTGCCTTCCCTCTGAGGTTTTATTATCATTTTAAAACCAGTAAATGAAAAGAGGAGCACAAATTCCAGAACCTAGATCTACAAATTGACTTTCTTTTTAAGCAGAAATGGCAAAGCCCTCCGAGAGTTCCCAGAGGAGAGCGAGGTGATTCTCCAGCAGGGTGAAATTGGCCCACTCCTCTCCAGAACTGTGAAAGATCAAGGGCACCAATGAGGTTATGACAGTGAGAAGCAGGACTGGAGCTCGTGAGTCACATGCGGTTCTTTGGCCGCTTGAGTGTGGCTCTTCCACAAAATACCATGGCCTTGGCGAGTCTATTTTGAAGAAGTGGCATTAGAAGTTTAAGTTTAAAAAATTTGGCTCTCAAAGGAAATTTCAATCGTTGTATTGTTGATATTTGGCTCTGTTGACTAATGAGTTTGCTGACTACTGGCTAGGAGATAGGAATTCAATGACCACACATATATTGACCACCACAAAATGATATGTTATTGTTTCTGAATTTCAGATGCTGAGAGTTGAATTAATCATGCTTTAGGTTCCTTTATTGTTCTTGTTTTTACAAAATATCTCTATATTTTTATATTGTGAAGATTAATAAACAGAAACTGCATTTTATATTGGAGTTGGGAGGGCCAATAGGGGACGCTCTCATACCCTACTCATCAATTACCCCAAGCAAAAGGAGTCCTATATGCCATCCCCTACAGGAAGATGTTTTTCTCCAGCAGGAAAAAGGAGGACCTTCCCTTTGCTTAGCAACCACTATTACAACATAGCCAATGAAAAGCCACTACACTTTGAACTCCCAATTTCCTCTATCAGTCTCTGTTTACAATAGCCTCTCTGAACTCGCCCTTTCCTCTATAAAAAAAAGGGTCCTCTCTTTTTTTCTCTGAACTTGTTCATTCTGCCTTTGGGCTGCATGTTCCAAATTATAATTCTTTGTTACTCCCAAATAAACCCATTTTGGCAGAGAAATATCTGGCTATTTGTTTAAAGTCAACATTATGAAGTTTTATTTTACACTAGAGGCCTGGTGCATTAATTTGTGCATGGGTGGGGTCCCTAGGCCTAGCTCGAGATCAAGGAAGAATGGTGCTGTGTAGCCCAGTCCTGATCAAGGCTGGGCTGATTGGGGCCAGCTGATCAGGGCCTGCCAGACAAGGGGAGAGATGGGAGCAGGAGGGGCCATGGGAAGTTGGCCAGCCAACCCTGATCAGAGCAGATTAGGGTTGGTTGGCCAGGGAAGGGACCTCAGGAGGTTGGCTGGCCACAGGAGGTTGACTGTTGGAGCACATTGACCACCTGGGGGGCAGCTACTGCATTGAGCATCTGCCCCCTAGTGTATGTCAGAGTGACTGGCCAACCAGTCATTCTGGTCATTCCAGTTGTTCAGTCATAACAGTCACGTAGGCTTATATATATATATATAGATAAATAACATTACTTTGCTACTTCTTCATGCATTAAAATGCTTTTATAATCCATACATGCTGCTATCTGAATATCTAGTCTATGACTTTTAGTGACATGAAGCATCACACATGTGTATTTTGCTTGTCCATTATTTCAGTGATAAACTTCAAAGATGCTCCCAACTCCCCATTGAAGGAAACCAGAATGTCAACCCCCAAAATGCCCCTTTGACCTAAAAATTAATTTCAGATAAAAGCAATTAGAAAGCAACAAACACAGGGAAAAGCTCCTCCTTTTCTGACTAAAGGCAAGGTGTAAATTCTCCTTTTACTAGAGACAGATCCTTGGCCCAGAGATGGCACCAGAGGAATCTGCAAACAAACCTGCCTGCATTAGTTCACTCCTATGCATTACCTTCCCATGGTCTGCCACCCTGAAAAGCCAAAACTTCTTTCCTTTGTCCTGTCATTGCTCTACAAATGCATTGTTCCTTTTTGAATAAGCTTTACAAACTTAAATATTAAACTATTGCATTGAGTTACTGTAGGGAAGCATGGGAGGCTTGGTCGGAAAGTCTGTGAGGAGGAAATTCTGAAAAGGGATGTGAGCTGAAGGCGGCCTGTCCTTTTTATCAGAATTCCGACTTAGGGGAGTTTGGCCAAAGGCAGCTGCCCCTATTTGTTCCTTGACCTTCCCAAACAAGTCTGTGTACATGCAAACCCTCGGGTGTTTACCAGAATCTTTGTACTTAATCTTCAGGTGTCCTTGCTTAAAGGACATTGCACACACATGTGTCCTCCCAAGGTTACTTACCCTACTGATTGTATCTAAAAGATAAATTTTATCTCAAACTGCTGTTACAATAAAAGCCTGAAGAAGCAGGTGATCGAGGCTGTCCAGTTCTTTTAGTCAGGTAGTCCCTTAGCCCTCTCTTTCACAGCAACCCCACATCAGAGTAATCATTCATTCATCACTCAGGGTCTTCTGGTCAGCCCCATCAAAGTTACTTTCTGATAAAAATTTCCTGCATGGTGTATACTGCACATGTTAATAAGTTGTTTGTTATTTGCCTTGTGAATTTGTCTCTTTGTTAAAGAATCCCAGCTGAAAATCTAAGATGGGTAGAGATAAAGTTTTGCCTCCTCTACATCATTATCTCAAACAGCAATAAATACCCTGCTACATGTCCCCTCTTCCTTATAATGAAGAGTGGAGTTCCTGAGTCAGAGGGTAAAATAGCATGTAGCTCAACTATAGGTGGAAATGAGGAGTAATATTTTAGTAATTATTATGAACAAGCTATGAAAATGGGTCAATTGTTTATAAACTCCACATTGGGCAAGTCCGGAAGGACAGAGAAAAACCCAAGGTTACTTGGGGTATACAGAGAAGTAAGGAAGAGAAAGTAGGAACAAGTAGGACATGGAGAAAGGGGAAAACACTGCTAAGATAAAACAGAGGAAAAAGGCAATCAGAGGCACTGAAAGCTGAATGGAGTAACAGGGAAGAGGATTGTGTGCAAAACTGTCTCTTAAAGGCAACATTCCCCTAAGACCTAGAAAAGAAGTTTCCCTGTACTAAGCCCTGTGCTTCACAGGATTCCCAATCTTTCTCTCCTCTACCCACAGCCCTGCTCACAGAAACAGGACCAAGGTATTATATCCACCTACAGGCTGTCCTTCCCCTTCTATACAATGTGTGAGGTGCAGGAACTCGGGATCCCTACTGTGGTCCTATTTCCAGTTCCAGGTCCTGTGTGCGCCCCTTCCCTGGTCCAGCTCTCTGAGAGACCCACCACTCTCTAGAACTCCCAATCAATGAACAGGCAAGGGCAGCTACTGCATTATGAGTGGACAGAGCTGGAACCTACTGGCTGGCATGTCTGTCTGCTTTCACATGACACCGTGTTTTAGGACAATGTCAGATATAGAAATATAAGGTGAACAGACTACCTTGGGCTACATTGGGCCATAGATCAGAGGGGATATAAAAGCCTGGCCTTCCAGCTTCAGGTTCCTTTGAGAAACTTAAAGGGGAAATGTTAGTGAGAGTAAGGGTGTTGATGGCAATTTGCATTGAGGTAATTGGAATCAAACTAGGCAGGTGCAGAAAAATCTTAAAGCTGCACTTTGAACCTCACAAATTAGCTGATGGTGTGGCAAGGGTGGAGGTGGTAGGTGAGCAAGCAGTGCATCCTTAGGAGGGATAAAGAGGTCTCTCCAGCAGAGAAGGAAAAGAAAGTCAGGGAGGATATAGGAGTGAGAATGGGCTGTCCAGCAAGGAAAAGAGAAATCCCTTTCCCTCCTTTCTTCCTGCTGCAGCCCAGTGTCCACTGCCAATGAATCTTCCAGAAGGAATCACTGTCTTTGGCGAACTTGAAATTAATTTGGAGTTTGCACTATCCACAGTTATTTGTTATATTGTTACTTTACACATAGTTTTGAACTTTTCACTGTGAAGTTATATTTGGCAATCTAGGACATATAATATATTTATTTAAATGTATGTTAGTTTGTCTTATAACTTTCAAGCATGAAGACATGTGGTGCATAGGCCTCCATTTACACTCTTGCCTGGACAATATAAACATAAAATGATAGTGGCCTGTGGTTCTCATCTGTGAGAAGTCAACTGGCCATCTGTGACCATCCATGATTGCCAGGAACTGGGCTTTATTTACATCATTTTATATTAAACTCCTGGCAACCTTATGAGATTGAGGAGACAGCTGAACAAACTGAAAGCCAAAAAGGTTAAGATGCTTGGCCAGGGTCACACAACTAACAAGTCAGGACCTGGAACTCCAACAAAATTCTTTTCAACCACAAAGCCTTGTCTTTGCAGCAGATGATGCCTCACTTTAATCCAGTGCTGTAATGTGGGTACAATGGCAGTTGAATTGCTCTGTGATTTTATTTTCATTTAGAATGGAGAAAATGAACTAACAACTATATCCTAATCCAAATAGACTGTTTCCTTAGAGAGACCAAGACTCCACGAGCTTATCTTTCCCAGATGCCTCATAATAGTAACCAGATGCCTCCCAAAGGTTCCCAAGGTGCTCCTTTAGAAACACAGTTTGGCTCCTGGGAAGACCAGTAGATATTTGTTCAAGAAACTGTTACTAACTCTAAGATAAAATGAAAGAAGGGGGATTTCTGGAATAGAGGGTGTGCTCTAAAGTCACATGTGGATGTGGCTTGTGGTGTGTGTTTCTGTGTGTGTGTATGTGTGAAACAGAGAGAGAGAAAGAGAGAGAACTATTTGAAAATAACCTGCAATAGCCAAGTGTTTGATTCATATTTCTGTATGAATCACTGACCAATTCCTTCTGCTGATAAAGATCAGAGCCCTTTACCAGTTTTATTTTCCATATTTTAAAAGTAGCTTCTATTTTTGGATCCACTGAAAATGTAACTGTCGAGTAAATGAACACATCTCCCTATTACTTTTATTATCTTTCAAAATCACATTTCTGAGAATGTTACCTCCCCACTTTAAAATGCTTCAGTAGCTCCAACTGCCTATTAAGTCAAATCTCAGTTCTTTAGCATGATATCCAAGGCCTTTTAATATTTGAATCAAGCCAATTATTTCAGCTTCAAAGGTTGCCATTCCCTGCATATATTATCTTTTTAAAATATGCCAAAACGCAAGCCATTCCTCAAACAGGCCTGACCACCTTACTAGAATATCCAGGGGCTATGCTGAGCCCCTGCCTACTGAAATTGTATTTATTCTTCAAGATCCATTATAGAATAGCTTTTACCTGAAAGCTATCCCAACAATGTCCCTAGACAAGTGATTCCCAATGTTTTATAATGCAAACATTATTACTATTAAAAACTAAGGGAGTCCTAATATAGTATTGTCCATTTTTTACTTTACCAAGTAAGAACACACACACACACACACACACACACACACACACATACACACACACACACACACACCTATCATAATATATAGGACAAGTTAAAACCAAAAAAAGGAAGAATATTATCTCAGAATACATGGTAGTTTTCAATTTTGTGAATTTGGTTTTATTCATTTATTAGGTTCTTTTAGAAATTTTCTCATTTTACCAGAGGAAAACAAAAAATAATTATGGACTTGCATCTGGGAACTACTGTATTAGACTACAGATGGAATTCATTGTTCCATCAATTGTCTTCTATTCCTTTATATAGATTTGCTATATTGAACTTTAATTATTTTACTGGATCTCTCCCACCTTCTTCTTGCTTTTTGAATTTTTGAATATAGAGATGATGATGATGAAGTTCTGTATTCCATTTGGTACATAATAGGTGCCCAATAAATTAATTTTAATGCAAATGACTCTGCATGTAAAAGGAATACCAAGACAAACCGTTCCCAGGTGAAAATGGTCCTTATCTACACTAATAAAAGAGAAACATAAAAATTGACCATACCTCTGCTATGCCCACAAGCCCCACCCACCAGCCAATCAGGAGCAAGTATGCAAATTAACCCAACCAAGTTGGTGGTGGCCACAGAGCTGGAGTGAGCAGGAGGCTTGGGTTGCCCCAGCAATGGAGGAAGCCAAGCTTCCTGCCCACCGTGGCCTGCCCTGGCCTCTTCTCAAGACTACAAAATTTTAATTATAGAAGATAAATAAATTCCAGATACTAGGGCCTCTACTTGGATCACTGGGGGGTGAAGGGATAGCCTTCAAACCACCAGATCCCTTTCCCAGGCCACCCCACATTCCAAGGGAACCCACACCCTTATCTGGGACACCCTTCAGGGCAAAGCAACCAGCCCCCTATTATGCATCAGGCCTCTATCCTATCTAGGGCAGCTAGGGGCAAACAGGCTAGCAGGGGAGTAGTGAGGCATCAATCAGGCTGTCAAGGGAATGGTTAAGGGCTGATCAGGCTGGCAGGCAGAAGCGCATAGAGGCAATCAGGAAGGCAGGCAGGGGAGCATTTGGGAGCCAGCAGTCCTTGATTGTGAGAGGAATGTCCGAGTCCCCAATTAGGCCTGATCCCAGCAGGATAGAGCCTAAACAGGCAGTTGGACATCCCTGGAGGGGTCTCAGATAGGAGAGGGTGCAGGCTAGGCTGAGGGACACATACCCCCGTGCACAAATTTCATGCACCAGGTCTCTAATAATTCTATAAGAGAGCATAGTTACATTTCTGTATGTTTTTCATCATTAGTTCCTGTACCATTAAATGTCATCTGCCAAGGTCCTCTTGTATAAGGCTCTGCTAGAAACAATGTGTTAGACAAAGCTCCTCTCTTCTATGTTATAATCATCCCCTTTTTCATTATCATCTTTTAAAAGTATCCTCTTCCTCACTTTGGGGCCTTCAAGGGATTTTAAAAAATGAGAATTTCATCTGCTTTATTAGTTAAGATGCTTTAGGTTCTAAACAATGTAGCCCAATTCAAACCAGATTAAATAAAATGTAATTTATTAATTCACATAACTAAGAAGTTGCTCGGGTAAAGCTTGCTTCAGCAGTTCACTGGTGTCACCTTGGACCTGATCTCTCCCTCTCTTGCCACTGCCTTGAGCCTGGTTTTCTTTCCCTAGGGCTGATCCCCTCTGGTCCTGAAAGAGACTGCTATCAGCAGCTCCACAGGCTACATGCTTCTCCCTCCTCCTCTTGCAGGAAATAAAATATAATTGTCCCTCCATTCCCACAAATTTGATCTAATAATTCTAGTTTAGGTTACCTGCTCACATCTGAACTGAGGCCAATGGAATAAAATTCACTGATTGTCTGGCTACAATCTCCAGTTTTAGCTCCAAAGCTAGGGATAGAACCAGCTTTCCATGAAACACATACATTTCCACATGGCAACCTAGATTTGGGCAAAGAAATAAAGTGTTGATAGCAAATGTCCATGACAGTGTGTACAAATAGTAATTTTCTGAAGACACAGGTATTCTCAAAAACCATAGGACTTAAAAAAATATACTTATAGCCAAAACCGATTTGGCTCAATGGCTAGAGCATCGGCCTGTGGACTGAAAGGTCCCAGGTTCAATTCCGGTCAAGGGCATGTACCTTGGTTGCGGGCACATCCCCAGTAGGGGGTGTGCAAGAGGCAAGCTGATCAATGTCTCTCTCTCATCGATGTTTCTAACTCTCTATTGCTCTCCCTTCCTCTCTGTAAAAAATCAATAAAATATATAAAAAAATATATGTATACTTATGTTTAAAAATCTCTTCCTCAAGATAAAATGATGCACTCCCCAAACTCTTATCCCAACCCTACAAAAAGCAGCCACATCATTCTTTTCTTTAACAAAGCAAATTTAAAGATCTTGTTTCTAAAATGCTGGGTGGTGATAAAGGAAGTATTTTAGAAGCTGACCCAGAAAGTAATGATTAATTTATTCTTGCAGGCTGAACTGTCCAGGATGCAAGAGGCATCCAGTTTCTAAAGAGATCAAGAGCTTCCTGGCCTGTGGCAATGAGATAGTCACTTGGTCCTTCCACAGAAGCGGTAATTCACAGCCTTGAAGATGAGCTCTCCAAAGGATCCCGTTTGAAGTACTGTATCCTAGCAATCCACTCAGCTAAAATGGACAGGTTTTTAGAAGCAGTTTTAATGGAAGCCTGCTTTACATAAAGAATTCAGATTGGCTGCCCATCTGGACTTAATTCCCTTGGGAAATACTTCAGATCATGATCTAAGAAATGACTAAGGTTTATAATCATAAAGGGAATAGCAAAATTCAAATTTTACTTGTCACACAATTTTCAGTTAATTGAGATTTCAATTCCAGTTAAATTTTTAATTACCCTTGAAATAAACTGATATAAAAATGACCCTAATGGATTATGTTTTCCTATATCCATGCCCATTGGGTATTCACACACACACTGACTTACTTTGGCCAATGGAACATTAGAAAACATCCTATCTAATAAAAGAGTAATATGCAAATTAACCATACCTCTGCTACACCCACAAGCTATGCCCACCAGCCAATCAAGAGCAAATATGCAAATTAACCCAAGCAAGATGGCTGCAGCCACAGAGAGAGCAGGAGGCTTGAGTTTCCCCAGCAATGGAGGAAGCCAAGCTTTCTGCCCTGGCATGCCTTCCACACACCCTAGTGGGCCCAGGCTTCTACCCAAGGCTACAAAGTTTCAATTATAGAAGATAAATAAGTCCCAACAAAAATGGCAGCAGCCACAGAACTGGAGAGAGCAGGAGGCTTAAGTTTCCACAGCCCTGGCCTGCCTTGGCCTCTGCTTAAGGCTACAAAGTTTCAATTGTAAAAGATAAATAAATCCCAGATGCCAGGGCCTCTGCTTGGGTCACTGGGGGGCGAGCTCAGCCTGCAAACCACCACAGGCCCCTCACCCAGGTCATCTCATTCCCCAAAGGAACCCCTACCCTGATCCAGGACACTCTTCAGGGCAAACCAGCCAGCCACCACATGTGCATCAGGTCTCTATCCTTTCTAATCATCCTATCTAATAAAAGAATAATATTCAAGTTGACTGTCACTCCAACATACAAGATGGCTGCCTCCATGTGGTCAAAGATGACCTACCCCATGTGGACACAAGATGGCCACCACAAGATGGCCAGCGGGGGCGGGCAGTTGGGAGGGACCAGGCCTGCAAGGAAAGAGGAGGGCAATTAAGGGTGACCAGGGGAGGGCAGTTAGGGGGGTGACCAGGCGTGCAGGGGAGGGACAGTTAAGGGTGACCAAGCCAGCAGAGGAGGGAAGTTAGAGGCAAAAAGGCTCTCAGGGGAGCAGTTAGGCATCAATCAGGCTGGCAAGGGATTGGTTAGGGGGTGATCAGGCTGGCAGGCAGAATCAGTTAGGGGCAATCAGGAAGACAGGCAGGTGAGCAGTTGGGAGCCAGCAGTCCTGAATTGTGAGAGGGCTGTCTGACTCCCTGTTTAGGCCTGATCCCAGTAGAATCAGACAACAACAGGCAGTTGGACATCCCTCGAGGTGTCCCAGATTGGAGAGGGTGCTGGCTGGGCTGAGGAACACACACCCCTGTACACAAATTTTGTGCACCAGGCCTCTAGTGATTTAATAAATTAATCTTTTTACTGGGCTGGTCATTCATTTGAATTACATTAAATATATGTAAAATAGAATGTGAGAGAAGATATGATTTTACTGAAAATTAATTTTAGTTTCTTTATTCAAAAGAAAACAGAGAGGATGTCATCTTCCAGTTAGTCTGGAAACACTATAAAATAGGACTTTGATAGTAAATGAAGTAATTGGCCTAAAAAGCCTAGTTCAGTTTCTGAAGCTCAATATCTGTTATTGCTGATGACATTGAGAATGATTGTGAATAAGCATAAATTCTCCAAATATGGGCTATTTTAGCTGTTTTATTCATGGATGCATTATGTACAATATCAAGGGTATAGTAAAATGTGAGGCTTGTGATGAAGAGAATGATAATACTGGATAACTCTACAGAAAGAGGTTTTTTAAATTCTTTTCTGAATATATTGTGGTTCTTCTTCAATCTGAGAACTTACATTTCTTTTCAGTTATGAAAAAGTATTATTCCTTCAAATATTACCATTCTTTCTTGTGCAATTTATGTTGCATTCTATCATTTTTCTGTATTAACTGCTCTCTAATATTTCCAGAAAACTATAGGAAATTTTCTTTAGTAATATTAGTTCTTCTAATTGCCTCTTTTCCCATACCTAATTATCTGTTTACTCATCTCTGATGTTTTAAATTCAATGTCATCTGAAAGCCCATGATCAGTTTATTGGATCTCACAGAAGAAAAAATATATAAGTTGACATACAGTGCTTGCAAAATTCTGCAAAACCCTATCTGACAGCATCAAACTGCCTGGGATTGTCCATCCTAATAGGACCTGAAATGCCTGCCAGCATGATTCAGCTCTGGCTCTTCCATAGGTCACATCTAACCTCTCAGGGTTCCCGCCTGCTGGACCACACATCCAAACTCTCCAGGTCCCTGCCTGCAGAGTGAACAGAGGTTAAACCTTGATCCTCTCTGAAACCTATCTCGCCTGAATTTCACAAGACAAGGAGATCTTTAGGTTGCCATGTGCCTTCCTTTGTCATGCTGCTCTTTGGGTAACAGCATTCACAGGAGCTAATTTCAGTAAAACCACAGAGCTATGAGCTCTGTCTTCTATAGGAATTTACTGTAGACTTGCTTCTTTGCTTTTTCCTGAATGTTCATAGCCTTGTCCTGCCCTCTACAACTTGGGTAAATGAGTATCATTTCTCTCCTTTAATCATCACACAGAAAATCTACAAATCCAAGCCCCAAATGGTGGCTCCTCAGAGATGACAACATACTAGAGTACAATTAGATGGCTGCAGTTTTGCATATTCCAAGTAAGCAATTTAAAATGTCAAAGAGTGAGCAATTACTTTGTGCCTCATAAAAAGACTCCCCTTGATTCCCCCAGACAACCCATTTGCAGAATTTACTAGTAAATCAACATAATTTGTTTACCCTGAGACTGTGTTCAGCCAGGGAAACCTCCTTCAAAACTGCTGAAGCTGCTGCAATTACATAAAATTATTGCTTCTCACAATAAGGAACTTCCCTATAATTGGTCGTGCAAACAAGAGACAATAATACATATTGAAAAGCAATCTGTTGTTCCCAAGTTTGTTTAATTTCATCAGTGTTCCCATCATGAACTCCCCAAAGTCTACACTTCAGCAGATATTAGGGGACCCAGAATCACACACTTTGCTTGGGTGAATTTAAACATTTAGTATGTGATGCATGTCAAATATTTGCAATATTCGAATGCCAATACACTGTGGAGTCTGAGGATAATTAGCCTTCATTTTTAAACAACTGACTGGCAGATTTGTCCTAAAAAATCTAACAAAAAGCCTGCAAGCAATCAGTAACATCAATTTCTCATACTGGACATCAATGAAAACAGATCAGAGCCCGAGGTGGGACCCTTTGTGAATCAATCTCCCTGAGAGAGAGAACTTCCTCAAGACAGCAGCAGACTCGCTCCGGTACCATGTTGGTTTACAGATATGGACATAACTGATCGAAGGGTATCCCTGGAATTTAAAGAGACAGTTTATTCTGGTGGCCAAAGGTTGACTCAGTGGAGGCCCAGAAACTTGGATCCTAGCTTTGCTTTTGAATGACTGGCCCTATGATCACTGTCAAATCCATTTTCTTAACACTCCATTTCCTCAGGCACAAGACAGTGGAAACAATCTCTGTGCTATCCTTTCACTATAAAAGAGTATGCATCTACCCATGATAACGGTTGACTGTCACACAAAGGTTGCTTGGAGTTATGGCAAGGACAAGGCCTGGAGACGAACAGGTCAGGGTTTGAATCTCAGTATAAGGTATTATTATGTGAATCTGTACAATGTATTAGCTCTCTGAACCTTAGATTCTGCATCTATAACATGAATTTTTGGGGGAACTGAGTGTTTACCTGGTATAGAGTTATTTAAAAACTTAGCCCAGACCCCAGAATAATTAAGGCAACCCCAGGCAAAGCTGTGAAATGGGTCAAGATTGCCGAGAGTTCCTCCTCCCAGCATTTCTTCTTTTTCTTTAAATTTACACTCCTGCCTCGATGCTGCTTCCTTCTTGCAAACATGATACACTAAGATTACAGCCACACTAAGATTACAGAGATACATTGTATAAGCAACATGGAACAGGCTGAGAGCACCATATCTAGACACAGACAACTCTGGTTTCAAATCCTGGCTCCATCCTTCACTAATCATGTGACACAAGGCAAGTTAATTTCTCCAAGTCTGGAATGCTCCATTTATAAAATCGGGATAATATCTACCTATATAGAACTGATGTAAGGACTAAATGAGATGTTCATAACATGGTTAGTATTATGCTAGATACAGGTTAGCACTTACCAAATGGTGTGTACTGATGACTATTTATTATCTTATCCTTTATGTATGGCTCATGTGTAGCTTGTAAATGCATAAAATTCTTCTACCCTTAAACAGGAACTGGAACCACAGGCCTCTATTCATGCTTAATTGACTTCTAAAAGTCCATTTGCAGGCTTCTGTTCTATCTTTCACTTTGTTCTTTGAGCCCTGCATTTATGCCCCTTCCTCTTTGCAGCTTTCTGCTGGAAAATAGCAGCCCATTCAGTCCTTCCTGCCTAGGAGTCCATCCTCATTACAGCACCACTAGTTCCTCTCATTCATTCCTCCGTCCACCCAGTCATGCAGCAATATTTGAATGAGCACCTCCTGTTTGCCCGTCTTGTTTATGAGTGGGGACCACCTCTCAGCAGGTCCCTGCCAAATGGACAGAAGAGAGATATTTGAGAGACATTAAGGCGGCAACATGAACAGGACTTGAGGATTGATAGATATGATGGATTGGGAGTGAAGTTCACTCCCTGTAACTCCTTCCCAAGTTTTTTTAGACATGTTGTTTGGGTGTGCTTTTGTATGAATATCCTCCTCTGTGAAGTATCACTATAAGGTACATTATGCAACAACAGGAATATTAATGAATAAGGAGAATTGTTTTTAACATCTACAAGTTCACACACACACACACACACACACACACACACACATACATGTTTTCTTGGAAACAAATTTCCCACTAGCTGAAACTGGCAGAAAATTACTCAGTGAAAGGAAAGTTCAAGTACTTTGATGACACATCTGCCTAATAATTTGGTTTGGTACTTTCATAGCCTTTAAGAATGATTCAACATCTCAAAAATGTAGAGGGTCTTTTAAGAGCCAGAGCTATACTGGTGAGAAATGCAAAACAGAACACTCAAATGTACTTTACTCTGAAGGAAAGAAAAAAAAGCAAATGTTATTCTGAAATCACATTGTTGAGCCAATAAGTAGCTAAACTTACATTGCTCTGTAAAAATAATGTTAAAAGCTAAAATTAGGAGGTGCTTTATTGCTTCCACATAAGCAGATAAGAAAAAGTGTTGGGGCCCTGAGATCCAGATAAGTGGAAATGAGGAAGGAGTCTCTCATACAGGAAGAGCAACAGCCTCCAGCAACTGGGGGGCGGCGGGGGGGCAGGGTCCGGAGCCAAGAGTATAGAGTGTGGGTAGGGGGCCCATGTTGCACGTGGATAGACTCCAGGGAGCAAATCTATATATACAGGCTTGTTTTCCTTTTGAGGACTGTGATCCCCTCTCCCACCTTTCTTTGTGGTCCTGAAACTTAGTAAAGTCTGTGTAAAACCTCTTGGGTCGCTGAGTAGGGAACATTTAAAGGAAGGGGTCCATTCACACACAGGGTGAGGGAGAGCAGGCAAGCAGACATTTACTAGTAGTTCTGATTTGCATCCGGTACAAGAAGCTTCATTCCTGGGGAATAAGTTGGTAGGGAGACCCACACTACTTCCTTCCCACTGGGTATGCTCTGCTGTGCCACATTCACCCGAAAGGTGTATGCTTAAGGGTGAGGTCATCGCAAATGTTAGACCTCACTTAGAAAAATAAATTTCTTGGCAGAGGGGGAAACCAACCACCTTAGAGGGGAGCATTCTGCTCTAATAACAAAAATGAAAGCCCTTAGGGTAGCTAATGATGTTATCAGACTACTTTGCATTTAGACAGCCACAGGGAGCAAAGGAGTTTTAAAAAGTCTGAGAAAATGGAAATAATCCTACTTTACTGTCAGTGATACCCAGGTAGCTATTAAATATTCAGTTGTCAGATAAAAGGGTTGTCCCGGTTTGGAATAAACAGGGCAGGAGGTGCTTTTAAAATCTCCTTTATAGAAATCTGTCTTATAAGCTTTCAATGACATTGGATTTGTGTACTTATCTGGCAATCAGAGGTGATTTCTGTCAATGCCTCGCTGTAGTCACATTTCAATAAAAAAACCGAAGGAGTGCTCTTATCAGTCCCCTACATTCCTCGGAGTCCTCACTGACTGTGCTTTCCAGGGAAACAGGATTTGTATTTTCTTTTTCATTGACTAAAGAAGTTACTCCAGCTTCATTTGGCTTTGCTCACCAACTTCCTCCTCCAAGTGAAATATAAGGTTTCTGGTTCACAGGAAACACTGTCTCCTTCCACCAAAGTAACCTCTGGAGCTCATGATTATATTTCACACAAACTCCAGGGAAACTGAGATTCATTTATTAACTTTTTGTTGAAATACATTTTTTAGTAAGAACATTTAAATGTTGACCTTTGGAAAGTTCACCATTAATGATTAATAGGAATAATCATTAATGAGAGTATGCATTTGGCATATCATTAGAAAATGAACCTAGTATCTGTAATGTCAATCATCAAAAAGTAATCAAAATATTTCTTATCTTTTCAAGGAAAGCTACTGCTAATGACACATTGTGGAGGGGGGCGGGTCTATATCTCACAACTTCTAAAATATTGCTTAAGTTTCTAAATATTTAATACTAAAGAAGACAGCATAAACATCTATACTTATATACATGGTACCCCTTATCCTCAGGAATACCTATATTCCAAGACCCCTAGTGGATGCCTGAAACTGAATCCTATATATACTTTGTTTTTTTTTCCTATATATACATACATACAATAAAGTTTGATTTATAAATTAGGCACAGTAAGAAGTTAACAAAAATAATTAATAATAGAACAGGACAATTCTAACAATATACTTTAACAAACGTTATATGAATGGTTTTCAGAACATTATTAAGTAAAATAAATATTATTTGAGCACAAGCACTGTGATACCATGACAGTCGATCTGATAAACAAGTGTACACAGTGTGGATATGCTGGACAAAGGAATAATTTACATCTGGGCAGGGCAGGGTAAGATGGTAAGAGATTTCATCATGTTACTCAGAATGGTGCACAATTTAACACTTATGTTTTATTTCTGAAATTTACATTCAATATTTTTTGACTGCTATTGACCATGGATAATTGAAACAATAAATGAAGGGTATACTGTACATGTTCACATGTAAATAAAGCTCTTTTTCTTTTAAAGATACCTATGTGACCCAGTGTATCTAAATCAAAAGTATGGATTCCAAAAAAATCATATTTCTTTAAAAGGTTTTCATTAGTATTAGAATTCATAAAACGTACTGAGTCTCAAGGCATGGAAATACCTTGGTAATCATATTATCCAACTTTAGTTTAACATACAAGGACATAGGAACCCAGCAACATCTCAAATGAGAGCAGAAGTTATAAACCCAAAAGAACCCTCAATAAAGAAGCTGTGCATATGAATGGGAGGGTGTGCTGGTCAGAGAGAGGGTGTGAAGGTCAGAAAGGGAGGGTGTGCAGACGGTACACGGGGCTTGTGATGATCATAACCTGATTAATGGGTATGGTGGGACAGGAACAGGCAGAGAGGAAATGAAAAGCTGCTCCAGGTGTGGAGAGGACCAGAAACATAAAATGCTTGACTCATGCAGGAGATGAGTTTGAGTGAGATTACAATATTAATTTTGCTGGAGTATCTGGCTGTGGACAGAAAATCGGTATTTATTATTATTAGCCTGGGGGAGGAATGTGGGTCCAATCCTTGGGCTGCTGTCCAGAAAGTGATTTATTTGAAATAAAGGTTGTTCTCATTGGCGATGACAGCATCTGAAAGAGGCCCTGGGCACTGCTCTGGTCTGAGCTCTGAGTGACAGCCGGAAAGCGAGCTGCTCAGTGGCACAGGGGCTGAGGGCACAGCCACACAAAGGAAACAGCCCAGGCCAGGCAGGGAGGGCATCCTGTCATTCCTGTGAGTCACCGAGCTTTGTTCAAATGCCTGCCTGACAGAGTCAGGGGGCAACTCGCAGCGAACACCACAGGGACCCCAACAGCTGCTGCTCTTTGTGGGTCTGCTGATCGGCAGCTGGACCATCAGCAAGCAAAGCAGACACTTTGGGATCTGACAATTTGCCACTGTGCCTGCCATCCACTTCCTGTCGACACTCACAGGGGCAGGACTCATAAAGTAGACACACTGCATAAAGTAGACACACTACAGAAGAGTTTCACCTGGTTTTCCCAACAGAGCCACACTGTGTTTTACTTATCATAATTTCATCTTTGGAAGGCAAACTCATCCCTCTGCAGAACGGCTGTTAGATTTGCTGGAGTTTCCTTGGCAAGAAGCATTTCCCAAGAAGAAACAATGTTCCTCTGTGGACAGCATGTCACCTCTCCTAATTCCAAAGCACCTGCTTTCTTACTCTCCAAAGGCCTGCCGCCATGAGCAAACATCACCCGAGTGCCCCCACTCCAAATGGCTGCAGTTCCCGCCCCCCAAGTAAATGAATGCCAATTCGAAGAGCTAAGATCACCAGGGTTGTCACAGCCCCAGGATCGGAGTCCACCAGACCCATCAGAAGCAACACCAGGAGATGAAGTATCAGGAGCACTGCGGGCCCACTGGCCACCAGAGGCCAAAGGGCAGGCCTGTCGGAGGATGGGGGACAGGAGCCAAATCCTAGTGTGAGCTGGGCAACTCACAAAGTGGCAACTGCATTTCTGAACCAAAAAGTGAAACATAGGCTTTGACCACACACCCCCAACCCTCCAAATTTAAAGCATTTGTTTTCCTTCATGAATTTATTTATTTGGGATGTCCTAAAGAGGTTTAAGAAATCATACATATATATATGTTAACTAGAGGCTCAGTACACAAAATTCTTGCACAGGGCAGGGAGGCGGGGTATCCTTTGGCCCAGCCTGCAGCTTCTCCACTCTGGGATCTCTCTCACAATCCAGGACTGCTGGCTCCCAACTGCTCACCTGCCACCTTCCTTATTGCTCCTAACTGCATCTGCCTGCCAGCCTGATCACCCCCTAACCATTCTCCTGCCAGCCTGATCACCCCCTAACCACTCCCCTGCCAACCTGTTTGCCCCTAACTGCCCTCCTCTGCAGGCCTGGTCACCCTTAACTGCCCTCCCTTATAGGCCTGGTCCTCCCACAACTGCTCTCCCCTGCATGCCTGGGTCCCCCCCAACTGCCCTCCCCTGAAGGCTTGATTGCCCATAACTGCCCTCCCTTGCAGGCCTGGTCCCTCCCAACTGCCCTCCCCTGCTGGCCTGATTGCCCATAACTGCCCTCCCTTGCAGGCCTGGTTCCTCCTAACTACCCTCACCTGCTGGCCATCTTGTGGTGGCCATCTTGTGTCTACATGGGGGCAGCCATCTTGTGTTGTGGAGTGATGGTCAAATTGCATGTTACTCTTTTATTAAATAGGATAAATCGGTTTTGTTACAAAATAAAAATTTTAGTCCTGACCAGTTTGGCTCAGTGAATAGAGTCAACCTGTGGACTGAAAGGTCCCAGGTTCAATTCCAGTCAAGGGCATGTACTTTGGTTGTGGGCACATCCCTAATAGGGGGTGTGCAGGAGGCAGCTGATCTATGTTTCTCTCTCATCAATGTTTCTAACTTGATCTCATTCTCCCTTCCTCTCTGTAAAAAAATCAATAAAATATATTTTAAAATTTTATGAAATCCAACTCATTCAACATGTGTGTGCTTCCCCCTCATCTGTAGCACTCACTGGACCTGGATCTCAAGGGCGAAGCCTTCACAGGTTACCAATCAGGTGCTGAGCGGGGCTGGGAGACAGACAGGAGAACAAGAACTTTATTTCAGAAGATACTAAGAGCCATGAAGAAAGCAGACGTGGGTGATGTGACTGGGGAGCAATAGGGCCTTCCCTGGTTTTCCATCACAGCCCTAACACGTGGCCTCAAACACAGTGTGTGATCGCAGGTGGTGTGGGTCAGAAAACTAAGGCAGCTCATCGGGCTGTGCCCCTCCCTGGAGGCTCCAGGAGGCCTTGTCCTCTGCTCATGGTGTGTTGGCAGAACCCACTCCTTACAGGACAGTTCCAATTGGCTGAACTCTAGCAGCAAGCTCCTGGCTTCCAGGGGCCACCTGCATACCTTGGCCTGAGGTCCTTTCCTCCAGCCTCAAAGCCAGCACCTCTGGTTGAGTCCTTCCCATAGCATCTCTGACCCATGCTCCTGTCCCCACCCCACTTTCAAGAACACCTGGTTAGCTTAGCCCACCTGGCTGACCTGGGATAGTCACCATCTTACCTATGTGCATGTTGCCACATGATACTCACAAGACTGGGTTGGGGTCTCTGCAGGGTGACTCCCCAGCAGGCTCAGAAAAGGGCTTCCTAAGATCTTGTCATACATAAACTCATACAGCTGTTGAGACAAAGCTTGCTATATGGAGAACTGGGGAAGCCACTCACAAAGGCACAGCAACTGCCCCCAGGGCAGAGAGCCGGGATGGCTGTGGTGCAGGTGAGAGCAGATGGGTGGATAAAGGGCCCTTGGGGGCGCTGAAAATGCTATCAGAACCATCAAGGCTTTCAGGCGGAGAGTGACATGATGTGATTTATATTTTTTAAAGATCACTCTGTGATTTGACATTTGAAGTGGTATTTGAGATGTGTCTTGAGAGCACAGGTAGGATTTAGACAGATAAAGAGGGTGGGAAATGTGTTTTAGGTACTGAGAGTGAGCACGCGGCATCTCCAGGAGAGATGAAGCCTGGAGACCGGAGCACAGGCCCTTCACAGGCCTGTGAGTGAGGGGGCAGGGCAGGAGGGATAAGGGACCATCCATAGAGGGGACAGGGCAGGGGGCGTTTAGGGGAACTTAGTAGGGTTAGGGCTATATATAACAAACCCAGAGCCAACAACATACTCAAAACTACAAGAGTTTCCCTTAAGATTGGAAACAAGATAGGGATGTCTGCTTTCACCGCTCTCATTCTACATAGTACTAGAAGTCCTAGCCATAGCAGTCAGACAACAAGAAGAAATAAAAGGCATCCAAATTGGAAAGGAAAAAGTAAAACTGTCAGTATCTGCAGATGACATGATACTGTATAAAATAAACCCTAAAAAGTCCACCAAAAAGTTACTAGAACTGATAAATGAATTCAGTGAAGTATCAGGATAAAATAAGTATCCAGAAATCAGTTGCATTTTTACACACCAACTAGAGGCCTGGTGCACAAAATTTGTCCCTGGGGGCAGGGGGTTTCTTCAGCCCAGCTTGCTCCCTCTCCAATCTGGGACCCCTTGAGGGATGTCCGACTGCCTGTTTAGGCCCAATACAGGTAGAATCGGGCCCAAACGGGCAGTCAGACAACACTCTCACAAACCAGTACTGTTGGCTCCCAACTGCTCACCTGTCTGCCTTCCTGATTGCCCCTAACCACTTCTGCCTGCCAGCCTGATCACCTCCTAACCACTCCCCTGCCAGCCTTATTGATGCCTAACTGCTCCCCTGCCAGCCTGTTTGCTCCCAACTTCCCTCATCTGCTGGCCTGGTCACCCCTAACTGCCCTCCCCTGCAGGCTTGATCCACCCCAAGTATCCTCCCCTGCAGGCCTGGTCTCTCCCAACTGCTCTTGTGGTGGCCATCTTGTGGTAGCCATCTTGTGTCCACATGGGGCAGGATCTTTGACCACATGGGGCAGCCTTATTGTGTGTTGGAGTGATGGTCAATCTGCATATTACTTTTTTATTAGATAGGATAGAAGCCTGGTGCATGGGTGGGGCCAGCTGGTTTGCCCTGAAGGGTGTCCCGGATCAGGGTGGGGGTTCTCTTGGGGAGTGGGGTGGCCTGGTTGAGGGGCCTGTGGTGGTTTGCAGGCCAGCCACATTCCCCAGCGACCCAAGCAGAGGCCCTGGTATCTGGGATTTATTTATCTTCTACAATTGAAACTTTGTAGCCTGGAGTGGAGCTACGCCTTCTGCTGGCACAGCCATTGAAAGTTTGTTGCCTTAAGTGCCTGCCAGTGTGTGTGTAAAGCTTGGCTTCACCTATCGCTAGGGGCAACCCAAGCCTCCCTTCTGCTCTCTGTGGCCATAGCCATCTTGGTTGGGTTAATTTGCATACTCGCACTGATTGGCTGGTGGGCGTGGCTGGTGGGTATAGCAGGGGTGTGGTCAATTTGCATATTAATCTTTTATTAGGTAGGATAATGAACTAGCAGAAAGGGAAACTAAAAGATCAATCTCATTTACAATTGCATCAAAAATAAAATTAAATGCCTAATAATAACCAAAGATGTAAAAGACCTGGCTGGCTCTAGAGGCCATCACAGGCACAGTGCCTGTGAGTGATGCTACTCAAGGAATTCAAGGATGGGTGATGATCAGAGGGAAGGTGGCACCACAGGTACGAGTGTGTGCTTTAAATTATCTGCAGATCACAACTGCAGAAACGATACTTATGCTCTGTCAAAGGTAAGGGATGATTCATTTTCTCTGTGTACTTGGCAGAATGGTGTTCAGAATTATGGTAATAATAATACCTTGTCTTCAGATGCTCTCTCCTTCCAGGGATGTCTCCAATTTATCTTTCAGCATGTCCTCGAGAAGGGAAAAGTAATGCCAGTAGGCGAAATAAGCACACTCCATTGGGCAGGAGGTTAAACGAAGATGAGAGACAGAAACAGACTCAGAAGAGATCTGCCGCTTACTCAGTTTGAGAAGCATAGGTGTTCATTCTTCTTTGAATGCTTGGTAAAGTTCACCTGGGAAGCCATCTAGTCCAGGACTTTTGTTGGGAGTTTTTTGTTTTTTGTTTTTTTTTTATTACTGCTTCAATTTCACTAGTTATAATCTCTCTGTCCATATTCTCTGATTCTTCCTGATTCAGTTTGGGAAGATTGTATGAAAAAAATTATATATTTCACCTAAATTGCTAACCAGTTAAATCTATCGCCTATTAAGACAATGAAGTTAAAAATTTACTTATAAAACTGAAATCTGATCTGTTGAGTTGATCCAATAAAGCTTCTATCTATGATACTGCCAAAGTATTTTAAACAAAAAGAAAAGCACTCCATTAGTTCTACCCCTTCTAGTGTGTTTATAGGAGTTCATGTAACAAAGCCAGGTTCCCAGAGAATTTGAATTGTGCAATGTCAGTAAAACTACATGAGAATCTATTTGAAGCCCTTTATCTTTTATTATTGTAATTCCATAAAAAATATTGGTTGATAAGGACTTAGATGATTTCTCCTTTAATAATTATCATCAGATAATACATCCAAGGAATGTATTCATTTCCAGTAATGCACAGAATCTTTATAACAATACTCTGAGTTAGATACTGTTTTCTTTTTCTTACAGATAAAGAAACAGCCTCAGGAAAATGAACTGGCCAAGATCACATAGCGTAAAAATGACAGTACAATGACCCAAAGCCAGGAGCAACTCACCAGTTATCTGTGCTCTGACCACTGTTCTATACTCCTTCCTGTCTGTTTGTTGTTGTTGTTGTTTATTTCAGCATCTGCGTGTTTCCATAGTCTGTGGAGTTAGATCTATTCAAACCTACCTGGCAAGAACCATTCTACTCAAAAATAATCTCATACTGCTCTCTCTCCCATAATGTTTTTTAAATAAACTGCCAAAAAAAGGTCTGAAAATTAGTTAAGGAGGATTCTTAGAATTGAAGAGCATGCATCTGCAGGCTTTGCTGATTCATATTCATCCAAGTTTTACCAGTGCTGCCTCTCCTGTGTTTCACTGATAGCTGTTTTACAAGATCTTCATTAGTTCGTAATTATTCAGGCTTTTACATTAAGATTTTCTTGTGAAGACAGATGGGCTGCCTGCTTCTAAAGTTGGAATAATAAAAGGAACTGAGAATCCTACACCAGATCCTCCTCCATCCCCGGGTACCAATAAATCACCACATTGAATGTTCCTCTTCTGGAGCATTATCAGAGTACACCCCCTCCGTGGGCCAACGTCTTATAAAATTCTGCAGGGAAGCAAGAGCCAAGAACAAATGATGAGCATCCTAGTCCATTTTAATTAACCAGGAAATGGGCCGACCACGAAATGGTCGGTGCCATCATTTGTAAAAGAAAGCCATTCACTTCAGTCTGAGGCTTCCTGGAGTCAGACACCCACAGGGACGGGAAGCTAGAAGCCTTCTGAGATGGACAGAGGCTGGAGAAGGAGGGGATCCATCTGATAATACAGAGGACAAGACGCCAACTTTACCTTGTTCTGGGCTGAATATCTATGTATTGCTATAAATATCCTTGAGCTTTACTTTGAGATGCAGTTAAGTTTCTTGGTAGCATTATGATCCTTTTGCATCTTACATGTAAGCATGGTTTGCCAGCATCACATCTTGTCCCTATTATTGGGACAAGATCCTGCAGTATACTTGATCCATAGCCCTGTGACTTAGTAGGCACTATTCTCTGTCCTAATGTGAGCTCCGAGTTTTGTTTCCTCTGACCCTACAGAGTGGTTCTTGTCCGGCCATGATAGCACTCTTACACACATGTGCTGATCAATATACTCTACTGCACATTTAAAGGTAATTTTTACAGAGCTCCAGATATTTTTTCTGTGAAACTTTCTTGTTTTTAACACTTTCCCTGGGAACTCTACCCTCTCTGAACTCCCAGCTCTATCTTCTTAACTTAGGGAGACTGCCAGGCTCAGCCTGGGTACCTCTCTCTGCCCTGCAACCAGGAAACTCTCCAGGTAGTGGTCCCAGAAAACTGTGGGGCCCACCTCATTGGTTTCCTGTCTCTCAAGGATCACTCTCCTTCACTGCTGACCTTTGATGTCCTCAGAACCATTGTTTTATATATTTGTCCCATTTATTAATAGATTCAATTGGAAATGTAAATCGTATCCCTTTACTCAACCTCGATAAGAAATGGACATTGATAATTCTCTTTTAAAATTTCTATTTCCCAATAAATCTTACATCCTGCCTTCCTCACACTCTATCTCTTTCTAGAAAGTCATTTCCCCACCTTTTTTCACATCTTCAGCTCCTCCCTTTGAGATTGGACCCAGCTACAATCCCACTTACTCCATGAAGTCTTTCCTGAGTCCTAAAACCAAAGTAATTTTCTAAACTCTGCTGACAGTGTTCACCTTCTCATATGTCAAATACAAAACACGTACATGTTTTATCTCCCCACTGGACAGCAATCTCTTTAAGAGCAGATGTCACACCTTACCCATTTTCACTTCCTCAGCAATACATTCTACCTTGTTAATTTTAAATGAATAAAAAATAAAATGGCAAAAATGGCATTCCATCACAAAGCACTTAACTTAGATTCCTTGGACACACTGAACAGAAAGTGAAGAGGCAGACCACAATTTACATATGGCAGGGAGATCACGGCCATCGTTCACACAGTAAGCATATCTCAGAAGTAAATAAACATGGAACATGTTACACGGTTTCCAGTCTACTCCATTTCTGTAACTCACAACACCTGTGACCCTAACGTTAAAAAGTATCATATTAGTATGTGGTTCCAATGTGTAAGCCAAATATTTCTTCAACTTCCTTAACTAGAGAAATAGTTGCCGGGTTCGATGCTGGAAGAAAGTTGTGTGATGTTGGACTGAGAGATGACATTATTGACTTCAAATATGCTGCCTTCCTATGGAATTCTCAAGGGTATTTTGACCTCTCTGTTATTTCACCTTAATCACTGACTCTGGAACTCCACATTGGCAACATATATGACACACTTTTAATTTTTGAAAAATGGAAGCCTGTGTTCCCTGTCCTCCATGCCTGGCAGAATGTCTGATACATTACAGGTGGCCCATATAGACGTGTGACTTTGAGCTGAACTGAATCCGATTGCAGACTAAGCATTTCTTCTAGTGCAGATTGTGCTTGCCAATTATGTCTCTTTCCACAAAGAATTCTGAAAAACCTTTTCCCAAAATGAGACAAGTATTGATTAATATGTAATAGAGTTATTAGATTGCTACTCTTCTTTTTAAGTATCAAACAGCTAGTTTGTGTAGCCCTGAGTTCTTTCCTTCAATTAGCCTTTTTTCTTTCTCTCCTGCCACTTCTTTTATACATTTTACGTTCCATTTTACGTTCCAGGGAGTCATTTTCAGCTAATATTAATTCTTTCAAAAACTGAACTAAGCTGTTACAATCAGCTTAGGTTCCAAATTATGGGATAGTATATGTTTGACTCTTTGTAATTAATATTATTGGCATCATTCTGATTGGTGTACTATTTAAGATGTAAAAAAATTTGGTCTGGCTGCCATGACAAATCACAAACTTAGTGGCTTAAAATAAAGATATTTCTTTGTTCACTGTTTTGGAGGTCAAAAATCTGATACCAGGCAAACATGAATATGTCAGCAGCTCCTTCTGGAGGCTCTGGGGAGAATCCATTCCTGCCTCTTCCAGTTGATGTTGGCTGCTGACACTCCTTGGCTTGTGACCACACCTCTCCAATCCTCAAAGCCAGCATCCTCAAATCTGTCTCTGCCTTGTCTCCATAACATCTTCTCCTCTGTGCCTGGGTAGTACAGTCATGTGCCACTTTATAATGAGTAAATCTTCTGAGAAATGTGTTGTTAGGAGATTCAGTCACTGTGCAAACATCATAGACTGCATTTGCACAAATTTAGATGATATCATCTATTGCTCAGAGGCTACAAACTGTGCCACATGTTATTGTAAAAAGCAACATGAGATTAAACCAAGTTAGGAGAAAACTATGGAATCAAGAGATGCAGTAAATAGGAGCTATATGAGGCTGGGGCTGATATAACACAGCATACAGTTTTACAGCAAACATTTTTAATAAGTAGAAAGAGTAAACTGTAAAAAAATGATAAAGTATAGTGTAGCAAATACATAACATAGTTCTTTAGTATAATTATCAAATACTATGTCTTGTACATAATTGTATGTGCCATACTTTTATATAACTGGAAGAGCAGTGAGTCTGCTTGCACCAGTATCACCACGATCACATGACTAATGCATTGTGCTATGAGGTTACAATGCCATTAGGCAATCAAAATTTTATGAAATCACTGTGATATATGCTGTCTGTCGTTGACTAAAACATCGTTATGTGGCACATGATTGCATCTCTCTCTGCCTCCTCTTATAAGGATACATGTGATGGCATTTTGGACCCACCCAGATGACCCAGGATTACCTCCCCACCTTGAGATCTTCAACATAATCACATCTGCAAGGACATTTTTGTCATGTAAGGCAACATTTAGAGATCCAAAGTTTAGGGCCAGATATCTTTAGAGGACATTATTCAGTATCCTGCATCTTCTCTGCAAAAGTTTAGATAAGTTAAGATTATTCTGTAGGGTTCAAGTAATGGATGCTAACTAGAATCCATTACCAGTGGCTAATTAAATAGATCAAAGTTGATTTTCTTCTGATCTCCGACATAGGTCAGGGAATTAAAAGAACTGATTTCCTTTACTATAGAGACATATAGCTCATCTTCCACAGGCAGCCTTGGTTTATGGCCCCCTATGAGGTCATACTCAGCCTTCTGTCACATTCCCAACCACACAAAATCAACTTCATTGATGAGTATTACAAGCTTTATGGAAGACTGGAGAAGTGAGAGGGAGGGAGGAGGCATGGTAGAAAAAAATTAGAACACACAACAAAATTTCACATAAAAAAATCCCTCCTGAGATAATGCTTTCCTTCTCCTTCACATCTGCTCTCGTCACTAAACACTTCATCAGCCTTCTCTCCTCTGTTCTTCTAAAGTCTCTATATTGTCATAAGCAACTCAATTCTTGCACCAACCTTGCAAATTTCAGTGGGCAAAACAAAATCCCTGCAATTCCTTACGCCTGCCCTTCTCTGAAAGTAATCTAACCAAAGGCTCTAAGCCTGTGAGCACACACCCTTTGATGGCTTACAACCCAGCTCCAGTGCTTTACCAGCCTATTCACTCAACCAACACAGAATGGAATGGAATCTGCTGCTCTGAGTAAAACACACAT
Source organism: Lasiurus cinereus (assembly GCA_011751065.1). Taxonomy (NCBI): domain Eukaryota; kingdom Metazoa; phylum Chordata; class Mammalia; order Chiroptera; family Vespertilionidae; genus Lasiurus; species Lasiurus cinereus. The sequence continues at coordinate 12,590,739 of JAAGEH010002531.1, forward strand.
CCTAAGGATAAAATCCTGACAGTTAATAAATCATTACACCACTCTTCATAGTCCTCAGTATCTTGCTCATTAAAAAAGGAAAAAAGAACTTTTTTCAAAAACCTCCATACAAATGACAACTTTTTACAAAACTGAACCTTCTCTCAAAAAACTAACCTTATTACACCTTTGTTATCACAATCCCCAATAATCATATTTATAGTAAACACATTTTCTACTCAGGCTTTATGAGAGTTAAGAGGTTTTAAATATGTAAAATATTTTTTTCTGGAGATTTCCTTTCATCAGCTAGTAAGTTTCCAAGAGTTTTTACAAGTTCTTCCAATATGCCTGGCAAGGAACAGATCTGGGAATCATCCCCTGGATCTAATTCTACATCTAGCTTATAACTATCTGGAAGGATTGATTTTTTCCAATCAATATTTTAGTAGCTAGAAATCCATAACTGAAAAGGTTTTGCCCTTCTCAGTTGTACATGAGTCATTTCCCTCAGCCCTCATACACACTTTTTATAAGAATAAATTAAATTAGCTGAAATCCAATATGTCTTCTAGGCACCACAGAGGTTATAAAAATGAGTGAGACCATCCTGGCCACTGAGAAGCCATTGCTAATAAAGTGTTATATGGGGAGGCTTTTTTTATCACTTGTTTCAGGACCGAACTGCTGTCCACACAGATTGGAAGACTGGTGTTCAGGTGGTGTGAGGATGCAGCCTGGCAGTTTGGCCAGATTCACCAAAAACCTACCTCAGAAATAACAATTAAAAGTGGGTCATTTGTTGGTTTTAGAATCCATGGGATGGACTGAAGATAATTTCTTGTTCTCAAACAAAGGGCACGAAGAGAAGACTCAAAAGAAAGTAGAATAAAAAGAGGAAAAGAAGGAAGAAAAGCAGAGAAGTTAATAGTATTGTAACTGGAAAAGAGATAGCAGTTACAATGGTATGTTATGAGGCATTTCTAAGCCCAAATTCGGCACAAAAACAACCAGGTTTGGCTTGAATTCTTCATTACTGTCTGCTCAGGAGCATCCTCTGATCAAGAGCCATCAAGGCTTGAGAGAAACATCCTCCCCCTCTACCCTTTGCCATGTGAAGGGGAAGTAAGAATGACACTCAGCCCAGGTTCACATCGCGGGCACAGGGCAAACCTGAGTGTGCATCATGGGGCAAAACAGAGTGTGCATCTTCGAAAGGGTACTAGCCAGTTGCTCTTTGATTCGGCTTTTTCTGAAGATTTTGACCTCCCCTCTAAAATCAGTGACCTAATCATTTCTACGTCGCTTCATGGTTGTGAGAATTCAAGGAAGGATTCTGGTTTGGTTTACACTTCCTAGCTAAACTGTATGCAAGGTTCAAATGAAACAACCAAGGTGATTACACAATGACAAGCCAAAGTGAAGGCTACTTGGTAAAATTTCAACAGTGACTGAGTTTTTCTTAATGTCCACCCTAAGTGTGTGAACCTTGTCAAATTGTTATCCTCTGCCCGGGGGATTCTGGTCTCTGTGAGTGGTACAAGCCTCAAGATAAAAAGAATGGAGTCAGCCACCTTAGGAAGGGGGTTCGTCAAGAGGAAGACCCTCTAAAAATGAAATTTCTGACAGCCTCTAAAAATGAAAAAGCCTTTAGGTTTTCGCTCGAGCATTTCAGAAGCTGCGACTCCGAACAAGGATAGGGCATTCTTTAGTGCGACAGCTTTGGGGAGGAGAGCAGAACATTGTGAAAATACAATTTCTGTTCTAACAGAGAAAAATGGGATGCTTGGTGTCAATGAGACTGCATCCAGGAGCGGAGGGGCGCCTGAGGCTCTGCTGCTCGCTGGCCTGCGGTGAAGGGCGCTGGGAAGATGAAAGGTATTTTCCGTCCTGCAGTACAAAGAAGCCCATCTGTCATCCCGCCCGGCACAGCGCCAGGGAAATCCTTCAAGAAGGAGAAGCCTGCTGCCAGAGTTCCCTGCAAACTCCCCAGACGATCCCACCCACACACAAGAGCAATCCTCTCTACCCAGCCTGCCTTTTGGTATTTTTCCTTTTTATTGCTCCTCAGAGCTAGGCAGAGAACAGTGCCTATGATTTAAAACTAGCAGGAGAACCTGCCTTCAAAGCTGTCAGAAATCTTTATGATTTTAGTCCTACAACAGCCCTGACTGCCTCAATATAGACGCATACAACTAGGGTGGTGTCTTGTAGACAGGCTACAAGATGGGAAGTGGAAGCCAGCCAAAGCTGTCTGTCTCCATGCTTACACAGGGACCCTCCAAACATCACTGAGAACTGGGATCTGAATAGAAACGGGGCCTCTATGGCCGATGACAAGGCTGCCATGGCCACCTGTCCTGCTGATGGCCAGGTTTTAATAAACAAGAGCTGAAATGACAGCTCCAGAACCTGGGGCAAGAAGGACCTCCTTCCCGTAGGCCTGAGAAGAGAGGAAGAACCCTGTGCACCCAATAAATTCAACAGTGAGACCCCAAAAGTGGGAGAAATGGGTAACTGACCTCTGGATTGGGTAGCCCAAGGCACACACAGCTTTCCCCTGGAGGCAGGCATGTCTTTGGAATGCTTCTATGCAAAATACCTATAACTTCTCTTCTCCCAGGCTTTAGGAATGCAGAAACCTCACCACTCTATCCACTTGTAAAGCTCTGCTCCTTGTGATTTTCTTCAAGAGTTAATCTGTGTTTTTCTTGACCTGCTTTGTGTTCTGGGGAATGCTGGGAGCTTTCTGAAAAGTATTAAAGAAGCCCCATGTTTGCCTCCACTAGTCAGACTATCAGGCTGTTGCAATCAGCTCCACCTCCTCAGCTGAAGCCAATGTCTGATGTTTCTCCACAAATGTGACAGGGACCCAGCCAGTGCACCTGGCAACCTGTGGGGCACAGTTTTGTGAGCCAGGAGGGCGCTGGTGGGTCCTCCCCAGCCTTTGGAAGTCACTGGCTTGTGTCCCCAGTCATGGTGCTGAATGGTATGTTCTTTCTTCCCATGGCTGCAAATGTTGTTAATGATCCAGGGAGGAGAGAGCCCTGAGCTAAGTTACTTTCAACAGGGAAACAAGAATAGGGCAGCAGCGCCACCCTTCTTTAACATGAAGAACTACCGGAGAGAAAGAAATGCTAGGTGGATAAATATATCATTTCACTATACTTAAATGAAAGCTTTTCCCACTTCCATCTGAAATGCAAAAAGAAATGGGTCACGTAGCTCACTATATACCTATCACACAAAGCAAGGGAAGGAGCGTTTACTCATTATCTATTGCATCCAATCAATGCAAGCAACCAATAGGATATTCTGGTAGCAAAAACTACAGAAAGATGTTCAGCCTTCTAGTTTTCAGCATTTTGATGACCTACAGAGATCAGAAGAATTGTGTGATGGACAGATCCTCCCTTTATTTGATTCTGTGTAGACACAGCCTTTATACCACTGAAGAAAAGTGCTCTGAGAAAATAACAAAATTCATCCTTTTACAAAAAATTATAATTTCAGTTCAACCACTGCAAGCATGCTATGATTTTGTATGAGTAGCCAAGATAATCCACAGCCATCGTGGACATGGGTGTATGGCATATTACTTTTTCAAAAATAAAGCCTTTGAGTGGGGAAGTAAAGAAGAGTGTTTCTGTCAGTGTAGACCAGATTGACACAGTTACACAAAAATCACAAATCCATAAACCCCACCAGTCAGAGGTATTTCTCCAAGTCTGTGCAGAAGCATAATTGACAAAGTACTCCCTGGGAAATAAAAACAACAAAGAGCGAGTGCTCTGTGGGGGAGACATGTCCCTTTTGAAATATATGAGTGGGAGGAATGTACCAGTGAAACATTTCCAAGAAATTAAAAAGAAATTTCCTAGTACAAAGTAACACTTGACACAATAACACTAAGAGGATATCGCCCACGTTGCTTGCTCTGGCATGAGAAGAAACAGTGCTATCCACATTTTGAGAAGCCTCATTCAAATTCTCGTCATTTGAGTTATCCATATGTTCCAGGTGAGAAAATTGGACAATCATAGATGTGAACACAAGAAGGGATGCGCAGATCACCCAACCCAACCCTCTCATTTTACAGTTAAGGGAGAGAGGCCCAGAGTGAGGGGGCTAACACAAACTAGCAGAGCAGCTAGTATCAGGTTGGAGATTGGAACCCAGGTCCCCCAACTCAACTTTTGCAATTTTTCAAGTCTTATCTCATAAAGCTGTCTCCAGCACAGAAGTTCTCCCAGTGGAGACACAGCTGATCCTCACAGCCATTTGGCATGGAGGTCAATAACCCCCAGTGATACCAACAACAATCAAGACTTAACTACAACAAGGCTGTATACACAGTCCACAAAGGGGTGCACCAAGAGTGTCCACCTCAGGTACTGGGGAGGCAGAGCTACAGGGCCATATAGGACACCTAGCACACAAAGCTACTCTACCAACTCAGGGAAGCAGCAAAATATGCAGAGACAAAGGAACAGGTCACAAATGAAAGAAATGAAAGAAAACAAATGACTAGAGTTCAAAATCATGGTTATAAGGTTTTTCAAGAATTTCCTAGAAAAGATGATAAATTTAGCAAGACCCAAGAGGAGATGAAAAAGGACCAAGGAGAAATTAAACATACACTGACTGAAATAAAACATATTATACAGACACCTAACAGCAGACTAGAGGAATGCAAAAATCAAGTCAAAGATCTGAAATGTAAAGAAGCAGAAAACACTCCACTGGAAAAGAAAAAAGAATCCAAAATTTTGAAGATAGTGTAAGGAGCCTCTGGGACAACTTCAAGCGTACCAACATCAGAATTATGGGGGTGCCAGAAGAAGAGAGAGAGCAAGATATTGAAAACCTATTTAAAGAAATAATGACTAAAAACTTCCCCCATTTGGTGAAAGAAATAGACTTACAAGTCCAGGAAGCACACAGAACCCCAAACAAAAGGAATCCAAAAAGGACCACACCAAGACACATCATAATTAACATGCCAAGAGCAAAAGATAAAGAGAGATTATTAAAAGCAGCAAGAGAAAAACAGCTAATTACCTACAAGGGAGAAGCTGATTTCTCAACAGAAACTATGCAGGCCAAAAGGGAGTTGCAATAAATATTCAAAGTAATGAATAGCAAGAACCTACAACCAAGATTACTCTACACAGCAAAGCTATCATTCAGAATTGAAGGGCAGATAAAGAGCTTCACAGATAAGAAAAAACTAAAGGAGTTCATCAGCACCAAACCAGTATTATATGAAATGCTGAAAGGTATTCTTTAAGAAGAGGAAAAAGAAGAAAAAGGTAAAGATAAAAGTTATGAGCAACAAATACATATCTATCAACAAGTGAATATAAAAATCAAAGTGAATTAAAAATCTGATGAACCGAATAAAATGGTGAATACAATAGAATCGGGGCATAGAAAGGGAGTGGACTGACAATTCTCAAAGGAAAAGAGGTGAGGGCGGTGTGGAAAGAGACTGGACAAAAATCGTATACCTATGGATGAGGACAGTGGGGAGGTAAGGGCAGAGAGTGGGGTGGGAACCGGGTAGAGGAGAGCTATGGAGGAAAAAAAGAGGAACAATTATAATAATCTGAACAATAAAGATTTATTAAATTAAATAAAACCAAAAAAAGAAAATATTTTTATCTCTATATCCTAATACCTAACACAGTGCCCAATCAACAATACTTATTTAATAACCAGAATATTGGTATTGAATGCTTATTTACTTTGCTATTTCACTTTTTATGAGTATATGCATTCTCTCATCTCCCAAGAAAGTTTCTAGTTCTTTGAATTTAAGGCTATTTCATTTGAAAAGTTAGGGGCTATTGTGAGATGAATATTTTATAACTCAGATATTTTTGCAAGAGTCTAAGTGTCCCCACAAGCTCTGCCTGAATTCTGCCACATTCTACCCCATGGCACAGTGACAGGGAAGTACTTCTCAACTCTGACGCTGTGGTGCATGGATGGATTTTGTCCACCAGGTAGCTCTGGGAAGGAACATGGCAACAGTGTACAGGATGAGTCAGCACTGGACACCCCTATCCCGGAATAGCAAGTCTTTCCACTAAGGTAAGCAGAACCCCATTCCCATTCCTGCCATGGGGAGATGGCATCCCTGAAGAAGTACAATAGAACGTAGGACCAGGGTGTAGGTTATCTCATTCTCTCATCCCAACTATGATGATTTCTTAGCAAACACAAAGGGTCAGTCCAATGTAGGAAGAAGATCAGAGAATGGGGCTGCTTTATTAATATTTCCAAATTAATTTATCTTCAGGTTTATTCATAATGTTATTGTCCTATAGATTGTTTTGGTTCCAACGAGTCAGAAAAAGGATGATACATATATCTTTACTCATTTATTAGACTTTTTCTGTGGAAGACACATTTCTAAGTACTTTGCGTATTTTTATCTCATTAAATACATTCGCCAGCTCTGTTGTATACTAGGGGAAACTGAGGTACAACCGCATTAGGACCTTGTCTGAGATCATATGGCTAATAAATAGTAGAGAAGTCCTTAATTTCCTCACTTGGTGTTAAGCTGAAACTCCATGAGAGCAGTCCCCATAGTGTGTGTATGTGTGTGTGGAGGGGGGGTGAGGGGGAGGCATGCACGTATGTGCGCACTACTGTGCTGGAAGAAAAATAAATTAATAAATGAATAAGAGGGAAAAGGGTTATCTCAAGAGTAAAAAGACTAAGCCTACATAAATAAATATGAATTGGCCAACCTTTTATTCGGAATTTTGACAATAATTTCTCAGTTTCCATACGTCTACTACTTTTCAATAAGTACATAAAGAGAGTTAGAGTTGGCCTGTTTGTTTGTTTTTTCTAGCCATAGTAGGACATAAATAAAAGAACTCAAAACTTGCCAAAATTTCAATTCCTTCCCCATCAGGAAGGTAGGAGCCTCTGGGCCCTGTGGATTTAGAGTGCACAGAAATTGGGTTTATTAAGAAAATACTAGAGTTGCAGCACTAGAATAAATCTCCCTGTCATCTAGCCCGCCTCCTGGCTTCAAGCACAGAAATATTTAAGTCAGCCAATACAGAACCTTGAGTCTAAGGAAGAACAGCTTTATACAAGAAAGCCAGGAAAGATAAGCCTCTTATTGCAATTCTGATTCTCATGAAGTTGGAAGAGACTTTCAGGGATCAACAGCTATTCATTTATTTGTCAAATATTTGGAGCTCTGAACACTTTTTCCTATGAATGTAAAAGTAGGTTCCCTTTTTGAATAGCTATAAACTTTAGTTGTGAAGCAAGAAAGGCCTATGATAAAGAGACCTCATGCTCTTTTAATCTCTAAAAATTGAGAAGCTAGCTTAATAGTATTTGCAGTATATATTCTTTGCCTCTTGCTGAAATTCCTTAATGACTGCTCAATGTGGTTCTGCACGGTGGAAACTCCTGTGTGTTGTGGATACAGAGTATGCTCTAACTCTGGTGAATTCAACTTAGCACTAAATGTTCCCTCAAAAAAACACATTACTCCTCTCTCACTTCCTGAGACTTCACTACTACTTTGACTGACATCACTCTGATAATGAGCTACAATTCTTCATTGGAAATGACCCATAAACAGTTTTCGGTGGCCTATCATGAAAGCTAGCATTAATTAGGTCATTCACCAAATCCAGTTAGTAAGAGATTCCTATTCAGAAATCTTTCCAATTTTCAGGCCAATGTAAATCAGACCGATCTACATTTGTACTAAGAAATGGTTGTCATCTAAAGAATATCCTTTTCATGGCAATAAGTCAATTGTAATTAGTGTTTGGGGCTAAGCTCTCTTCTGCCAATGAAGGTCACTCACATTTATTTCTGGGAAACAGCAAAGAGTCTTCTCATGAGGCTCATGATTAGGTACTACACACTAAGCCAAAACACTGTGTAAGCTTTTAGTCACTACCACAGAGGCCACCAGGCAGTGCCACCTAATTCTGCAAAGCCTGTGGTATCTACTGGCATTTTACAGCCTGCCACAGATATACCAGGTGTAGAGCTACATGGTGATCTGTGCCACATATTTATTTCTCTGCTTTTATAAACCTTACCTATTATCACCTATTATCAAAGATGCAGGTATGTGTGTGTGTGTGTGTGTGTGTGTGTGTGTGTGTGTGTGTATGGCTGAGGAGGAAACAGACCTGATGGATAGATTGTAGGCAGTATTCAAATTCACCTTTAGGATGAGTTCTCTTCCAGAAGTGACCTCACTCCAAGCAACTATCCTCCTGGAAGGTGGCCTCACCTGCTCTCTGGGCATGCTCAGTAGGTATTCTTATAGCTAAAGTTGGGGCCCCAAGTTTTCACCAGAATCAATGACAGAATAAATAGGATTTCAATTCAATAATGTTTCTAACCACAAAAGAAATTTAATACGGAGTTTTAGAAATTTCAATCCCATATGCCAATATAAAAATGTCAGCCTTTGTCAATTTATGGAGAAAAATGAAATTATTATGAATGAAGATGAAGGTTCATAAGCAAAAAATGTAATTGATGTTATGTTTAACAGATGGATACTAGTTTCAAAAAACTTGAATTTGTAATAGGTATAATGTTGAATGATAAGAAATATAATAGCTACTTTTGTCTGAAAGATATGAGCAAATGTCAAATAATATTAATTGAATGGAAAAAACACTAATGAGAGAAGAAAGAATATATTCTTTGTTCAATGTGTCACACATAGAAAATAGAGAATGATATCAGGAATAAGAATGCATTGGAGAGCCTGTGGTATATTGTAAATGCTATTCAACAAACATATTATGCAAATGAAAAATCTATGTTACAATACTTTGAAAATTAGTGATTTTTTTTCTACACTCTGATTTAATGAAGTGAAAAGGAGGTATCTAAAGAATGTGGATACTTAGAAATAAAATATGTGACTCAGAGTTTGTTTTCAATTATTTATGCTTAATCTCTCCTTTTAACCTATCAATTGCAATTCTTTCCCTTTTTTATGTTACTTCTTCTCAACTTTAACAACAGATCTTCAAACCAGTCTTGGGGCTCTGAGATACCTTCAGAGTCCTTTGAAGTTAAATGCACTTTACCCTATGACACCTGGATTTTCCACCAGTCACTAACCATAATAATCATTATAACCTTCCAAATATATGAGCCTTTTAAATATAACTCATGTTAAAGGGCAGGAGCAGAATAGTTTTTAAAGTAATTGGTTTTCCAATTAAAATCAGTCTCTTGTGCTAAAAAGTCACAATGTTGAAAATCATCCTGTCAAAATAGTCCTTGGCTCTAGATAAAACTTGTATTTTTAGCTCTGACAAATGTTAATTGAAATCAGCTTTAGGAACATCAGTGGATCAATGAACTTGACATTTGTAGGCTATCCCATTACAGCAGGTATATAAACTGAGCAACTATCTTCAATATTGCACCAGTTTTGGAAATCACTTTCTTAGTGGACAGTATCAAATTGATTGAAAGGAAATTTAGTCATTTAATAATAACATCTGAATTAGGAAGTAGATGGTTTTGGTTCTCAATTAGCTTCTTGTGTCTCCTTCTAAAATTTCTCTGTGCAAATAAGATCAAGTATTCATATATATTCCAATTCCTCTTCCCTTCTTTTAAACAAACCATTGAAGATTATACACATTCTTCCAAACCTTGCTTTTCTCATTTAACAATATAGCTTGGACATCTTTCCGTGTCAGTGTTGCAGAACACCAAAGAAAACCAAGGACACTTCAAAGAAGGGGAGGGAAACTGTTTAATACACCGGCAGACTCAGGGAACAGCCTTCCAAATCTGAGTGAAAGGACACGCATCAGGCTTTCCTTTATATCTCCCTGTGATCTATGTCCCACAAACATGGATTATGCTTTCAGTCCTTTTCTCGGGCCTTGCAAGAAGGCCCCCAGGTGTTGGGGGTCTCCAGGCCATATCTGATGGTCTGGCCTGGCGCCAGCGTTAATAACCCTCCCTCTGGGGCAGTGCACTGTTCACAGTAACAGGTTCTGCAAGACCAGTATCCAAGAAGGAGGTGGTGACTTAATTATAGGTTATCAAGAATGTACACTGAGCTTGCTGGCATGAATTCAGATCACTATCCCCCAAATACCAGGGTTACATTGGAATTAGCTCTTTTTTAGCTTTATCATTAGTATTGAAGAGTTCCCTCTTTCTTCCATGCAGCTGTATAATATTCTATAGGGTAGATGTACCAAAATATATTCATCCAACTTCCTATTGGGTTGCTCTCAGGCCTCTAATAATACAATCAAACAGCAATGAATATAGTTTTATATATGTCATTCCACATAGGAAGGATGGATTCTCAGAAATGAGATTAAGCTAAAGGCACATGCATTTGAATTCCAGAGGGTTTGTACCAGTTTACTTTTCAACCAGACCCCACTTTAGAGACTAAGAAGACTGAAAGATAAAATCACTTACTAGTTCCCTCAACTGGGTAGTGGATGTGTGATTCTGACAGCTCAGCATCCAAAACCCCGTGGCAGTGCTCTATTTACATGAAGTTGGCCAGCACTGTGCTCCAGGAATCCAACTGGAAGATCTCTGAAACCTCTTATCAAGTAACCAGTTTTGGAAAACCAAGCACTACATTTTCTCACCTGTGTTTTCTAACCCAGTTGCTGTATCTGTGTTTCATCCTACCAGACAAGAAAAAAAAAAGGAAAAGGAAGGAGGAGAGGGGAGAAATGTTTGGGCAGAAGGTGAGAAAAAGGAAAAAAATAAGCAGAGCAGGAGCAATAACATAAAAGTCACCTTGTGCTATAAAACAGATTGACTGCATTAGTGTGTGTCTTCAAAAATAGCGAGCTCATTAACAAATGCTGTAGTAATTTGCATTTTCACACTTAAGTAATTACTTGGTTTAATACTGTCTCCATCTATTGCCATCCAAGTTGGTTTTACCATCATCCTTTAAACTGTAGCTCACAAAAATTACAGCCAGTAGATATATTTTGGAAGCTGTAAAACTCCATATGTACAGATCATTAACAGGCTTATATGTTTGCTCGATCTGCCTCTCAGTCTGTCTGGCCTCTTAATCCTTGACTGCTTCATACTAGCTCAGCAAGAATCAGCTCCCTTGATGATGGGTAGTTTACCTAACAGACCAAAAAAAAGTCATAAAACATCCAATCTTCTGCCACATCCAAATATCTTTGGTTATCTGGTTGCACTCAAGTCCAAAGCTAAGGGTATGAAGTATGCATTGCTCTCTTGTCAAAAAGAATTGAAAATAAATGCTGAGTGTTTTACACTGAGGAGATGTTTAGTAAATAGTGGTTAAGATCTTTAAAGGAATTAAAGCAATTAAAAATAACTACACTTAATTACTATCAACCAACATTTTTCTTTTAAAAATGGGGCATTGTCAGTTGGCAACTACTTGTTTTGGAATCATAGGAAGTAAGAAGAAGAAAGAATTAACATTCGTTGACTGTTGACAGCCTACAGTTTGTAAGACTCAGAAAATTCTTTAATCTAAAATGCAGCTGACATGGTTCCAATCGGAGTAGATGCCCCAAATCCATTTGAGCCTCCTGTCCATCCCAATAAGCCTTTTGAACTTGGGAAAGATGAGATGCAGGGGGATAGAGTTTTGGAGAGTCTCCATGGTTTACTGCAAGGATGTGCCACTGCAAAGGGGAGCCCATCAGCTTTGTATGTCTGTCTTCAGGTCAAATGCTCAAAGAGAGAGATTACTTTGTGCAGACAAAACAACAAGCAGCAACCCCAAACACCTGATTTGTGCAAGTGGAAAACAAATATCCATAAAGCTAACAAACTGTTTTTGTAATCTGAAATACAGTAATTGGAAAATAACTCAGAAGGCCATGCCTCTTCTCTCTTCCTTACCCATTACACCATTCACACAGCCAAGCTGTATTTTGTGGGTTTTAACTTCAATGAGGATTTTGTAGCTAATTTCACTTTCTTCACGTTTTAAAACCCCAAAATATCTGGCTTAAATAGTATGTGTGTTCTAGTTTGGAAAATTAATTCAACTAGCTGTGATTCCTCACTCTGATGAACAGATGGCAAAGGAAATTGCAAAATTTAACACATACACAAAAGGTGTTAATTTCTTAAAGTATCAACTAACCAGAAAAAAAAGCAAGTCAGTTGCCTGTCCTTTCTGTACATATCAAGATGTGGCTTTGCAGAGGTGACATTTTTTATATGTGGTATATGAAATTTTTTTACTTATTACTTTATGATCACATAAACTTCCACATCTTTCACATGAATAGCTCGAAAATCACCTGGCAGAGTTTTGTGGCTTTAAACATTTAATGTAGGCAATTCCTCATTGTATAACCACTGGTTTACATAGATTACATAAGGTCTCTGTTCTCATTCTTCTTCCTTACAGTTATTCCACTACTTTTAAAAATTCCAACAAAAAAAGCAGAGATGTCAGAAAAAGATGTTTAGTCCAATTTATGTAAAAATAATCCTATCTAATAAAAGAGTAATATGCAAATTAACCATTACTCCATTACAGCCACAAGCCACAACCACCAACCACACCTGCCAGCCAATCAGGAGCAAGTATGCAAATTAACTCCAACCAAGATGGCTGCTGCCACAGAAAGAGCAGGAAGAAGGCTTGGGTTTCCCTGCTGATGGAGGAAGCCAAGCCTTCCACACAGCCTAGTGGGCCCAGGCCTCCACTCATGGCTACAAAGTTTGAATTATAGAAGATAAAAAAATTCCAACAGAAATGGTTGCTGCCATGGAGCAAGCAGGAGGCTTGGCTCCACTCCAGGCTACAAAGTTTCAATTGTAGAAGATAAATAAATCCCAGATACTAGGGCCTCCACTTCAGTTGCTGGGGGCATGGCCTGCCTAAAAATCACCACAGGCCCCTCGCCAGGCCGCCCATGCCCCAAGGGAACTCCCACCCTGATCCGGGACATCTTCAGAGCAAATCAGCTGGCCCCCACCCATGCACCATGCCTCTATCCAATCTAATAAAAGAATAATATGCATATTGGCCATTACTCCAGCACACAATATGGCTGCCCTCATGTGGTCAAAGATTCTGCCCCACGTAGACATAAGATAGCTGTCACAAGATGGCCAGCAGGGGAGGGTAGTTGGGAGGGACCAGGCTTGCAAGGGCAGGCAGTTGTGGGCAATCAGGCCAGCAGAGGAGAGCAGTTGGGAGGGACCAGGCCTGAAAGGGAGGGCAGTTGGGGCAATCAAGCCTGCAGGGGAGGGCAGTTAGGGGTGACCAGGTCAGCAGAGGAGGGAAGTTAGGGACAAACAGGCTGACAGAGGAGCAGTTAGACATCAATCAGGCTGGCAGGGGAGCGATTAGGGGGTGATCAGGCTGGCAGGCAGAAGCATTTAGGGGCAATCAGGAAGGCGAGCAATTGGCAGCCAACAGTCCTGGATTGTGAGAGGGCTGTCTGACTGCCCGTTTAGGCCCCGTCCCAATAGGATCGGGCCTAAATGGGCAGTTGAACATCCCTCGAAGGGTCCCAGATTTGAGAGGGTGCAGGCTGGGCTGAGGGACACCCTCCCCCCCCCTCACCCCCCCGTGCAAGAATTCCGTGCATGGGGCCTCTAGTATAAAAATAAAAACAATTGATTGACAGATATGTATGCAAATATAAGAGAACCTTCTGGAAGAATATACTCCAAACCAGTGGACCCTGCTGTTAAAAGAAGTGGAGTAATTAGAAAGGGTGATGCTTTTCACTTTAACTCAATGTATTTTAGCCATTGCTTAAGTTTTTAATAGAGTGAGATGTATTTATGCAGTACCTGGAATCAATGACCTAAAATAAAACTTATTGTTTCATTAAATTCCAATTATAGAGTGTCGGTCTACACTGCAAAGACTACATGCTGCATTATATTCCCCAAAGAGTCATAACCTCCCAGAAAAACTATTCTTTTGGATGTAGAGTTATCATTGATGTCAAAGGGAATAATCCAAGAAAAGAGTCTTTTTGTATAAAGTTTAGGAAAGTGCAGCTGCTCTAAACCTTTGCTGCTTTTGTCATTGTATTTTCCTGCAGTGAAAGAGGAATATTATCCATCTTCAGTGTTTTCCACTTGTCTCCTCTTTTTACACAGCGAAGACTCAGTACAATCAATTCCAATCAGGTTTGTTCCCTTGTCCTTTTGGATTCTTTCAAAGAATGTTCTTTTTCAAAGCCAATATCTTTGTGCTATTAACCTTTGAACATTCCTTTGCCAGAGCCACACATCAGATTGAATTCTGATCACTCACCCTCAACCTTTCACTTCTCTCCTATTGCTTCGCCTGGCTCTTTCCCAAGCTTTTCAAACAGCAAGCCTGCAGTCAAACACTGGCACATCTATGCAGACTATTCTAAGAAACAAGCCTTAAAAAGCATTTCCTAGTATTGGATCAGGAAATCCATTGATTCCTCCCCTCCAAGAATAAATTAAATTGAAAACTCCTGTAGGCCACCATCTTACTCCATTCAGCTGGGATTCATTGAGTCTTGCATTGTGGCATTTACAATGACAAGAAAAAGTTCATGTCCTCAAGCATTTTACAATCCAGCAAAACCAAAACAGCATCCTTCAACCCCCTGACTCATTTCTACTAGAATGTATCTACCTCTTAGCATCTTCAGAGATTTTTTATTTTTTTAAATTGTGGTAAAACATATGTAACATATAACTTGCCACTTTAATTATATTTCAGTGTGTAATTCAGTGGCATTAAGTACATTTTCAATGCTGTGCAACCATAACCAGTATCTATTTCCAGAACTTTTTCAGAAACTTTGTACCCATTAAACAAAAACTTCCCATTGCCCATTCCTCAGCCCCTGGGAAACTCTATTCTACTTTATGTCTCTATGAAACTGTCTATTTCAGGTACTTTATACAAATGAAATCATACAAGATTTGTCCTTTTGTGTTTGCTTCTTTCATTCAGCATTATGTTTTCAAGTTTATCCATTTTGTAGCAGGTATCATAATTTATTTCTTAAGGCCATGTAATATTCCATTGTATAGATATACCATGTTTTGTCCCTCCATTCCTCTGTTAATGGACACAGGAGTATCCTTTGACTGAAGGTTTTTTATTGAGTAAATCTTTTTCAGATTTCAACAAATGCTATATTTGATTTGGTTTGAAAAACTCAGATCAGCCTTTTTCAAGTCTCCTTAGTCTCTCTGATAAGATTACACCACCAGATAGAATGAAAGCAAGTCATAGTGGAGTAAAACTATGTACAGGATAGGTTTCAGTTTTAACAGAGCACAACTTTTGCTAACATTGACACCTCCAACTTCAAACACATACACACAATCATTCACACACACACACTCATTCACACATACATACAAGCACACACATACATAATACCACCACCACCCCCCTCACACACACACACACACACACACACACACACACACACACACACACACACATTCATGCTATTATTCGTGTCCAGTGGATAGCATGCCAGGCTTTGTTTTACAATTAAAGAAGGAAAAGTCTTTTCCATTGGACTATGAGGCCAGAAAAGTTTCAGAGGAGAATGAAGAGCATGGGATGCTGTCTGTTTCTCTTCAAGCCTTCTGGGTTTGACCCCTATTATTGAAGAGATGAGGGTTGCAACATAAAATATTGTACAGAATACTGTTTAGGGTTTGTTTGTTTTTTTGAGATTTTCAAAATAAGCAGAGTTGCTTCAAGGCCAAAAATGACACTAGGAATCTGAGCTGGGAAGGCCTTCTCACCTCTGAAAAAATCCAGCATTGAGGATTTGGGAGCACACAGCTGTTCTCCTCTAGGGCCATGGCGGGCTTTGCCTTCTCTTTCCTCCCAGGGGCTCTGTGGGCCGGAGAGAGTTAGAGCAGGAGAGCAGAGCAGATGTGGCAGGGCCCACAGGTGACAAAGTGCTGTGTGGATGTCTGAGGTGTCTGTGAGGGAATTGCTGGTAAACACTTTAAGGAGAAATGTCATTCTGCTATTATGTACAGGGACTATTGTCTGATACTACAATACCATTAGTACAAACAGAACTGCCACTAGGTCTATTCTAATCATGATTCTGGCATTTAACCATCAAATTCTGAGCCTCTGTGGAGATGGGTAAATGTTTAAAGAAACCTCCTATTAAAAATCGTGGGTCCCAATGTCAGCAATATAAAGACCATTATTTTTCAGAGTGCTTATAAAATCTGCTCTAAATGACAATATGGTAATTAGCAGTTGATGTTATTTGCCACATGAAAAATACTGAACATGCTGAAAATAATATCACCATCAACACAATTTATTATGGTATTATAAGTAGTTATTTACAAAATTAAAAGATGATAACTTGTAGTTCTTTGAAGATGTGATCTTAAAGAAATAGTCAACCTGTTTCAATGAAAGACATGCCATATATACATTATATAAAATATAAGGTGAGGTATATTCTCTATCAATTTCTTACTAAAAAGAATGACTTTATATTCCAGTCTAGACAATAGTTCATATGATAAGTAACCTCTCTATTCTTTTATCTTATTTATTTATTTGTTTGTTTGTTTTTAAATTTAATAAATCTTTATTGATCAGATTATTACAATTCCTCCTCTTTTTCTCCCCATAGCTCCCCTTCATCTGGTTCCCATTCTACCCTCTGCCCTAACCTCCCCCTCACTGTCCTCATCCATAGGTATACTATTTTTTGTCCAGTCTCTTCCCACATCCCCCTCACCGCTTTTCCCCTGAGAATTGTCAGTTCACTCCCGTTCTATGCCCCTGATTATATTATATTCACCAGTTTATTCTGTTCATCAGATTTTTAATTCACTTGATTTTTGGATTCACTTGTTGAAAGATATGTATTTCTTGTTCATAATCTTTACCTTTTTCTTCTTCTTCCTTTTCTTAAAGAATATCTTTCAATATTTTACATAATACCAGTTTGGCAGTGATGAACTCCCTTACCTTTTTCTTATTTGTGAAGCTCTTTATCTAACCTTCAATTCTGACTGACAGTTTTGATGGGTAGAATAATCTTGGCTGTAGGTTCTTGCTTGAATATTTCTTGCCACTCCCATCTGGCCTGCATAGTTTCTGTTAAAAAATCAGCTGAAAATCCTATGGGTGCTCCCTTGCAGGTAATTATCTGTTTTGTGTGTTTTTTCTTGCTGCTTTTATTATTCTCTCTTTGTCTTTTGCTCTTGGCATTTTAATTATGATGTGTGTTGGTGTGGTCCTCTTTGGATTCTTTTTGTTTGGGGTTCTGTGCACTTCCTGGACTTGTAAGTCTATTTCTTTCACCAGGTGGGGGAAGTTTTCAGCCATTATTTCTTCAAATAGGTTTTCAGTATCTTGCTCTCTCTCTTCTTCTGGCACCCCCATAATTCTTTTTTTTTAATTAAATCTTTATTATTCAGATTATTACATTTGTTTCTCTTTTTTTTCCCCTCCATAGCACCCCTCCACCCAGCTCCCACCCCTGCCTCCCTCTCCCATTGATCTCATCCATAGGTGTATGATTTTTGTCCAGTCTCTCCCTGTACAACCCTCACCCCTTTCCCCCTGAAAATTATCAGTCCACTCCCTTTCTGTGCTCCTGATTCTATTATATTCACCAGATTATTCTGTTGATCAAATTTTTAATTCACTTAATTTTTAGATTCACTGTTGATAGATATGTATTTGTTGTTCATAATTTTTTCTCTTTTACCTTTTTCTTCTTCCTCTTCTAAAAGAGTACCTTTCAGCATTTCATATAATACTGGTTTGGAGTTGATGAACTCCTTTAGCTTTTTTTTTATCTGTGAAGCTCTTTATCTGCCCTTCAATTCTGAATGATAGCTTTGCTGGATAGATTATTCTTGGTTGTAGGTTCTTACTATTCATCACGTTGAATATTTCTTGCCACTCTCATCTGGCCTGCATCATTTCTGTAGAGAAATCAGCTGACAGTCGTATGGGTGCTCCCTGGTAGGTAATAAACTGTTTTTCTCTTGCTGCTTTTAATATTCTCTCTTTGTCTTTTGCTCTTGGTATTTTAATTATGATGTGTCTTGGTGTGGTCCTCTTTGGATTCCTTTTATATGGGGTTCTGTGTGCTTCCTGGACTTGTAAGTCTATTTCTTTTACCAGATGTGGGAAGTTTTCAGTCATTATTTCTTTAAATAGGTTTTCAGTACCTTGCTCTCTCTCTTCTTCTGGCACCCCCACAATTCTGATGTTGGTACGCTTGAAGCTGTCCCAGAGTCTCCTTACATTATGTTCACATTTTTGGATTCTTTTCTCTTCTTGCTTTTCCAATTGAGTGTTTTCTGCTTCTTTATATTTTAAATTTTTGACTTGATTCTTCCTTTCTCCCCTCTGCAGTTAGGACTCTGTATAATATTTTTTATTTCAGTCAGTGTATGTTTAATTTCTATTTGGTCCTTTATCATCTTTAGTTGGACCTTTTCCATCTCTAGTTGGCTCTTTTGCATCTCTAGTTGGTCCTTTTTCATCTCCTCTTGGCTCTCGCTTAGTTTATCCAATTTTCTAGCATATTCTTGAAAAACCTTAAAAGCGTTGTTTTGAACTCTATATCCAGTCGTTTTTTTTCCTCCATTTCTTTTGTTTGTGATCCCTTCCCTTGTCTCGGCATTTTCACTATGTCGGGGAAACTTCTGTGTTGAATTCAGCCTTATGATACCAGACGTGCAAAGCCGCAGAAGCCTCTGTTGAGCTTGGGATGGGTGGAGTCTCAGGGCTTAAGGGACCGCCTTGCCTTCCAGTCGGCCCCGCCCTCCACAGCCCCTGAGTCTCACGTGACTGGGTAATCGCTGGAGTGGTCCTTGTGCGCGTGCCAGCAGTGCCTCTAGACCGCTGCCTTTCCAGCTCCCCTGCACACCAGGACCACACGAGTCTAGGTGTCCAGGGTTTCGCCCGAAACAGGGGCCCTGTGGACTCAGAAGTGGCACAGTTGGGAGGGTCTGTCTCCCGCTCACTCGCGAAAGCCAGTGGCACAATCAGCAATCTGTCCTCCGCAGCGCCGTGCACGTGCGTGACCAGACCTCCGATCTTTTGCGACTCCCCTAAATTTCTGTGTACTTCTCCCTTTTCACAGTCTAAACTACCCCCATATGAGTTTCAGCTGGATCTGGGGTTTAGTGTGGTAAGATACGGGGTTCAATACCGTTGGGAGTCTCCATTTCCCTCCCGCCAGAGAAAGCCAGCCAGATACTCCGGCACCCGCTCTCTCAGCACGCATGTCTCTGTACCTCAGCTTTTTGCAGCTCCTCTGGGTTTCTGTGAGCCCCTCTCTTTCCTTCTAGCTGTAGAACTTACACTCAGCCAGCTTTCCTGTGTTTCTGGATTATGTCCGTTTTTTTAGTTGTAGGTTTGAAATTGTTGTGCGAGGCAGCAGTGTAGGTGTTTACCTATGCTGCCATCTTGGATTCTCCACCCCCATAATTCTGATGTTGGTATACTTGAAGTTGTCCCAGAGGCTCCCTACACTATCTTCAAATTTTTGGATTTTTTTTTCTTTTTACTTTTTCAGTTGAGTGTTTTCTGCTTCCTTGTATTTTAAATCTTTGACTTGATTCTTGCGTTCCTCTAATTTGCTATTACGTCTCTTTATAATATTTTTTATTACAGTCAGTGTATGTTTAATTTCTACTTGGTCCTTTTTCATCTCCTCTTGGGTCTTGCTAAATTTATCCATCTTTTCTAGGAAATTTTTGAAAAACCTTATAACCGTGGTTTTGAACTCTATATCCAGTTGTTTGTTTTCCTCCATTTCTCTTGTTTGTGATCTGTTTCTTTGTCTCTGCATTTTTGCTGCTTCCCTGAGTTGGTAGAATAACTTTGTGTGCTAAGTGTCCTATATGGCCCCGTAGCTCAGTCTCCCCAGTTATCTGAAGTGGAAACTCTTGGTGCACTCCTTTGTGAACTGTGTATACAGCCTTATTGTGGTTAAATCTTGATTGTTGTTGGTATCACTGAAGATTATTGACCTCCATGCCAACTGGCTGTGAGGATTAGCTGTGTCTACACCAAGAGAACTTCTGTGCTGGAGTCAGCTTTATGAGATAAGACTTGCAAAATTGCAAAAGCCTCTGAGCTCAGCTTGGATGGGGTGGAGTCTTAGGGCTAAGCAGACAGCCTTGGCTTCTCGTCAGCCCCTGAATCTCAGTGTCCCTTGGTAATCGCTGCAGCCCACTCTGTATGCACTCATGTGCACGCCTCCAGATCTCTGCCTTTCACAGCTCCCTTGAGTTTCCATGCACTCCTCCCTTTTCCTGACAGTCCAGACTTGCCTCTGTATGAGTCTCACCTGGGACTGGGGTTCAGTGCAGTCAGGAGTCTTCGTCTTCCTCCTGCTAGAGAAAGCCAGTGGCACACTCAGCAGTCAGTCCTCTCTGTGTGCAGTCACCCGTGCATCTCCAGACCTCTGTCTTTCATGGCTCCCCTGAGTTTCCATGCACTCCTTCCTTTTCCTAACAGTCCAGACTCTCTGGTATGAGTCTCACCCAGAATTGGGTGCAGTGCAGTTGGAACTGGGGTTCAGTTCAGTCAGGAGTTTCCACCTCCCTCCCACTAAAGGAAGCCAGCCAGGAAATCCACCACCCATCCTCTCCACATATGTATCTTCATACCTCACCTTTTTGCAGTTCCTCTAAGTCTCTGTGAGTCCTCTCTTTCCTTATAGTTATAGAATTTCCACTGAGCCAGCTTTCCTGTGGTTCTGGATGATGCCCGTTCTATCCTTTAGCTGTAGTTTTGAAATTGTTGTGTAAGGCAACAGTTTAGGTGTTCAGCTATGCCACCATCTTGGTTTCTCCCTTACCTTATTTATTTAGAGAAGACATATAGTTAGCAAAGGCAGGTAAGGTCATGCCATGATAACTAATAAGCACCAAAGTATTAGATATGTTAACACAGTTTGTTTTTTTTTGGTTTTATTGATTTTAGAAAGGGGTGGAGGAAAAGAGAGAAGAGAGGGGGAGAGAAAGGGCACAAAAGAGAAAAAGAGAGAGAGAAACATCAATGTGAGAGAGAGACACAATGATCAGTCTCCCACCATACTTGCCCCAACCAGGATTAAACCCACAATCTTCCTGTGCAAAGGACAGCACTCCAACAAACTGAGCCACACCAGTCAGAATCACCTTAAGATTTCTTGTTCACACTACATGACCCTCATAGGATGGTAGATCTGTTTCACATGGTCATTCACGGACCCAGGATAACAGAGGCTCCACCGGCTTGTAACTGCACCCCTTGGATGTGTGGCTTATTGACAATGGTACAAAAAACTTGCACACGGACTTTCCCTCTCTTAACCAGGAAGGGACATGATCATGACCTCTGGTGTTGCATTGATTAGAGCCCCTGACTGGAGTTCACCTAATTGCAAGGGCTCTGCGAAGTATAGGAAAAGAAATACAATATGTGCTGACCCTTAGAGTCTCTGCCACAACACATTAGCCTAACATTACCTAAGTCAATTAGTTTGGAAAATATGATAGAGTTCAGTTGACAAAATTGATTTTAAAAGAGGGGATAATAAATTTATCACAAATTCAGTTAGATGTTTTTAGGAAGCAAACTTATAAAAGATCACTGAAAAGCAACACAATTTATGGTAATATTGTACAGATCTCAACAAGACACAGAGTAAAGTTCAAAAATAATGAACAATCTACACTAATAAAAGAGAAAATGCAAATTAACCATCACACCACCACACACAAGCCATACCCACCAGCCAATCAGGAGCGAGTATGCAAATTAACCCAACCAAGATGGTGCCTAGCCACGAACTGGAGCAAGAAGGAAGCTTGGGTTGCCCCTGGCGATGGAGGAACCAAGCTTCCTGCCCTGGCTGGCCCTGGCCTCAAGGCTACAAAGTTTCAATTATAGAAGATAAATAAATTCTAGATACTTGTTTCCAGACAGCCCTGGCCTCTGTTCAAGGAGGCACTGGGGGAAAAAAGAAAAAAGAAAAAAAGGAGGGGCCTGGACCTTGGGTCACTGGGAAGTGGTCAGGCCAGGATGGGATACCAGGGGCCATTGGGGGTAAGCAGACCAGCAGGGGGCCAGTTGGGAGTGAGTAGGCTGTCAGTGGGGATCACCTGGAGATGATCAGGACAGTGGGAGGGGGGAAATTTGGAGTGAGCAGGCCAGCAGTGGGGCAGTTTGGGGTGAGCAGGCCAGCAGGGAGGGAAGGTAGGAGCAAGCAGGCCAGAAGGGGTGGCAGTTGGGGGTGAGCAGGCTGGTACGGGGGACAATTGGGGGTGATCTGGCTAGCGGGGGGTCATTTGGGGGCAAGCAGGCCAGAGGTAAGGGGCAGTTGGGGCAAGCAGGCTGGCAGAAAGTGGTTAGGGACAAGGAGGCAGGCAGGCAGGTAGGTGAGTGACTGGAGCCAGCCATCCTGGATTGTGAAACTACCAGTTTAGGCCTGAATCCTTGTAAACTAGCAGTAGGACAACCTTTGAGGGGTCCCAGATTGAAGAGGGTGCAGACCAGGCTGAGGAACACCCCTTCTTTCGCCTACCCCCCTCCCATGCATAAATTTCATGCACTGGGCCACTAGTGTTATATAAATGAGTATTTATGAGCTGAAATAAAGTATTCATTGACAATATCAGACATAGTTTTAGGAAGATGATATTTTCAATAACTAAGGCAGATGTGAAAGTGTTGTGTGCTAGAAAAATATGAGCCTAGAAAAAGGAACATTCCTAAGTCAATCTCATTTTCTGTATAAACAAACATAATAAATATAACTAAAAGTCTGACCATTTAATTAATATTTATAAAATTCATATATTATTTGGCCTTATAAACCTTTTAAAATTATTTTAATAATGGTTAATATCACCTTAAATTTGTATTTGTACAATTTATAAAGTGAGTGACCGAGACTACAAAAGAGCTTTCTAATAAATGAAGGTAGCAGCAATCTGTATTTCAGGTTGCCAGTAACTGCTTAAATTCACCTGAAGAAAGAAGTTATAATCTGAGATCCTACTCTGAGCTATACAACCTAGTATTGATTACACAATGTCTTGAATTATGGGCCCTCTGCTGCACTTCAGATTGCTAAATCCTGCCTCCCCAAAGAGTGTAAATGGGCAGGAGTCAGGTTTGATCTAGTTCAGTGGTTCTCAACCTTTCTAATGCCACAACCTTTTAATACAGTTCCTGGTTACCCCAACCTAAAATTTTTTGTGTTGCTACTTCATAACTGTAATTTGGCTACTGTTATGAATCATAATGTAAATATCTGTGTTTTCTGATGGTCTTAGGCTCTACAGCAGCAGTTCTCAACCTGTGGTTCACAATTGTTAAATTCTGCCTCCCCAAATAGTTGTAAAGGGCAGAAGTCAGGTTTGATTTAGTTCAATCGTCTTTGTATCCCAGCAGCCCCAGCACTAACACTGTCCTGATTGCAGAGCAAGTCCTACTCTATTAATATTTCTGAGGTATTTGCAGTAGTTGCTCCTGACAATTTGACAAAAGCAGCAACCCGTGCAGCCTCAGCCATTCTGGATAATGAATGAATTTCTAATTAGGTGATCAATCTGATGCCAAGGAATTTGGAAATGCCAAAGTGGCACACGTTTTTATTATCCTCATTATATACCTCTTCCATCTTCTCATCTCACGTTTCTCTTAACATATTTCACTTGTTTCAAATATTCACCCTCCTGAGTAATTTTTCTCAAGGAAGACCAAAAGGAGGGAAAAAATGAATATTTTCAGCAGTGGCTCAGCACGTTTTTTGGGTTTCTATTGTGAAGTACAGAAAAAGATCAAAGTGTGTTTTAAAATTAATAAAACCATTTGATTTATGTGGCTAAGCAAGATAAATCACATTTCATGCAAGTCATCCTGTTAACATGAGCACAGAAATTTTTTATTTATCAGTATTTTCTCAAGTTACCAACAGATCAATGCCTGGTTTATTTGAATAATCTCAGATATATTTCCTTAGAAATTGTGAGATTTAAGGATGTCTCCAAAAGAAAGAGAGAGAATACAGCCAGAGTTCTCTCCAAAGAAACCTCTATACAAACCCTTCCTCTTCTACTTGCTCAACTCTTGGAGTGAGGGTGTCCCGAGTTGTGGAGCCCTGTCTTGACATTTCCTTTGAAAATCAGCCCTGAGGTAACTTGGCATCACACTTTGGGATTTCAGTTATCCTACCTTAGTGCTTAGTGGAATCTTGTAGTTTTAAATCCTATCTAATAAGAGAGTAGTATGCAAATTGACCATACCTCTGCTGCACCAACAAGCTATACCCACCAGCCACACCCACCAGCCAATCAGAGTGAGTATGCAAATTAACCCACCCAAGATGGCTAAGGCCAAAGAGAGAGCAGGAGGGAGGCTTGGGTTGCCCCTGGCGATGGAGGAAGCCAAGGTTTCCACAAACTCTGGCCAGCGCTTAAGGCAACAAAGTTTCAATGACTGTGCCAGCAGAAGGCTTGGCTCCCTCCAGGCTACAAAGTTTCAATTGTAGAAGATAAATAAATCCCAGATACCAGGGCTTCCACTTGGGTCGCTGGGGGCATGCCAGCCTGAAAACCACCACAGGCCCCTCTCCCAGGCCATCCCACACCCCAAGGGAACACCCAACCTGATCCAGGACACCCTTCAGGGCAAACCAGCTGGCCCCTACCTGTGCACCAGGCCTCTATCCTATCTAATAAAAGAGTAATATGCAAATTGACCATCACTCCAACACACAAGATGGCTGTCCCATGTGGTCAAAAGATCTTGCCCCCATGTGGACACAAGATGGTCATCATAAGAAGGCCAGCAGGGGAAGGCAATTGGCAGGGACCAGGCCTGCAAGGGAGGGCAGTTGGGAGTGATCAAGCTTGAAGGGCAGAGCAGTTAGGGTTGACCAGGCTGGCAGAAGAAGGAAGTTGGGGGTACCCAGGCCTGCAAGTGAGGGCAGTTAGGGGCAAACAGGCTGGCAGGGGAGTAGTTAGGGGGTGATCAGGAAGGCAGGCAGGTGAGCATTTGGGACCCAGCAGTCCTGGGTTGTGAGAGGGATATCCAACTGCCCGTTTAGGCTTGATCCTAGCTGGGCAGACCAGACATCCCTCAAGGGTTCCCAGATTGGAGAGGGAGCTGGATGGGCTGAAGGACACTCCCCTACCCCCCACCCCCACCACCACCGTGCATAAAGTTCATGCATCAGGCCTCTAGTAGTTACATAAAAGACAACATAAGGTCAGCTGGGCCTCCATAAGAAGGCTGAGGCTTGGTGCTCTAAGGGTAAAGTGTCCTATGAAAAATGCCAAAGCAGAATGAGGCAAACATGCAAATGTTTTGAAAAGGCCTAAGTCAAAAACAGCCATCAACCCAGAACCAAAGGCAGTAATGGCTTCATGAACATGGAACGGAAAAAAAAAAATCAGAATGTGGACCAAAATTAAATTGGAACAAGAAGAATTTAGGAATGAATTAGATTGGGAACATTTTCAGCCCACTTAAATGAGGTGGAAGACTTATGTTGGCGATCCTGGTTTGCTTCTTTCCATTTAATTTCCCAAAACAAGTTAGTTCTCCACCTGAGACAGACACACCCAAACAGATGCTCCCCAGGAGAATAATGTCACTTGGTATATCCTTTGATACCTAGGGCCACTATGGTTTTCCTGCTATTTAATGCAAGTCAAAGCATGTGACTTGTGACAGATTTTGCAAACAGCAACTCTACAGCTTATAGGAAACCATATAGCATTAGCATTCATTCTTGTTGTTGTTTCACCCAAGGATACTTTTTCCATTGATTGGAAAATTGAAATTGAAATATTTGCATTTGCATATATGCAATGAGAACTCTTGAGCTAAGCATTTTGGAAGTCTTTTCTTGGAGAATACTGAACACAGGAACACCAGACCGACTGTGTTTTTACAAACTGCAAAGGTGACCCTCTCAGAGTCACATGAATGGCATTTTCTGAAAATATGCATGGATCATACTATAATGCCAAATATATAGACTGGCTTGAGAAGCATGCCAAGTTTGATTACAAAAATAAAATATTAGTAAGCAACATAATACTTAGTTTCCAATAACTAGCCCCTAATTGTTCTTAAAAAACAAGAGCCTGGAAATTAAAATAATTTACCTGGAATAAAGAAAGAAATACTTTCTTATTTAAATTAGTTCACAGCCACTGTACTGTACGCCACTGACTGAACCCTTCATTTAGTCTGTGACTCAGTCCTGCTCTTTCCAAAGAATGGCCACTCCCTTCACCACATGACTGCTGCAGGAGCAACCCTTTCATACACAGTGACACAGATCCTGGCCACTTCCACTAGGCCCAGTTCTGAAATCCAGCGAACAGAATGAAGGGTAATGTAAAGACCTTTTTAGGTGAAACTAAAGGAGAAAAGTGTCCCATGTTCTTTCTTATTGATGATATAATGAAACCATATCTCATAGCTTGTTGAAATCAATACAATTCTATTCCCTAAACGTACAGCCTTCAAAAAAACTGTGTCTGTAATTCTTTCAATCCATGTATGGTATCACCATCGCTTAGAATTAAGTAAAAGGCACCAGCAAATGCCTTTTGCTGACAAAATGATGATTTCTGCACTAAGCAGTGTCTCTGATGGAAATCACCTTTATGTGGCATTGTGCAAAAACAAAAACATGACCCTAAAGGCTAAGTCAGGATGTCTGCACTCAAGTCCTCACCCTGCTGGTAAATGGCTGTGTGACTTTGGACAATGTGCTCTGGTTCCTATGTTTAAAGAGGTAAGTAAGCTGGTTCATTTTTCGGATTCCAATCTCTGTTACTCTGTACCTTCCTGACTATTGTGAATGGGCATCCACTCAGGAGCCACACACACAACACAATCCAGAGAGCTTGACCAGTCAGTCTCAAGCTATCCTCAAGCCTAAAATCTAAGCTCAATAAATATAGATTGGTAGGCCAGAATGTGTTTAGACCAATTTCTCATAAGAAAAACTTCTAAAAGTTCAAAACTTCAAGTCAGTTCTCTCCCCATCCTCCATCCCATACCCATACCAAAAAGTCACAGCTCTTCTGGGTTTTAACACAGATTTCAGCTGACGGGACCAGCCAAGATGTTCATGAGCCTGAAATTGCTATTCTCCTGGCACCTCTCCATCAGCCTCCGTTCTTCCATCTAAAAACCTCAGCACTTTCTTTGCGGCTTAAGTTACCACTCTCCTACTTCCAAAAGAGAATGAAAAGATGATTTATCATCTTGCTTTAATGACCACAAGAAATATTGAATTCTTCTGGTCAAAAGGAACATTTCCCACAGGGCATCATTTTAATCTTAATTACAAGTTTATGTATTATTCAGGCAATGCTAGAAACTTAGCTTTGGGTTAGCATTATACCATTAGTCTTCATTCATTCTCCTCGATCTTCCCCTCACTTCCAAATGATGGTCCTATTGCTTCTTTAATTACCCTTCAGTTAGAATCACCTTTCCCTAGGGTGCCTGACTGTCTCTGGCAGAATGCCCATGATTTCTCCAGCAAAAGGCTTGACTCTCCTCTGGACTCCTTGCTGACAAGAGTTAGGGATACAAACAAGCTATTTATCACTCCCAGGAATCCAGCAGAAGTGATCTCTCATAAGAAAGGATCATCAGGTTAATACAAAGATAGGTCTCTTCTTATGGTACATACATGCACACACACACACACACACACACACACACACACACACACATACACACACATCATGTAGATATCACACATATATACTCCCATACATACACACTTAAAGGATCAAATAAAGCCAGACAATTTTTCACCAGTTGCTCAAAGGTGCTTTATTAAGCTAAGATTTGAATAAGAGTATCTAAATACTTATCAAGTGCTTTCTGCATGCAGGTAATCTGACTGCACACCTGTGCCCATTAGCACCTGCTTCATCTGTATCCCCTCCAAAGCACTCCATCCTCCATGTGTTGTGAGATCCTTGTGGGTGAGTCTTCTTCATTTTTCGATGGATGGATGTTAAGCTGTAATGAACAAATTCCCTATCCCTCTACTCTGTCTCAGAAAGAGTCATAAAATGAAAAGAATTCAATTTGAAATTGATGCCACTCCTCATGGGACACAGAAGGGTCAATCTCATAGCCATGATGGTTTCTGTTTTGTTTTGTTTGATGCTAGCCTTCAGTAGGACAGGAAAGAGACAAATACTTCTCAGCACAATTAGGAGAATCTATTGTTTCTAAAGTGCCAGGACATACTAACAAAAAATATATATATATTCTTTCCTTTTTTAAGGGTATTTTTTCTTTATGGAGATATGACTTATACACTAGAGCACATTCTTAACTGTGCAGCTAAATAATTTTTTTCTTATGTTTGCCACCTAGGTAACTGCCACCAGATCAAGACATACAGCATTTCAGTCACTCCAGAAAATCCCCTTGTGCCTCTTCCCAGTGCAGGACCCACAACAACCACTATTCTGACTTTCCTCATCACCGGTTATATTTAACTGTCCTTAAGTTCATGCATGTGAACACACAGTATATACACTTTTGTGTCTGGTTTTGTTGTGGAGTGAATGCGAGTGACCACGGAGGCTACTAAGTTGGTAATAAGCAAGCAAGGATTTATTGAACTGGCCAGCGACTGCTCTGCCTTTCTTCATGCAGGGAGTTCAGAGAGCAGCAGTGATCCTTTGTGTAGGACCACTTTTAAGTACACTTACCACATCCTGTTTTTACAGAGTGAACAACCCAAGACAAAACAGTTTTTCCTAAGCAACATCAGAGTTGACAACCATGTTATTTACGGGGTCATCTTGTTCTTCAGAAAGCTGACAGTGTTCTATGAAAGAAGGCTTACATGCTGGGAAGGGGCCATGAGACCATATCTCAAGGCCTGGCCTGGTGTCAGTACTGACAACTCTATCTGGGGGATAGTCCATGGCCTCTCTGGAATGGGGCATGCTCAAAAATCACCACTCTCTAACAGTTTCACTTCAACTGAATGTTTTTAAGATTTATTATTGCTGTTATATATTAGTTTTTCTTGTTATTGCTACATAGTATTCCATTTTATAAATATACCTTAATTTGCTTTTGCCAAATTTTTTCTGCAAAAGCAAATTGTATATTGTTGGATATTTGTACTGTTTCCAGTTTGGAGCTATTATGACTACAACTGCAAACAACAATCTTTTATATAACCTGTGATGGATATATACCAATTAACTTGGAGATATATATATATATGGAAATAGAATTGCTGGATCTAGTTTAGCTTTACTAGATATCAACAAATAGCTTTCCAAAGTGATTGAACCAATCAGCAGCTCCAGCTGCTCTACAAATCTGACCAACACTTTCAGTATTACTTCCTGTAAGGTTTCACAAATAGAGGTCACTAGAGGAAGAATGTGAGGCTGAAAGAGGGACAAAGGACTTTCTTCTTTCTGTTCTACTGGGTTTATACTATTTTCTCCCTGTGATTTTCATTTACGTTACATGTCTTATCCTTATTGATTTATAGATGTTTAATATTTATATGAGGCCTTTGTCTGAAACATAAATGTATTTATATAAATGTAGGTGTTATGAATATAATACATATATATGTATTATCCTATATAATAAAAGGGTAATATGCAAATAGACTGAACAACAGAACAACCAAACAACCAATCAAAGCGTAATATGCTAATAATATGCTAAGGAAGGTAGCATGTTAGAAAATAGAATTTTTCTAACTTCCAGATTTCTGATTTAGATGTTTCCTCCCCAATCATACATATGCTCAAACACATAAAATTTTCATTGAAATGACAGTAAATTTATAATAAACACTAACGATGGCAATACTGAAGTAAGTAATGTTTTTATCAGAAATGTGATGGCTTTCTAGAAGATAAAACACAGCATAGAGCATAATGACAGATAAACCAGAGCTGAGAAAAACAAACTCAAAATAAGCACAGGAGAAGCTTTAGGAGAGGTAGGGGTCATTCCTGCCAAAAAAGCTCCAGGCTCAGAATTGCAGAAACAGAAGCTGGAGGGACCGTGGGCAGCATTTAGGTAGTTAAGCTAAGAATTGTCTTTGACAGCTCCGCCAGGCAGTCCATCCTCTGCCTGCTGTGCATAGAACAGCTGTCAGCAGCACCTGCACTCTGCCAGAATGCTGAGAACTGCTTCCTAAGTCTAGCAAAGGGAAAGTTGTGCTTGACTAATTTATTATGGAGCCTGATCCAGCTCTTCTCGGGAATGAAACACACAAGGGATGCATCTCCCCACCCCGCACCTGTAAAGGCATCTTCATTTGGCAATTGTAGGGGCCCTTCCACATGGACCAAAGGAAAGTCCACCTGAGAGACACACATACACACTACCACAGACCTAGAGCCCCAAGACCCTGCAAGGGATCTGTAGTTTGAGTGAACATAAACATCAGTGGTCATTCTCATCAGCATAAAAATACATGTACAGCCAAGGATAATCAGTGTTGTGAAGAAAACGGTAGCTTGGGAGAGACAGAATCAACTAAACAAAACTATTGGAGAAAAAAATTTACCGTAGGCCTTAAAAGAGTGGTTCTCAACCTTCCTAAGGCCACGACCCTTGCATACAGTTTCTCATGTGGTGGTGACTCCCAACCATGAAATTTTGCTACTGTTATGCATCGTGATGTAAATACCTGCATTTTCCAATGGTCTTAGGCAACACCTAAAAATAAGGCCTTAAAAAAAAAACAGAGAGATAAACCATGCTAATGGAAGGGAAGGGAACTTTGTGGACCTTTCAATTCTCCTCCAAATATTATATAAAACTGGCACACTCCAAATAAAAACCCAACCAGATTTTTCATGAAACACAAAACAAAATAGATTCCAAAATACATAAAAAGAGTTCGTGTACAAGAATACCGTTGTCAATTTTGAAAAAGAACAAAAAGGAAATTTCCTATCAAATATCAAAAGGTACTATAAACATTTAGTAATTGAAATAGTATGGTCTTTGAAACAGGGAAATAAATAGAGAACAGCTAGTTATGAATTTAGCATATGGTAAAGGTGACATTTTGAATAGAAAGAAAAGGACAAACTAATAAATTAATGCTATGGGAAAATGGGGTACTTACTTGAGGGAAAAATTAAGCTGATGTTTATATAACAACTATAACATAAATTTCAGGGGTATCAAAGATTTAAATGTAAATGATAAAAACAGTATTATAAGAGAATGAGTAAATCTTTTAATCAGCTCAAGATGTGAGTACTCTTTCTGGGGATGGCAGAGAAGTAACTAAGGGCTGATATCAATGTGACTACATAGAAGTTAAAATTATCTACACAGAAATAAATTCAATAAAGGAAAAGACAAAGAATAAGCTTAGGGAAAAAATTCAGCAAATGAGAGTAATAGTCACAAAAAGTATTCCTACAAACTAAAAATAAATAGATTAATAGCCCAATTTTTAAAGGGGCAAAAATCCCCACAATATATCACAAAAAGAAATTTTTTATCAACAATATTAACTAAAGTTGAAAATATTAAAATCTATTTTAGAGAGAAGGAAAAAATACTAAAATATCTGGCTGATGAGAGTGTTTATTGAGATAATCTTTTTTTTTCTTTTTTTCTTTCTTATTCTTACCTGAGAACATATTCATTGATTTTTTTTTTGAGAGAGAAAACAAGAAAGGAGGAAAGAAAAAATTGATATGAGAGAGAAACATGGATCAGTTAACCTCCTGCTTGCCTCCTATCAGGGATTGAGCTGGCAACCTGGGCATGTGTCCTGACAGGGAATTGAACCTACAAACTTTTGGTATACAGAAAGATGCTCAACCAAACCAGCCAGGGCAGAACATTTGTTTTTAATGGCCAAATCTATTTTATTGTAAGAATATAAAAGTAATTTAATATGAGGAGATGTATTAATGTAATTTGTAACATACTGGAAATTTCAAAAAACTGTTTTTGAAACAATTATAGAAAAGGTGTTTGATGACACTCAGCATTCAATCCATATATTTTTAAAAATACATTAAAAACCTTTTAGTAACCTGGACTCAGAAGAACATTTCAAGCATCTAGAAGATTGCTTACAATGTTGGAAGCATTCAATAAATAATTCTCAAATGATTGCATGGGCAATTATCACTTCATTTGATAAGGAATATTTATCTTAAAGAAAAGCAATTGTTTTTCACTTAATGTGAAAACTCAGAGGCATTTCCATATCAGGGATTAGAAAAAAATATATGCTCACTCTACTGTTATTTACTTCTGAACTAAGATAAGAGGGGAAGTAAAATGCATGAATACCCATTTTGAAAAGAGGACAAAATGCTTATTACTGACAAATGATCTGATGGTTTTCCTGGAAATTTCTTATCTTCTCCTCAACTCTCTTTCCATCTCCCTCCTCTCACTGCCTGTCTTCTCTTTCCCCAAATACACAGGCAGAGATAGGTCTTCACAGGATAAAAAGAAAACCATTTGGGCCTGTCAATATTTAAAAGCCAAACCTGTAATGCTGTATTCATTTGCAGTCTTTATCATAGGCTTTCCATCTGTGTTCTGGAAATTGTTCACTGTCCTGCCACAGCAAACTGCCTTCCAGTCTCACTTCGGTCACTTCTTCCCTGCACTGAATAAGTCTGACACCGATCAGTTCTATTGCTTTAAACTAATGACTCAAAAAACATTGTCTGTGATCTGTGCTAGGAGATGAGGGTCTTCCTTCTGAAATAAAAATTGACCAAAAAATGCAAGTCCTTTCTCTGTCTCCACAGGACAATGATCTGCAATTCTGGACACTCATTTTACAGACCTGAATCCTATCAAAGAACAAACCCTTTGATAGATCCATTGCACATAAATGTTTTTACCATTTTCATTATTTTATTTGTCACCAAGTCTCTGTTATCAATGAGTCCACTTTCAACTAGAAGGTGATAACAGGTTTTTTTAAGAAGGTTTGAGAATTGAGAATTAAAACTATTAATGTATTTTATGTCTCATAGTAAGAAAGAATGAAAGAAAGAAAGAAAGAAAGAAAGAAAGAAAGAAAGAGAGAGAGAGAGAGAGAGAGAGAGAGAGAAAAAAAGAAAGAAAGAAAGAAAGAAAGAAAGAAAGAAAGAAAGAAAGAAAAGAAAAGAAAAGAAAAGAAAAGAAAAGAAAGAAAGAAAGAAAGAAAGGATAGAACCTGAAGCACTGTGACAATTGAAGTGAACCAGTAACAATTTTAAAAGTAAGGTAGTACTAAACATATTGAAAAGAGTTAAGGATACAGTTTCTGGTTGATGAGAGAGGTGAGACTCAACTAATCTATCACTTCAAAGATTTTAATGTATTTTGTTATTAGTCTGAGTTCATAAACATTTTGTTAGTTTTTCAAATGTTTTATGTCCACTATATAAAAATAGAAAAATATTTGAGAACTTAATAACCATTTGAAGTTCACTCCATCTTGTAGTTTTCTTTTGAAAAACAATAAAGCTGACCCATGCCATCAGGAATTCAATTAGACTACTTCACAGGGAATGGTTTCTTATTTAGTGATGCAATCATCCATAAAATAGAATCTTTTCAGGGTTTACTGAGCTGATTTTAATTGTTTTTCCTTAAAGTCAAACAGAAGATTGTTTTTCCTTAAAGTCCAACAGAAGATAAGGAAGAATGATATATCTCCCTGGGCATGTTTAAGTAGTTTAGACCTATACTACATAGCATTTTCAGCTAAAGAACTCTTTTTGGGTTTCTCATTCATTTAAAATCTGGATTTATAATTCAAATGGTTCCACAATTAAATTTATGTATACACACCTATACATATATGTACATGTATGTATAAATATATGAATATTCTAGTAGATATTTTAATATTATAGTGATACTTCATATTCTTATAAGCACTTTTTGATACAATACTAAAAATATTCTTTACTTGTACTGACTATGTACATTATGATGTCTCAACATGATTCATGGAATTAAGTCGTTAAGAATGTCAACTACATAGACTGCATCAATGCAAGGATTTACATTTATAAAATTTGGTGAGTGAAAAATGCAATATGAATATTCTAGTAGATATTTTAATACTGTAGTGATACTATATTTTGATATTTGGTGAGTGAAAAAATGCAATACATAGCATGGTCCAGACATGCTTACCCAAATTTTATCATGTAAAATAAATGGAAGGAATGTAGTTGGAATGTGATAAGCTCTGGCCTGAAAATTTAGAAACCAAAGTCTGAATTCTACCTTGTGCTACTCAGGTATAATGCCTAATCCTCCTGAGCCTCTTTGGCAAGTTGGTTTTCATAGACATACCATCCCTCAGATCCCAGCTTCTGGTAGTGACAAGTGACTAGACCGGGCTGCCAGAGACCTGTACAAGAGCCTTGCTCTTAGATGCTTCAGAACCCAAAGAACTAGGAAGGGATCAACTGTCTTCTGCATCTTCTGATACATATATGCAGACTATATCCTCATCTCTTAAGGTTTCAAAATATGTTAAAAAATAAAAAATGACATTTTGTCACTCAAATCCCCTGTCAACCATCCTACATGCTATCTTCTCCAAGACAAACATGCTGAGTTCCTTCCGAAATTTTTTATACTTAGGGTTGGCCATACCATTTGGTTTTCCCAAAAATATGTATACATACTTTAACAGCTGATAGTTCAATTTTGAAAATAATATGTATTTTAATAAACACTGCCTTCATAATTATTCAAAGTGTGTGTGTGCATTTTTTGAGGGATACCCTATATAGGGAATGTACTACTTACTATTGATGAAAGGTCCTAGACTTAATGAACTTACTTGTTAACTCGTGTATTTCTGTTCAGTAGAACAGCTAACCTCAAAGATTTATACCCTGCTACACATTAAACAGTTTTAGAACTAACTTAACTACTATTTCTTTATTAAGTTGCCTATAAATGTCCTAGCTTCTTAAATGTTCTTTCAACCAGTATTAACTACTAATGGGTACCTTCTTTAAGTAATGACTTAAATAAAATCAATGACATATGTTCATTTTATTTTTGCCCAGGAATCATCATATTACTTCTTTGAAAATTATACTTTACAAATATGTTTTAGATTTCACATTCACATAGAGAAGCTCAAGTGCTAAAACCCAAAGACCTCAGGTAATCTTTAAAATATACTATTTAAATTTCCCTTGTGGAAAAACTGTCTTTTTTAATGTGGTAATCTGAGTACTATTTGACTGTCCTCTAAACATCTTTTAAAAGGTATAGTTATCATTGATCTAATATAATTCAACACCAGGAAATTACATTGGGAACATTCTCAGGCTGATGGAAATTACATGTGGACTAAAGCTAAATAAAAATAAGATTTCACAGTTGTTCATATCACATTCTGCTGTATTAAAGGTAAATTCAAAGGTTGTATTTTCTCACTTTATTTATAACTGACATTTTAAACTAAATTTAGAAACTACTGCCTTTGAAAAAATAGTGTTATCTTCAGCAATAACTCTGGAGTCTAGATAAAAACTGCTATACCAAAAGTCTGATCCTTCAGCAAATGCTTTCCCGGGATGATTGATTTTCAAGACCTCCTTCTCTATAACAATCTATATAATATTCTAGGTAAGTTTATTCAGCAATGGCAGCTAGCCACCTTTTTTTATCAAGGCCTAACATGCAAGATGGGAAGTTACCAAGGCCTACTGAAAGATGGACATGTTCCAGGACTCTCAAAATGCACATAATATCAGATTTCCATGTTGTACATGTGTAGGTACAATTAAGTTGAACATACTCTAAGGTCTTACCAATCATGATGGCCTAGAAGACAAATATACCAGTCAATTTTCAGGTCTCCCTCCACACACTTGTATCATTTAACAATCCAGGTTTTATAGGATGTTGGGTACAAGTGATTGGCTTGTTCCTCGGCCTATGGTCACCTGCCCAAGCCAGGATCCATTTAAATGTGAGTAGTCTCCTCCAGCAGCTCTACTCCCTCCAAGTCAAGTTGGCCTCGATGACCTTTGCCTCCACTCTTGTGGGCTTGCTATGTAGTCATCATTCCTCTGATCTTAGTGGCACTCAGTGTTCAAACTACCCAAACTCTCTTCATTCACACTTGGGGGAATCCTCACAAGGCTTCATCCTTCAACCTTCAAAGTGCTAAGCTTTCAATCCCCACACACACCCCTACTACCAATAACAAATCCATGTTCATCTTCTAATGGACTAAAAACCTTAAAAATCAAATCCATGCTTAGACTACCTGGCCTTCCTCTGGGCCAGAGCATTCTAAGTTCACCCTAGTAAACACAGTTTGTGAGCTTATTGATGTGAGGTATTGAGGAAAGGGGTGAGACAGAGATGAGGACCTCAGAGAAGAGACAGCCTAGCCTGGGATGAGAAGGGTGACATGTAAGAAAGAGGATAGTAAATGTCTCATTGCTCTATAGTGCAACTCTACAATGAGGATAATAAGTTATTTCTCAATAACTTTTCAAACCCAGGCTCCCCTATGGAATAGCCATATGCCCCCAAGCAAGTTTCTTAACTGCAATTTCTTCATCTGAAAATGGAGTTAATGAAGGTACATATCTTATATGGTTAGATAAGAATTTCATGAGTTAATAAGTAAAGTGATTAAAATAGTCCCTGGAACATAGTCATCATTCAATAAATCTTACATGTTAATATGTAGGCTTATTATTAATATTTACTACCTCAATAAATACAGTGAGTATACCACTGTAGTCAATGAAAATGGAATTTCAAGCTCTTAAAATTGAGATAATGTCTCTAGCACCTGAATGAAAATAACAAATCAATCTCAAAAATCCTTAAAAGGAATGTTTATGTACTGGAATTGTTTTTGGAGGATGAATGTTGTCCCAATGCCTCATTTAGAAAGGTGGCTATTGCTGGGTACTCATTTACTAAACAATGTGAGGGGCACATGGCTCTGTAAAGTTTCATATCATATTTTTCTCCCCTCTGAACTCTCTTCCTACTTAGAATATATCAGGTGTCTAAGCAGGAAGCTTATCTTTTGATGTGAATTTCCCAGCAACCTTGGTTTACACAGTGCAAACATGAGAAGCATTTAAGCCCTGATGGGATCCATAATAATACTAGTGATTCAAATGGATTATCTATAGGTAGTGAAATTAAAAATTATTCTATGAATTTTGTTTTTTTGTTTTTCAAGGAATATTTAATAAGGTAGATACCATATGCTTTTCTAATATTTTTTTTTTAGTATCACAGAAACTAAAGCAAAATATTCTGTGCAAATTGGGTGAAAACAGCTGCTAGTTGTGCATACACTGAGTACAATTTAAAAAATAGCATAATTATAATTTCAGACTTTGGAATTTTAATAGATTGTTTGCCATTGCTCTCTCCTTTCTTCAGATGGGAAAAGAAAATTCCTTTAAAAATCTTTTGAAGCCAGGACAAAAATTCCATAGCTGTATTCTTAGGATCACTCTGTAGAGTCTTCATGACTCAGGTAGAACAGGGGAAGCTTCAGTTCAACCTTTTAGAGAAGACATTCAGCTCGCATGATCTTATCGACTAGGAGTATGTTGGTGGCAATCACACTGCAGGAGTGAAGAAGCCATTTCTTTACACAGTAGTTATCCCATACGCTCACTTCTGCTGCTACCATTGCCTCACCTGTGTTCAAGTCCACACTTACAAATTGACCTCATTCTGAATGTTCTGCTTAAACTTTAACTAGTGTTTACTGAAGATCAAAACCAGAATTCTGAGCAAGAACCTTGGGAATAATGAGCAATGCATCAGCAAACGCTTGAACTCCAAGCTGGGCCCTGCCCTATATGCTG
The DNA here is from genome assembly GCA_011751065.1 of Lasiurus cinereus. Taxonomy (NCBI): domain Eukaryota; kingdom Metazoa; phylum Chordata; class Mammalia; order Chiroptera; family Vespertilionidae; genus Lasiurus; species Lasiurus cinereus. Next base: position 12,628,590 of record JAAGEH010002531.1, read on the forward strand.
GGATTGTATTTCACTAGGGCGTGTGACATTGCCACTTCCACTGCACCAGCACCTGGAACTAGACAGCCATCATCAATAGCATTTTTAACAGCCCTCAAGCCATTTCTTATTGCATCTTCGATTTGAGGGAGTGTGTGCTTATTTGGTCCTTTGACCAATAATGTAACAGAGCGAGGATTGTTACATTTCTCAACAAAGGTGAACTTCTTTTTTCTTAATGTAGACAAGTCCTGCATGTCCCAAACAATCACAATTTAGGTCCTCAAAAGAATTTAGAGCTACTCCACCACAAGCAAGAGTCAGCCTTTCCATATTTCTTTTTTTCGCTCTGCACAGAGCTACTATGCCTTCTTTTGCAAGAGCATCTAAGGAAAATGGGTCAATTCCCTTTTGATTAATAACAACAAACCTTTATTTGAGTGGCCACAGACTTTCTTTTTCAGGTCTATTATTTTTTTTTAACTCTTTCTTCAATGAATTTTCTTTCAGCTCTTACTAGTTTCTCTCTCTCTTCTGCACTCTTGTAAAAAAAAGCCAGCACTCACTTCTGTTTATTCATATTCTAACAACACATTGCATGTAAGGATGCATACTCTTCTACTCTTTTTTTTTTCATATCAGGATGCCGAGCCCCATGGTCCAAAACAAGACCTCTGATTAAGCTCATATTGATTTATGTTTCATCTCTATGATCTCAACTATGAAGAGGTCAATAGGTTCATCTTGTTTTTTAATGGCCAAAATGGAATCAACTACAGCCTCTGTTAAGATTCTTATCAGCAGGTTCCACAGAAACTTTAGTATACAGAGATGTTCCGGCTACATCTACCCTGTTTCCCCGAAAGTAAGGCATCCCCCGAAAATAAGACCTTCCCGATAACAAGGCCTCCCCCAAACATAAGTCCTCCCCGGAATATAAGGCCCCCAAAGCTACCATAAGGTGTCTGACTCCTGATTTAAAGAGACCTTGCACTGCCTGAACACTCTGGCTGTGCTGCGGCCAATCAGTGAGCTGATTTGTGATGACAACTACTAGCATACTGTATACAGGTACCAGTAATAATTTTCCTTTTTTGTTTTGTTTTGTTTTGTTCAACAATAAATGTGTACCGTATTCTTCATTGAAAAATAAGACATCCCCTGAAAATAAGACCTAGCGCATCGTTGGGAGCAAAAATTAATATAAGACACTGTCTTATTTTCGGGGAAATGGTATGAGTGTTTCTCTGTCCATCTCTTTGCTTACTTTGATTTGTTCCAAAAACTGAAGTGCCTTTTCCTTTTCAGCTTCAAATCCTTCTGTTATTATTCTGGGATGCAAACCTTCAGAAATGTAGAGATCTGCCTGTTTTAGCAGTTCTCCAAAGATTAGGACATTAGACGTGGTACCATCACCAGTTATGTCATCCTGGGCTATCTCTACTTTGGCTATTAAGGAGGCTGTTGGGTGTTGAATTTGCATTTCATGAAGAAGCACATTGCCATCTTTAGTAAGTTTGATGTCTCCAGTACCAGAAACAAGCATCTTCATAGTGTCCTTAGGCCCAAAGTTGGTTCCCGGGCCGCACTGATGTTGACTGCCAACACTGCCTGGGCTCGGGCCACTTCGGCTTTGGGGTTCAGGCTCTTCACGGCCTTCATAGTTGAGCCAGCAAAAGAGGAAAAGACCAATGCTGGCTCAGCCTGGTCACGAGGCGCTCTCTGGGTCTTCTGGAAGAGTCGGTGCACCTGCCTATTCTATGAATTTTAAGCATTCACATTATTTGTATCAAAATTAAACTGGTTGTCTATATTTTTTAATTTATCCACAGATAGTTATGAATATCAGGCCTTCTGCCAAGTACTTAGGACAGTGGAGGAAAAGACACCATCCCTGAGCTCACAGAGCTTGCAGCTTGATGGGGACACTGAGAAAGTGCCGGATGCTATGGGAATACATACCCAGGATATGTAACTTCATCTGGTGACTCGGAAAAAGCATCCCAGAGGAAATGGATTTGAAAACCAGAAATAAAAGGCATTCAATAATGGGTAGGAGATTTAGAGGTGGTATTGTATTTGAAATACTTCATAGAAAGTCCTTTTTAAATCCATTTTTTTAAATATAATATGGCAGAAACATAGGAAGAGAAGGAATAACTAACAAGACAGGCCAGACATGGGATGGGACCAGATATGCAGGACCTATAGACAATCAAACTTAGATCTTATCCCAGGAAAGTGAGATCTGATAATGTTTTCATTTTATCTGTTTAGATAACTCTGACCACAATGAAGACAAGTGACTTTAGTATTTCAAAATTAGATAAAAGGAATTCAACAGAAAGCTACTGGAAAAAAACAACAGGTGACAAATAATGCTGACTTGGATTAGAATGGAGACAGTGAGAAAGGAAGAAGTAGATGGATTCCAGAGAATTTAGGAGGTGGTAATAATCATAGTTCATGGAGATTAAGAAAGGAAGAAGCAAAGCTGACTACCATGTCTCTCAGTGGGAGGTGCTAATCATTTACTGTTAGAGAGAATACTGGAGGACAGTCTTAAGCTACTGATTTTGAGCTCCTTTGAGGGAATATTAAATTTGAATTGAGAGTGATACATGCAAGTAGAAACCTCAAGTAGACAAACAAATACTCAGAAGAAAGTCCAGACAAGAAATATTTTGGAAGTTGTCAATGTAAAAATAGCATTGGAAGCCATGGAAACAGGTGACATTGCCTGGGAAGAGAATATAAAGAAGAGAAGAGGGACAAGACAGAAGCTGGACTGACTACAGGAAAAGTAAAGAGAAGTCAGAGAGGCAGGAAGAGTACCAGGAGTTCTCGCCATGTCAGCCAAGATTACTGAAACAGAGACCAACACAAATCCTATTCTACACCTGTGTGAGTTCAATGATGGGATGTTTAAGCCAAGTAGGAGAAGGTTAGAGAAGATGCCATGTTGATCTGGTGAGGACATTTTTAAGGGTAGGATATGGCTCCCTTTATGCTGTCCTTCCTGCCCTCTCAACTAGCTGGGTTGACAAAGGGGATTATGTTGGCTGCTTTTTCCCCATTGTGCCCTCACTCAGACTAGATCTGTGTGGCTAAAGTATAGTTCTCTGGGACCAAATGACCAATAGGGAATAAAACCACCAGAAGTGAGAAGAAAAATGCCTGCAACCTTCAGAAGAAGAGATTATTGCCTCACTGTGATAAGGTGCCTCAGACATTCACAAAGTCTTTTAGGCATGTAAACCAAATATTTCCTTCGAAGAATTAATATTGTGAGTTTCTTTGTTTGCTTATTGATTTACCATTATTTCTCTAGATCAGTGGTCGGCAAACTGCAGCTCTGTTGACTAATAAGTTTGTGACCAACTGCTCTAGACCTTTAAAGCTTTGCAAATGGGTCAGAGTTCGTATTAATTCCTTGCTTTACTACTAAGCAGGGCTCTTCTCCCCGATAAAATGCAGGCCTCTAAATCTAACCAATTCTTTTTTTCGTCTGTGATTGACATTTTATTTTATTTCATTTATTTATTGATTAAGGTATTAACACATGCATCCTTATCGCCCTATTGCCCCTCATCCCCCCATTCATGCCCTCACCCCCTGTTGTCTATGTCCATTGGTTAGGCTTACATGCATGCATACAAGTTCTTTGGTTGATCTCTCCCCTTACTCAATCCTCCCCTATTTTCCCTCTGAGGTTTGACGGTCTAATCGATGCTTCTCTGTCTCTGGATCTGTTTTTGTTCATCAGTTTATGTTGTTCATTATATTCCATAAATGATTCTTTATTAAGAGAAATAAAATACAAAGTTTCTCTCTCATCAAAATGAATATTTTTCTCAACATTTGAATAATTCTACCTTAAAACAGATTCCTATTTTTTTCATTCTTAAGACATCAGTGTTCTTGGCATCTCACATTACATCATCCCACTCAATGTACTCTTCTTGTTTTTCTTTTAACATCTTGCCAAGAAAATTTAAAAAGTGGGTAACTGAAACTTTTTATTTCATTTTTAAAGTCATTTGATATTAAGATCAAATAAAATTCCTTCCACTGGCCAAAGTCAAGTCTATTTCAAATGCTATTTAACCCACTCTTCTCCAAATATTTATAATGCATATATCTAAGTCATACAGAAAGCTGTAGCATTTTAAGAACATATATTCTATGTAATACCAGGTGGAATAAATTAAAAGCTATTAAAAGTGATAAATTAGCCAAGACCGGTTTGGCTCAGTGGACAGAGCATCAGCTTGCGGACTGAAAGGTCCCAGGTTCGATTCTGGTTGGGGACATGTACCTTGCTTGCGGGCACATTTCCACAGTGGGGCATGCAGGAGGCGGCAGATCGATGTCTCTCTCTCATCGATGTTTCTGACTTTCTATCTCTCTCCCTTCCTCTCTGTAAAAAATCAATAAAAATATATTTTAAAAAATGATAAATTATTCAAAGCAAAAGCCAGTCAAAATCTGTTCCCCACTCATCACCCCCATTTTTAAAAGCAATTGTTTAGTATTAAAACACTAAAATTTTAAACTTAAGACTATGAACTTGAGATGATTCTGCTCTTCATTCACCTTCTAAAGGGGGAGCTTTTCAGTTTCTTGTCTGGTGCATAGAGACCTAATGCAAACTTTTTCCAAAAAGGATAAGGGGTTGCTATTTTTTTTTTTTTTTTTTGTGGAACAGGAAACTCAAGAAGGAGTTCAGAAATAGGAAAGACTAACTAAAGGAGGATCCTGTTTCTCTTCCTCTTAGATGCAGAAAGGCATAAAAGAATGAGAGTCACACAAAAATGTGACCTTCGCTTTAAAAGCAAGAAAGAACTGGATAATTAATAAAATCATGATTTGCCTAGAGTCCACCAGAGAGCTGAGGCAGCAAGACAAGAAGGTGAAATAAATTTCAGGTAAAAGGCCCCTCTGATGAGAGGCCAAATGCATGAATTGCTTCCTTCACCTGTTACAAAGCACAGCAACCACCTTAAAAGGGAATAAGTAGAAAACAGATAAAAGTTTAAGAAGTTATTAGTCCGACTGGTGAAGTGGCTCAGTGGTTGAGTGTTGACCTATGAACCAGGAGGTCTTGGTTTGATTCCTGATCTGGGCACATGCCCGGGTTGCAGGCTCAACGCCCAGTCTCTCATTTTTGATGCCTCTCTCTCTCTCTCTCTCTATCTATCTATCTCTATCTCTATCTCTTTCTCTCTCTCCTTTTCCCTTCCTCTCTAAAATCAATAAAAATATATATTTTTTAAAAAGAAGTTATTAAAGGACAAGTGTGGATTAGAGTGATATTTAGAGCCTGGTTGCTCCCAACAAAGAAAGTCTGTGCGCCCTCAAATTTTTTTCATCCCGGGCTCCCCACCACTGCTCCCTTGTCTCCCTTATCCACCCACTCCCTGCTTCAGTGCAAGGCGCACAAAGCCCCACCATGTTCCCTTCTTGAAGACAGACCCTTCTAGAAATGGTAGCCAAATACTGTGGGTCCTGGGGGAGGAGAAGTATCTGCTTCCTTTCCCAGAGCCCAGACAATGATTCATGGCCTCTACTCAGGGATAGAAGCCAATACCATCTGCCGTGGTATAAAAAAGCCTTCTCTTCCCTCTCCCAGTCCCAGTCAAAGGTAACTTCTGAGAGCAGACTCAGGACACCCCGACCCCCACCCCACCTCCCTGTTCCACTCATCTCCACCACCAACCAGGCACTGGGCACAGAAAGGCTAGCAATCTACCACTGGGGTTTAGGTGCAGAGGAACAGGCAACCTGTCACTCATCTCAAGCAAAGGTCCTGCTGGTGGAAGAGTAAAGCAATAGCTGCTGTCATGGGGTCCAGAGAGCCCCAATGCCCAGGCTTCTGTGTTGACACAAAGCAGTGGTCGGCTACCACTGGAAGAGGACCTGGGAACTCCCCTGCCCCAAATTCACTGCAGATACCAGGCAGATTTGGCTGCCATGTGGAGGACAGGACTGTTTTTTAAAAGCCCCACTTCTGAGGTCCAAGTACCTGCAAACTGGTGAAATGAGGCTGGACGGAGAAAACTAAGAACCCCACCCACCCTTATCTTTAGCCTTCCACCAAATAATTAACAGCAGTCCTATACAGTGCAGGAAAGATAAGGACAAAGAGAGACTCTTGTGGCACAGGCACTCAAGGTTGCTTCAAACTAAGGGTGAATTGAGAACACAGAGAAAAAGCCTCCAGCACCTAGAGTTCACATTAAGGATAAGGTAGCAGCAGTCCACCACTAGAAAGACTGGAAGAATATGACATATTAATGGAAATTATAGCAATAAAACCTAAAATCACTGAAAGCTAGATTGACTCAATCCCCCCTCATGAAACACTGAAAAGAGGTAATCCCATTTCCAGAGGCATATATACTATTTGCCTCAAGCTCTGTTCTTTTTTATAAAATGTCTAATTTTCAATAAAAAATGATGAGACACACAACAAAAAATGTATATCCTGCTATTGCTGGATGTATTCTATAAATTTCAGATAGGTCAAGTTGTTTGACAGTGATTTTCTTCTATATTCTTAATTGTCTACTTAGTTGTTCTACTAACTATTCTAGAACTATTGACATCTCCAACTTTAATTCTGAACTGTCAGTTTTGTCTTGTAACTCCATCTTGTTGCTTTAGGTAGTTTGAGACTGTTGTTATATGTATAATTTATAAATGTTCTACCTTCCTGATGTAGTTATTTTAACTATTAAAAATAATCTTTATTTTTATAGTAATATTATTTGTTATCAAGTCTACTTTGTCTGAAATTAATATAGTCACTTTAGCTCTCTTGTGGCTACTGTTGGCAAGCTGTATGTTTTCCATGCCTTTATTTCCAACCAATTTTATACCTTTGAACAAATGTACATCTCTTATGGACAGCACATTGTAGGTACTTGCTGTTTTATCTAGTCTGATGAACTCTGTCTATTAATATACTTATTGATGTGGTTGGACTTGTCTGCCATTTTACAATGTTTTCTATTATAGCTTGTGCCCCATTTAGTCATCTCCCTTTTACATCATTGCCCTGCTTTGTGTTAAATATGCATTTTCTAGTGTACTATTTTAATTCCTCTGTTGATGTTTAAACTTTTCTTTGTTTTTAAATTAGTCGTGTATCTAGGAATTACTATCACAATTAACACATTACAAGCTACTTCATGTTAATACTGACTTAACTTTGATAAAATATAGCAAATTTGATGCAATATAGCTCCATTTCATCTCCATCTTTTACGTATTTGTTAGCATATACATTATATATATATGTATTATAAACTGAATACAGTCTTACACTTATTTTTTAAACAACAGTATGTTTTTAAAGAAATTAGAAAAAGAGAAGAAACATATAATCTCTTTTATGCTGGTTCACATCTTTATCATTTCTTGTGTTCTTCATTTCTTCTGGTGGATCCAAGTTACTGCCTATTATCTGTTTCTTTCATCCTGAAGGACTTCCATAACTGTTTCTTATATAGTAGGTATACTCTTCATTTTGATTAATCTGGGAATATCTTATTTCACTCTCATTTTTTGAAGAATAGTTCTGTTATATATAGAATTACTAAATGACACTTTTTTTTTCCTTCTGCATCTTAATTTGCAATTTCACTGTCTTCTGGACTCCATTGCATTTTGATAAGTCAGACACTATCCACATTGTTATCCTATATAATAAAGATGTAATATGCAAATGGTTGCTAACGCCATGAAGCATAATGACCAACCACATTAATGACCGGAGCAGGGATGAGCTGGAGGGTGGGGCACTGAGCTACAAGTGGTTGGCAGAGAGCTACAGGAGGGAGCAGGACAGCAAGCTATGAGGGCGGTGGGGGGAGGAGAGGGAGCTACAGGAGGGCAGAGCAGCAGGCAGCAAGCTACTGACAAGCTACTGACACACAAATTCATGCACAGGGCTACTAGTTTCTTTATAAATGATGAGTCATTTTTCTCTTGCTGCTTTCAAGGCTTGCTTTTTGTGTTTCAGCAATTATATGTGATGCGACTAGTTGTATTTCTCTTTGTGTTTATTCTTCCTGGAGTGTAGTGAGCTTTTTTGAATCTGTAGAATAGAGGTTTTTATCAAATTTGAAGAAGTTTTAGAGCACTGGTTCTTTAAATATATCCTGTCCCTTTCTCTCTTTTTTCTCTCTATAATTACCATTGTCGCACAGCTCTCTGAGGCTCAGTTTTTCCATTTCATTTCTTCCCTCTGTTCTTTGAGTTGGATAACTTCTATCTTCAGGATCAGTTATTCTTTTTTCTACTATCTCAAATATGCTGTTGAGCCTATCTACTGAGTTTTTAAATTGGTTACTTAATTTTTCAATGCTAGATTGCCTTTTGTTTTCATTTTTAAATAATTTTCATTTCCCTATTGAGATTTCTTATTTCCTATCATTGCCAGTTTTTAAAAGAATAATTAAATAGAATTTCCTCTAAATGTTTTGACATTTTTATAAAAAGCTACTTTGAAGTCCTTGGGCCCAATGTAGAGTCTGTTTCTATTAACTGCTTTTATTCCTGATTATTGATCTAATTTCCCAATTTCCTTGTGTATCTCATAGTTTTGGTTGAGAACTGAACATTTTAGGTAACACATTTTAACAAGTCTAATTCTGTTTGATTTTTCTGAAAAAAAAATATATTTTTCTTTTCTTTGCAACTTGCCTGGACTTAAACTTTAAAATCTGTCTCCCCTATATTGTGCAGTCTCTGGACAGACTTTTTAATTTTTGTTTTTGTTTTTTTAACCCCGCTTCTTCGTGGTTTCCCCTGTGTCTACATAACTTAATGGTCAATCAATATTTTGAATCGAGGTTGGATGCAAACATCTTAAGCCCATAAATCTTACACCTTCTGCTGATTGATAAGTATGTAGTCTGGGAATAAATTCAAATTTTCAATCAGTTAGATCATCTTTGGCATTTATTTTTCCCTCAGCTCTGTCAAGACTCATCCAGGAATCTGTGTAGTTTTCCACTCAGCCAGGGATGTTTGAAAAGATGATCTCATTTCAAGCATCTCTCTGTTAAGTTTCTGGCTGGCCTGAAACTTATCCCAACAAGAACTGAAACCTCATATTAGTAAAACAGATGATTTTTCCTGTTCCCAACCAAGTTCATCACTTTTAACTGACAAAGCCATGGGTTTTTCACCCCCATTTCCCACTTCAAATCATATCCATCCCCTCTGACAACAAAGCTACTCGTTTTCTCATCCAGCCTCATATTCTTTGCTAATTCAGCTATTGGGGTAGAGGGTAGGGGTAGACAGGGAGGGAAGGCTGTCTGATTTACCAAAATATAATAATAGAGGACTTTCAGTTAAATTTGAGATTCAAATGAATAATTAGTAAAATTTTAGTATAAGTATGCCTTGTGCAATATTTGGGACATACTTATCCTAAAAATTATTTGCTATTTATCTCAAATTCAAACATAGCAAGACATCCTGCAGTTATCTGATATCCTTAGGGGTATGAGAAGAGACTCAAACAAGAAGGTCATATAAGCTTGCTGTTCTTACCTGAAATTCTTTCGTTTTCAAGGTTAAATCCTTCTCACTTCATTATCTGCCTTTAGTAAATTTCTAGTGCCCTTAAATGGTTAGTTTTTATAATTTTACCTATTTTTAAACTTGCTTTTGCAGAGAGGAATTGCCATCATCTTCATCCTATCATAACTGGAAGCTGAACCTCCCTTAATTTATAAATATTTTAGAAAAATTTACTTGATCTCTTCATAATTGGACCCAAGTTCATGGATAACATTCTCAGATTATTAAGAATGGTCCACAGAGAAAGCTCCATAAAGAAAATTTATTGTGGAGAGTGTCAGGTTTTCTGCACAGTCAATTCCACTTTCTCACAGTGAGGTGGTCCTTCTGGACTCTGCTGGTGGTGAAAATCACAACTTTGTGGAGAGTCTTGGGAAGGTCTGAGCTCAGTAACAGAGCAATATGAGGCACTAAAGTAAGAGACAGGCCAGCCCAAAGATGGTTCCCTTTGCAATAAATGAAAACAATGACTTGAACTTGATCATCATTCCTTTCATTGTGTTTTACCACTGGACAACCAAGCAAATGACGCAAGAATACCTGCAAGATCAAGGGATTTATGATCATGTGTGAAGATGCAACTCCCCTAAACCTCCATTAATCCTCAAGAAGGTGCATCTGAGTTTTAGTGTTCTCAGCAGCATGCATGAACAGAGAGATCCACTCTTGGCATCCAAAGGAGCCACTAACTATAGATTCACCATCTTCTGTCTGATTTTAGAGCTTGGAGCTTGCACTGAAGATAAGCACACATCAGCATTTGTATCCAACTTATTACCATGTGTCAAGTAAGCTAATATCACAGACTCCCTTCCAAAATGTATCACTGCATGTCAGTCACATAATACAGTGATTAGCACTGACAAAGCATTTTATATAACATAGCTATTGCCATATTGTATTTCTTGCCATCTCTTTGTACTGCCAGATATTTCCATGGAATAGGCCTGGTAATAACCTCAGTTACTGCAGAGGAAGACAGATTTTTTAGATAAAAACAAGGCTTTACCACTCATCACTTATGCAGTTTGCGTTTCCTTACCATAAAAATAAATGCAAAGCAGGATTTGAAGGCTTGTTGAGAAGGTTTTCTTAAAATTAATCAACCATCTCATTTTTAAACACTTCCCTGTTTTGCCTCTACAACACTTCTAGTTCTCCCCATATCACTCAGAGTACAATATTCTAAAATGCCAGATCAGTTCATTTTGCTCCCTTAACACATGGATCAGGTCTCTTAGAACATTGGCATCATGCTTAGCATAGTTATAGCAATAAGCAATAATATCTAATACTTAGTGAACTATATGGTAACACTCCTCTAAATACTTTATATGCAAGAACACATTACTTCTTAAAACAAGCAATAAAAAATCTTATGGATTATGATTATCTCAATTTCATAAAGAAAGTGAGAAGCAGAGAGAGTAACATAGCTGGTAAATGTCAAAGCCAGAATTCAAGCCAAGTAATCTAGGTCTAGAGGCAACCTCTCACCATGATGTCCTACTATCTTTATATACATATATTTTTTTTATTGATTTTTTTTACAGGGAGGAAGGGAGAGGGATAGAGAGTTAGAAACATTGATTTGAGAGAAACATTGATCAGCTGCCTCCTGCACACCCCCACAAGGGATGTGTCCACAACTAAGGCACATGCCCAAGACTGGAATGGAACCATGTTCTTTTCCACAGAGCCAAATTGGTTTTAGCCCTACTATCCTAATTTGAACTAGAGGCCTGGTTCATAAAAATTCATGCACTGGATGGGGGGGTCCCTCAGCCCAGCCTGTCCCCTCTCACAGTTCAGGAGTTCTCAGGGACGTGAGGCAACCCAGCAATCAGGGGAAGGCAATGCCTTCATCACACCACTGCTGCTGCCACTGCCGGCAGCATAAGCCTTGGCCGGCCCTGGTTACCTGAGCCTCAGATGGCCCTGGGCGGCTGGGCAGCCACCATCCGAGACTTGCCTGCACTTTGGGCCCACTCTGAGCGGTTGGGCAGCCTACATCCAAGGCTTGCCTGCGCCTTGGGTCAGCCCTGAGTGCCTGGGGAACTAAGGGCAGGTTCAGCTGCACTGCATGCCTGCCATCTCTTTGTACTGCCAAAAGGACTGGGGGGCTCCGGCAGGGCTGAAGGGACTGGGCGCCACCATCTTGTGGCTATGGGCACTGTCACCTTTGTGACAGTGTGACAGTCAATTTGCCTATTCTTTCTTTATTAGATAGGATGAATAAAGGCACATGAAGAATGACTTTATTAAACAAACAGGTGAAATTCAGCTCACTATTACATTCCTCAGATCGAAAGCATTACTGTATTTTATACACATGGCTGTTTAAATGGGACACTTCATTTAATCACCCCCATTGGAGAGATGGTTTCGTTTATTCTCCTGGATAATTGTAAGAAGATTGAAAGTAGATGCACTGATTTGAAATAAAGCTCCTGGGAACAATAAATTTTAAATAAAGATATACATAATATTTAATTTCTACTAAATGTCAGAGAGGCTTGCTGACTAACATATTTCTAGTGCATTGTTTCAGTTATATCTTCTCATTTCCTGCATTTCAAATCACAAATCACAGCAATCGCACCAATTTGTTGTTTGTATCTGGGCTTCAAGTTTCAATCCATTTACTACTAACCTACATTTTTATAGTGCTTTTCAATGTATAAATTACTTTCTTATACATTATCTCAGTCTTCAAAACAGCCCCATGAGATGGGCATTATAACTCTCATTTTAGGATGCATCAAATGACAAATGGGGAATTTTAGTAATTTTTTTTCAAGGTCACACAGCTGGTAAGTGGCAGAATACAGACTCATCCCTCAATCCAAACTGCAAACTTAATCCCTTTACTGTTGCCCCTAAGCTAGACAAAAAGAGGAACGGCTTGCACTATGATGTAAAATTCTATCCCTAGTGGACCACACTGACTAAAACTGAGGAATAATATTTATGGTTCAGTTCAAACCTTGTCTCTGAAGAGCTAATATACTTTATGCTCCATCTATCCTGCCAAATTTCTTTACAGCTCATAAAAGGAAAGGCTGGAATGTGACCATAGGCCCGCAGTCCTAAAGCCAACAACCCAACCAGCCCCTCAGCTCTCTGATTTCCCAAAGCTCCAGAGTTAGGAGACTTGGCCTGCACTGCAATTGCCTTCAAGTCACAGACCAAAAATAAAAAAAAAAAAGTTGAAAGTAATTTCCTTGTTTCCAAGGCTCTGGGGGAACTTAGATTATGTTTAGGAGTCTCTTTAATGCTGCAAAAAAAAAAAAAAAGTGGATGAAAGCTCACAAATGAGTAAGCACACGAGGTAATCAATCTGGTTCTTCCACTCACTAGTTGAGTAGCTTTGAACACTTCCTCTAGACCTCAGATACTTCATTTATTACAAATGGTAGAAGGCATCTAGGCCAGGTTTTTGCAAATGAAGGCTGCAAGTCAAATCCTATCTAATGCCTGTTTTGTATCTCAGGTTGATTGGAGCACAGCTATGTTCATTTATCGCTGATCATCTATGGTTGTGTCCATACTACAAAGGCAGAGTTGAGTAGCTATGACAGAAACAACCTGGCATGCAAAGACTCAGATACTTCCTACTGTCCCTGTACAGAAAAAGTTTGGCAACCTCTCGGCTAGTTCATACTTCAGCCTTCACCCTCTGGCTGAAACTCTCTGATAATGTCTGAATATTTAAAAAAAAAATACATTTGAATTCTCTAAGAGCCCTAAGAAGGGGTATTTTGGGGCACATACATTTCTGAGGACTCCCTGAAAGAAAAAAGGCAAATGGGCTTGGCCCATGGTACATACAAAAAAGGAACAGCTGTGGAAGACAGAAGTGACTCCAGAGAAGACCTAGCTCAGAGAAGCAGGACAGAGAGGAGTAGGGTCCCTGGGTAGCTGCAGTGTGGCTAGATAGAAGCCTGCAGCAGAAGCAACCGGATAGCCTGCCCCTTACCAACCTCTCCATGCCTACCTTCAGGGGCAAAGTATCCACCCCCAGACTAGAACAATGAGGTGGAACCATGAGAATGGAGCCCCAGGTGACTGGCAGCACTCTGGAAAACCAGATCTATTGCATTCCTAAGCAAAGAGCTACTGGTATATTCTACCCATTGAGATAGAACCCATTCACTGCAGATAGGATGACACATTTGCAAAGGAGTGAAGAGGGAATCTTAATGAGATGAATACAAATGAACAATGCCTAACATCAACACCATAACTGAGAGGCCTCAAGTAGAAGCACAACCTGAAACCCAAGGGAACAGTTTTACTAAAGCAAACAAAATAAAACTTTAGGATAACATAAACTGTATAAAGAATTCTTAGAGATAAATGAAAAAAATAATGAATCTTTAAAAACATAGCCAAAGGATATGAACAACCAAGACAATTCACAAAAGAGGGAACACAGACAGACATAAATACATTAAATATACAGTGGTACCTCGAGATACGAGTTTAATTCGTTCCATAACCTTGAGGCGTGGGAAACTATGAGACGCTCAAGTGACGGTAAACTGGTGGGTCGTGTGCAGCCGGCCGATTCGTGCGATTACTCCTATCTCAAATGTTGCTCGTATTTCAAAGCAAAAATCTCGAGGTACCACTGTATTTAAAAAGTTCTAATTCCCTCCCAACTGGCATGGCTCATTGGTTGATCATTGACCTATGAACCAGGAGGTCATGGTTTGATTCTTGGTCAGGTGACTAGTTGCAGACTCAATCCCCAGTGGGCGGTGTGCAGGAGGCAGCTGTTCCATGATTCTCTCTCATTGATGTTTTCATCTCTCTCTTCCTCTCCCTTCCTCTATGAAATGAATAAAAATATATATTTTTAAAAAGTTTAAGTCCCATCAATAATAAATCCTTAACAAATTCAGATGCATGCAAGCTAAGAAATACTCTGCATTCCATGGGACACTACCTCCAATGAAATGAAAATGAGCTCTTAAAGGATAGTGACTTTTTTTTACCTTAGTCTCTTGTCCTTATAACAATGCCTGTCATATGAAGGCACTGAAATTTATTGAAAGAATTAGATCTCTGTGTATCTATCAGCACTGTACTTGGGAGGCTGACATATAGTATATGGACTGCACTCTCTAACTCTAGCGTCTTATTAGTTCAGCCAATGAGGATCTCCCTCCAAGATCAGAAGAAGTATATTAGTCAGCTGGGGCTGCATTAAAAAAATATCACAGCCCTGACTGGTTTGGCTCAGTGGATAGAGCTTCAGCCTGCAAACTGAAGGGTACCGGGTTTGATTTCGGTCAGGAGCATGTACCTTGGTTGTGGGCACGTCCCCAGTAGGGGGTGTGCAGGAGGCAGCTTGTCAATGTTTCTCTCTCATCTATGTTTCTGGCTCTTTATTCCTCTACGCTCCTCTCTGTGAAAAATCAATAAAATATATTTTTTTTAAAAAAATTTCCACAAACTGGGTATTTTATATAACAGACATTTATTTCTAACTAGAGGCCCGGAGCACAAATTCATACACCAGTGGGGTCCCTCAGGCTGGCCTTCAGGATCAGGCTGAAACTGGCTCTTTAACAACCCCCGAGGGGTCCCAGATTGCGAGAGGGTGCAGGCCAGACCAAGGGATGCCACCAATTCACAATCAGGCCAGGGCAGGATTCAGGAGGTTGGCCAGTCAGAAAGGGACTATGGGAGGGCTCCAAGATGTGTCCAGCCTGACTCATTCAGTCCTGATTGGCTGGACCCCAGCAGCAAGCTAACCTACCAGTCAGAGTGTCTGCCCCTCAGTGGTCAGTGCACATTATAGCAACTGGTTGACAAGTAGACTGTCTGCCCCCTGGTGCACATCATAGTGAGTGGTTGAGCAGCCTAAGCATATCATTAGCATATTATGCTTTGATTGGTTGAATGAATGGCCAGATAACCAGACACTTAGCATATTAGGCTTTTATTATATAAGATAGCTCTGGACTCTGGAAAGTCTAAGATCAAAGACTGGTAGGGTTTCATTTCTGGTGAAGATTCTTCCTGGCTTGCAGACAGTCACCTTCTCACTCTGTGCTCACATGGTCTGTTCTCAGTGCATGGGTGAGAAGAGAGACAGAGCAAATGCTCTTATGTCTCCTCTTATGAGGGCACTAATCCCCTCATTGGGGCCCCACCCTCACAACCTTATCTAATCCTAATTCCCTTCCAAAGTCTCATATCCAGAAACCATTGTGTTGGGGGTTAGGGCTTCAACATATGAATTTGGGATATGCACAAATATTTAATCCATACTAGGGAATTTTTTTATTCCCCTGCCTGCCTCCCATTCTGACCACCAAAACTATCAAAACCATAGGTTTTGGTACAGATTAACTGTCTCACTCCTGACTCAGTCTTGCCAAGCAGTCTATTCTTCATTCTTTATAATCTCTCTCTTTCTCTTTCTCTCTCTTCTCTCTCTCTCTCTTTCTCTCTCTCTCTATCTCTATCTCTCTTTCTCTCTCCGCCTTTTTCTCTCCCTCTTCCCTCCGTCCCTGTTACCCCTTCATACCACTCCTCCCACCTTATCCCCATCTGATCTAAAGGTGGTAACCTCATTATTACTAATCTCAAGGTATTGTCCCTGCGCTTTCCCTATTCCTGGGCCACAAATTTCAATTTCTCAATCTCTCCTCAAATTACTTAATTTGATTTTAGCCATTTGTTTTCTGTAAGAATCCTGACTGGCATGTATATCCATGTTTCTCATCAGTGTTTCTGGATCTCTATCCCTCTCCCTTCCTCTCTGTGAAAAATCAATAAAATATATATATTTTTTAATTCCACAAACTGAGTATCTTATACAACAGACATTTATTTCTAACTAGAGGCCCGGAGTACAAATTCATGCACCAGTGGGATCCCTCAACCTAGCCTGCAGGATCAGGCTAAAACTGGCTCTTCAACAACCCCTGAGGGGTCCCGGATTGCTAGAGGGTGCAGGCCAGAGTATATTATTAAGTACACAATGCAAATTTCAGACCAGCACACAGATAAGGATGTAATTAATGTTTTATAAATATATATACCTACACATATATGTATATAAATACATAAAAATAGATATGAAAGGATTCACATTAAGTAGATAACAGAGACTATATCTAAGTACAAAATAGATTGGGGAGGTAAATAGAAATACTAAAGGGTCAAGGAAAAAATTTAATTTATCTACATTGTTAGAAATTTTAACAATTAATATCCACTTATTTATTATGTACTTAATTAAGTATCTTGAAAGAAAACATATATGAAGGAAATAAAATATTTATACTATACTTTTTAAATGGCAGACATAAACAGTTTTTCTTCTAAATATATACATCAAAACATTAGCAGCAATTATTGTTAGACAGTTGTATTACATGGGATCTGTTTGTATTTTCTTTTTTGTCTTCAAAGTTTCTGAACTAAAACTTACAAAACTTAATTATTATAAAAAGATTTCTATCATGAATTGGACAAATTAAATTAAATAGAGATGATTGGAATAGATTAATTCTAAAGTTGCTCCTAGTTTTTTTCTTTATTTATCAAGGTATTACATGTATGTCCTTACCCTCCCATTGCCCCCATCCCTCACACTAATGCCCTCACCACTCCCGTGTCTGTGTCCATTCATTATGCTTATATGCATACAGACAAGTCCTTTGAAAAATAAATAAAAAAATAAAGTTGCTTTTAGCTGTAAACTCTGAACTCTCTGATATTTCACTTAAAATCAACACAGATCATCAAAATAGCAGAAAACTACAAGAAAATTGGAGGTTTGACCAACTGATGGAAGGTCTGAGGAGAGAGTAAATGAAAACAACATATAAATATTCACAACAGAAAAATACAGAGAAGGTCCATCTGCAGATACCAGAGACACTCATCTGAACTCAAATGCTGGGGCCTAGTGGACATCACAGAAGGACACATGGGTCTGCCTACCTTCTCCTTCAGAGTCAGGCGGGAAAGAGGAATTCTCAATTCCTCTCAGGGTGTCCAAGGCCTAAGTCTGGCTCATGCCTGGCTCACAAGCAAATTGGCTTATCCTCCTAAGCCAAAAGTACATGCTAAAACAAATGAGCAATGACAGAAATGGGCAAAAGGAGGACTTCCCTTCAAATTATGAAGAGTCCATAAAACCATAATAAAAATATCTGAGTATGGACAAAGCAATTGGGGAGCCACAGCTGTGTTCTGGGAACAAAGACAAAGGACAGCACACAAAGGAGAGATGATGCCGGTCCTCCCATACAAAAGGGAGTAAGCAGAACAGGAGGCAACAGGCCACTGAAACCTGACGTAGGCCCTTGGCTGTGAGAGAGGGGGGAAATGGGCCAGTGGCAACTAACCCAAGAAGATGTGTGCTTGCATGAAGATAACAGAAGCAGAATTACCACACCATGTAAGAATTAAACCACAATGAAGCTTAACTTTACTCATTTCTATTCTGTTCTGTTCTGGTTTACATTCCTGGCTCACTATTCACTGTGTGGCCTTGAGCCAAGTTCCTTAACCTCTCATTCTTCAGATTACATAACAAGTCTTGAACATGGTAGCCTCTCAATAAATATTAGCAGCCTTCTCCCACCTCTCATTTTTCCTTCTCCCTCATTCATTTATAGATTTATGCAGAGGCCAGATATATTTTTAGTACTCTTCCAACCCACTGAAATAAATCGTTATAGGAAGTAATTTTTTAACAAGGCAGACACATGAATCTGAATGCTAAGGAGGAATTCCCTTCCCAAGCATAAAAATAACTCTTACTTCTTAGCAAATAGCCCACTAATATACAATTTTGAACACGTACTTAAATACACTATGAATTTTTAACAAGGCATACCTATATTAAAAATCTACAGAGGACTATTGAACAATTTTTATAGAAAACAGAAGCAGGAATGATGATGAAAGTAGCCAGGAAATGAAAATATATTAAGAATTACATTACCACAATCTGCCATTCTATGTCACTCCAGTTCTAACTCCAACTGGTAAATTTCTGAGGTTAGTTTCTCCGCATGCAGACCCTAAGATGCTAATTCGTGTGAATTCATTTATTAGGAAGTATTCTGAGGAAAAAACAGTTGGGGGAGGGGAAAGCAAAAGGAAGGAAGCCACACAAGATTGAGATTTCAAGCCAAGTCTTAGAGAATGCAGCTCTGGCTCAATCCCACAGGAGACATCTGGAGACAGGGTAAGCCACTACCCCATAAGAAGCAATGAAGATGAGTATTTATTGCCTCACAGGTCTCCATGCTGGTTCTGGGCACTCCCTGCTTTCCTTGCACTATGGCAAAGCCATCTCCAGCAGCCTGAGAGCACTCTTTCCAGAGGGAAAGCACAAGGGGGACATGCACAGGTAAATGGAATTGACCCTGACAGGCTTGGGAGAGCAATGACAATGCCTGTGCCGATATTTGTACATTTACTGGTCTCTACCCTTACACCTGTCCTGGGGTCTACCCCCAGCACCTTTCTTGCTAATTCATTTTAAAAGAAACAGAATATATACATTTCTCCACCGCTTAGATTTTTGTTTCCATACATGAGCACAAATTAATCAGTATATTCTTATAAACAGATTCAGTTATAAAATGGTAGCTAAATTCTATGTTCTTCTCTTTGATATTCACTTTTGCAAATCTTCAAAAGAGATCCTATTCAGGAATATCAATGCCTTGAAAATAAGATTGACCAGGCTATTATGATAGTAGAACTTTTTTATAATAGAAATATGTATCAAATCACAGTGCAGCATTACACTCAAACAGAAGGATCTCCACAAAACAGTGCTCATTGTGGGTGTAAAGTTGTTCACATGCATCCTACCCTTCTTCTCCTTACCTTCTGTTTCCACTAGCCAACTTGAAAATTGTGACCTGCCATACATAGCAAGAAAATGTCTGAGGCTCCACTCAAAATCATTGGCTGCCAATTATAGTGTAGAATCAATAGATTCTTGAAATAAAATAGATGTATCAGGAAGTTCCTGTTATTTCTTTACATGATTAACCTTTTAATTTTTCAAGGAATTTGCAAAGTTGGTGTCTTCTGACTGCTATAGCACAGAGATTACCTATCCGAGGATGGTTTAGCTGTAATCCATAGCATTACCCCCTTTCCACTTTTACTTATATTCTCTAGTCAGTGGTAAAGCCTATAGCATCAGCTATTTAAATTACATACTCTACTTTGTTACAATTCAGGGATCTTTTGGATATAAACTACAATTGGGCACATCTATCATTTCTTAATTTCATTCTTCATTTCAATGCAAAAACTGCTGTAAACATTTGCCCCTTGGATCCAGGGGAAGCTTTTTCATATGGATCTCCTGTGAGGTTTCAAATATATTTTGCCCAAGAGCACCTATAGCTGAAGCTTTATCATTCTTTTTGTGTCCTCACCAGGCCTCTCAAATGCCACTTTTTTTTTTTTTTTACAATTTAGTACCTTATCTCTCATTTAGGAGTCACCTATCCAGCTCTTGTCCTTTATCCTTTCTTGGAATAATAATATCAGAACCTTTGTAAATATTGACAATTCAATTTTAGTTTTGTGACTCTGAAGCTAATCCAAATAGAGATTTTTAATATATCAAAAATCTTACTCAGGCAGCATGGCATAGTGGTTGAGCACTGACCTAAGAACCAGAATGTCATGGTTCAATTCCCAGTCAGGGCACATATCCACATATCTGGGTTGCAAGCTCGATCCCCAGTGTGGGGCATGCAGGAGGCAGTTGATCAATGATTCTCTCTCATCATTGATGTTTCTATCTCTCTCTCCCTCTCTCTTCCTCTCTAAAATCAATTTAAAAAATTTTTAATTTGTACAAAATATAGCATTTAAATTATTAAAAAGTGACAGGATGAAAATTAAATGCTTCAGTGTGCCAGGAATAAAGACTAGAAAGTAAAAATATAAAAAATTTTTAAAAAAGCATATAAGCTAAAAAAATGCAAAGGGAAAAAGATTGGCAAGAACATAAAACAAATGGACAACTGAAAATTGAGAAACAATTATAGAAAGTAGAAACGTTGAAGAGCACTTGCTTGGGAACTGATAAAAGACACTGGGTAGGGGCCAGGCAAACTTATCTTGTGAGTAGAGCCAGGATATGGAGCATGAAGGCCAAACTTTGGGTCTGAACTCCACTAACATTTCTCCTTTCTTGCTCTACCTTTATAATTTCCCAGTTATAAAATATGCATAAGAATTCCTGGGACATAATATCTTTGTCATTCTGTTGTGAAAATTTTAAGTGTAGAAAGTAATTATAACTTGTTGAAGAAAATGTAATTTCAAAGCAGCAGCATCATAATTGCCTGCAAGCGAGCAACTCATACACAGCCACTTTTTAAAATGTGTTTTTATATTGAGTCATGTATCTTTTGTGCTCTTCATAGAAAAGACTGTCTTCCTTTCCTATTACTGTCATATAATTGGATTGTATTATGTTAATTAGATATAGTATTTTATTATTATACTACAGGCCCGGTGTACAAAATTCATACACTGAGGGTGGGGGGAGGTCCCTCAGCCCAGCCTGTACCCTCTCACAGGGAACCCTTGCTCCTTACTGCCTGCCTGCTCACTGTTCCTTACCACTCGGCTTGC
Source organism: Lasiurus cinereus (assembly GCA_011751065.1). Taxonomy (NCBI): domain Eukaryota; kingdom Metazoa; phylum Chordata; class Mammalia; order Chiroptera; family Vespertilionidae; genus Lasiurus; species Lasiurus cinereus. The sequence goes on from JAAGEH010002531.1 coordinate 12,649,812, forward strand.
TACTCCTCAGTGCTGCCACGGAGGTGGGAGAGGCTCCCACCTCTGCCGCTATGCTTGCCAGCTATGAGCCTGACTTCTGGCTGAGCAGCACTCCCACTGTGGGAGCACAATGACCACCAGAGGGCAGCTCCTGCATTGAGCGTCTGCCCCCTGGTGATCAGTGTGCATCATAGCAACCAGTCGTTCTGGTCATTCTGCCATAATAGTTGCTTAGGCTTTTATTATACTATAGATATACGTATCATGATAAGTTAACTTTTAAAGAGGTCACAGTAAAACAGACAAAATAAAAGATCAAGTTAAATTTTATTACTTGGCATTTATCAAGTAATTTAACCCCATTCAATAATTATCTGTTAATTGCTTACTGAATTCTAAGGCACCACAGGAGTTATGAAGGTGAAATCCATACTCTACACCACAGACCTAGTTGTTGATTTACATTCTATGAACATGTAGCAGCACTTTTGTGAATATTGTTGGAAATGCCCTTCATGGCTAACTAGTATAGGCCATACTGACACCTTTCAGAACCTCCACTTAAAACTCAACCAGCCTTACTCACTCAGAAACCCAGAAGATCTAGTTCTAAAAAACATATAGGGTATAAACCACTCCAATGACTGCATTCCATTGTCATTAAGTTTAGGAATAAGTCTGAGATAATCACAAAGTTACATAGTATCTTCCTCAAATGAATTATTTGGAGAATTTATTTAATTAATTGGTACTTCTACCTAAGTAATATAAACATGTAGTTGAAGAATCAAATATACTAAAAAGGCTCATAATAAGAATCAGCACTTACTTCTCTCGCTCCTCCCAAACATCCATTCAACTTCCCAGGATCAAAGACTTTCAACTGCTTGAAGTGTTTCTTCTGACATTTGCCTTTCCTGTTTCTAAATAATATGTTTATTCTGCCATTTACTCAGTTAAAATATTTAGATATCATCATATGTGTCAATGCTTACCAGTACCATTTTTAAGTGTTCAAACATATCAGATAACCTGATTTTAAAAGAGAATTCTCTACCAGCAGAGTGCTAGACATTTGTTGACATACTCCTAAGTAGCAATAAATGGACATTTTTTATCCAAACAAGAAATTTCCCATCTCTCTGTCCAATTCTATTTCATTCCCTTTTAATCTTTAAAGGCATTACACCCTTCCAGTACCTTCTTGAACTCCTGTTCCATCTTAGCATCTTTTCTTGGAGGGCTCAATTGACACTTTGGCCCAGCAGCTTCTGCATGCTTTGGCATGAAGTGAATCCCATGGTCCTATGCCTCCTGCCACACCTTCTTTTTCTCTAAAGTCTATCTCTTGGTCTTACGTGATGTTATGCAGGATCCCATATTGGTGAGTCAAACATTCTCTAAGTCCTTGGATAGTGCTTCTGACTGAGGCACTGCAAACCCATAATCAGAACATGTGTCTATCCCAGTCAAGATGAATGCCATTTCCAGGGTAGAAGAGATTCAATTTAATCAACTTGCCACCATGTGCCTGGTTTTTAACCTTGAGGAATTATTGACATATCAGGAGCTCAACATCAGAATCTTGTATATAACCATCCAGATAAGCCTAAATGGAGAGACCCTATGACAATGGGTCCATACATTGAAAATAGAGGCTGGCTAATAGCAGTTGGCTATCATTCTATCCACTTGGTTAGTGACTCTTCCCCAGTAAATGTTTTCTATTGTATATATGTAATACAAATATATTCATACTTCATGTCTACTCCAGATGTCCATCCACATGTGTCTACACAAAATTTCCTTGTCATATACCTTTCAATCTTGCTTATTACAGGCCCCCAACCGATTACCTACTAGCACTGTTCATAAATCCATGTATATCCTTACCTTAGGTCACTTCTTCTTCCAGTGAATGACCAAGTGTACTGCCTAACAATCTGCCAATAGGCAATATTTCCCCCCACATCATTGTCTTTACCACCTCAAATGGGGATGAGATGCAATAGCAGTAAAATTTCACTTGTAACAATATACAGGCCTACCCATCCATAAACCAGCTGATTGTAAGGGACCTCCCATGAAACCACAGGCTTCATTGTAACCCCTCCATGGTCAGCCACAGCACTTCCAATATTACTACCCAATTTAGTGGGCTATAATTTTTTCTAAATTTCCAAGACCCATTCCAACAAAATATTAGAATTGTACCCACAGTCCTTGCCAGGGTATTAATATCTCATAATTTTTAAAAATCTCTCTTGTGTAGCTTTAAGTTCCATCTCTCTTAAGCACCTCGGTATTCACTCCTAGGCATGCTCTCCCAGTTTTTAACAGGTCCTGCAGCTCCTTTTGCATATAACCCCCCTCCATCAGCAAATCTAGCCTTTTCCTATTTGGTCATGCTGAGATTTGACGTTAGTTATTGGTCTGGTGGCTAAGAAGAGAGATAAGGAAAGATCCTGAGTGGGCCAGTATTGTCCTGTAGGCACTTCTGTCATAATGGCATCTCCGTAGTATTAAAGCAAGCAGGAGCACTTTCTTCCAACAAGGGAACCTATTATAGTTCTGAGAGTTAAGGAATCTGGGAATTTTGGGTGCTTGAGTACATCTACCCAATTATCTCCATTCCAAATCTCATAGTCCTACTCTCTCTAACAAGGACATGACTTTGTCATAGATGACTTGCCAAGGCTGAAAATTCAGCCTTTTCCTAAGTTCTATCAGTTTTACAATTAAGTTGTATGCCTGGTCTTTAACTCTGTCATGCATTTAAATGCTACTAAGGAAGCCATCTAGTCTTACACTTTCATCTGAGTTGGTGATTTGTCACCATGAATATGAAGGGCATTCAACAACAGACACCCACTTAAATACTACTAGAGGCCCAGTGCACAAAATTTGTAAATTCCCTTAGCTCAGTCTGCACCCTCTTTAATCTGGGATCCCTTGGGGGGATGTCCAACTGCTAGTTTAGGCCCCATCTCGCAATCCAGGACCACTGGACTCCTAACCGCTCGCCTCCTTGCCTGCCTGATCACCCCTAACAGCCTCTACCAGCCTGATCTCTGCCTAACTACTCCCCTGATGGCCTGATAGCCCCCAATTGCCCTGCCTGCCTGATGGCCCCATTGATCCCTGAACTCAGGGACAAATGGCAGAGCAGAGGGAGGTCCTTCCCACCTAGTTTGGGCTCCGCCATTAATCCCCGCCCACATGGAGGCCCTGCCCACCAGGCCTGGGCTCTGTGATCAATCGCAGAGCAAAGGGAAGCCCTTCCCACTAGGCCTGGTCACCACCATTAATCCCTGCCCACACGGAGGTCCTGCCCACCCTTCTGGGGCTCTGGGATCAATGGCAGAGCAGAGGCAGGCATTTCCTAGGCAGTCTGGGCTCCGCCATCAATCCTGATTCAAAGGGAGGCCCTGCCCACCCAACCCATCCTGCCAGGGCTCTGTGATCAATGCTGCGCAGAGGGAGGCCTTGCCTACCTGGCTGTCAGCCTTGGCCCTGTCATGCCTTGATTGCTTGCCTCAGCCCTTGCAGCCATAGCTTTGTCTAGAAGGATGTCCAGAAGGTAGTCCTGAAGACGTCCAGTCTAATTGGCATATTATTCTTTTATTACTATAGATTGCTCCTGAACCTCTCAAATGCATCCACTGGAAGGGAAAGTGACCTAAGGTAATGATATACATGGATTCATGAGCAGTGACAGTAGATAATTGGTTGGGGGCCTGTAATAAGCAAGATTGAAAAGATATATGACAAGGAAATTTTGTGTAGGCATGTGGATGAACATATGGAGTAGACATGAAGTGTAAATATATGACAATAATCAGGCACTTGGAGGCAAGTTGATTAAATTGAATCTCTTCTATCCTAGAAAGTGCATTCATCTTGACTGAGATAGATATATGAGCCAGTGCATCATCTTCTACCTATCTCCCACCCCAGTTCACTACAAGTAAAAGGTTTAACAATTGCCCTACTGCTACATACCAAAGTACCTTACCTATCACTAGTGATAGGGGTCATTGCTAGCTACCTGGAAAGTACAATAATCCAACTTCAGAATTCCTTGGAGTCTGCTTCTTATTATCCCTCTGCTGGTACCAATCATTATAGGTCAGATTCTCTAGAAGCAGAGTTTGAACTAGATATTTAAATTCATAGGCAAAGGGGATCTGGGCAAGGCACCAAAGGTATCTACCAAATTCCCCACGCATTAAACATTTCAAACATGGCCACTGCTTTCTCAGGTTGATGCTCACAGGTTTTGAAACACCTATTCTGAAATGAAGATCTTGAAATGGGAGTTTTTTCCATCAGAAAACCAAAAACTGCCCAACAACAAAAAGAAACATATCACTTTCACTCCATAGGCTTAGAATGAAAAATCCAGATGATGCGGCATACTCAAAAAGCTTAGCTATTATAGATCATCAACAAGGAATACAGTCTAAAAATATAGGAAATGAGAGTCACAGAAAAGGTGTGGGAATCCAGGATTAAGAAGTCCCATTCTAGTAAGTCTACCAAATATTTAAGAAAATATAAATTATTAAAATAGATATGAATTCATAATAAAGCATGTATTTTATTAACTTTACACATGCCTGAGCTTTAAACATTTCATAAGTAATTACATCAGAAAATTAATGTACTTTATAATTCTAAAGAGAAAATGTGCAAAGTGCTTTAAACACATTTTTTGTTCAGATTTCTCTGTTTGAATTCATCAAGCTCCTTTCTGGTTCCAATCTGTCACAATCTGGTTTCTAATTTGCTGAAATTTCAGAATTGGTGGAAAACAGAAACAATGCAAAGGCCAATAAGAGAGTTGAAATGCCTTTCTTTTTTCTTTTCTTTTTTTTTTTTTTTTACCAAAAACTAGGTTTGCATCCAAAGATACAGGCTTGCAAAAAAAATACATTATTTATTTGGCACTGAAAATAGGGAAGCCATGCTCTGTTCAGTTTTCTTGCTTTCAGTAATCAAAATGACATTATGCTTTCCAGCTATACTTCCAATGTAATAGGCTTGCTATTTCCATCTGAAATGGTTAGCCCTTTTTCTTAGAGGGCAAGAACAAAATCACATTGTAAAGCATTAAGAGCCTATTAATATGACAATTGTCCAAATAAGGTACAAATCCAGTACAGCTATTTGAAAAATTTTTAAAGAAAGATCTTGAGCAAACATTAATATTTCTGCATTCCATTTTGCTTCCAAAGATCAGAAAGTTTCAGCATTAATAATAGAAAAAGAGTAAAGCTTTCACAACTCAAGAATACTCTCAAGGTAACATTTTGTCTGGTCATATATTTGAAAAGAGGTAATACAAGAACAACGATGGATGAGACGGAAAATTTAGAACTTCAAAAAGCTAACAATGAACACTAAGTCTCTGATGTTGACAAATGCTTTTACAAAAAAAAAAAAATACATACTTAGAAATGGTTGAATTTCTGACTCTAATCCCTAAAGCAAAGAATGTAGTATGGAAATGATAGAATATCTTGAATATCAGAGTACATGAGTAGAGTTCATTTAAAAATTAGGAAAACGCTTTTACGAATTCTAAGTCTAGGGAGAGAATCCAAGATGGCGGCATAGGTAAACACCTACACTGCTGCCTTGCACAACAATTTCAAAACTACAACTAAAAGACAGAACGGACATCATCCAGAACCACAGGAAAGCTGGCCGAGTGTAAGTTCTACAGCTAGAAGGAAAGAGAGGGGCTCACAGAAACCCAGAGGAGCTGCAAAAAGCCGAGGTACGGAGACGCATGCGCTGAGAGAGCAGGTGCCAGAGTACCTGGCTGGCTTTCTCTGGTGGGAGGGAAATGGAGACTCCCAACAGCATTGAACCCCTTATCTTATGACACTAACCCCCAGATCCAGCCGAAACTCATATGGGGGGAGTTTGGACTATGAAAAGGGAGAGGTGCACGGAAATTTAGAGGAGTCGCAAAAGATCGGAGGTCTGGTTGCGCACGCACACTGTGCTGCCCGGAGGACAGATTGCTGATTGTGCCGCTGGCTTTCGCGTGTGGGCGGGAGACAGACCCTCCCAACTGTTCCACTTCTGACTCCACTGGGCCCCTGTTTTGGGCAAAACCCTGGAGACCTAGACTCGTGTGGTCCTGGCGCGCAGAGGAGCTGGAAAGGCAGCGGTTAGAGGCACTGAGGGTGCGCACAAACAAAGACCGCTCCAGCCATTACCCAGTCACGTGAGACTCAGGGGCTGTGGAGGGCGGGGCCGACTGGAAGGCAAGGCGTTCCCTTAAGCCCTGAGACTCCATCCATCCCAAGCTCAACAGAGGCTTCTTCGGTTTTGCGTCTGGTATCATAAGGCTGAATCCAACACAGAAGTTTCCCCGGCATAGTGAAAATGCCGAGACAAGGGAAGGGATCACAAACAAAAGAAATGGAGGAAAAAAAACGACTGGATATAGAGTTCAAAACTACGCTTGTAAGGTTTTTCAAGAATATGCTAGAAAAGATGGATAAATTTAGCGAGAGCCAAGAGGAGATGAAAAAGGACCAACTAGAGATGGAAAAGGTCCAACTAAAGATGATAAAAGAACAAATAGAAATTAAACATACACTGACGGAAATAAAAAATATTATACAGAGTCCTAACAGCAGACTAGAGAAAGGCAAGAATCAAGTCAAAAATTTGAAATATAAAGAAGCAGAAAACACTCAACTGGAAAAGCAAGAAGAGAAAAGAATCCAAAAATGTCAACATAATGTAAGGAGACTCTGGGACAGCTTCAAGCATACCAACATCAGAATTGTGGGGGTGCCAGAAGAAGAGAGAGAGCAAGATACTGAAAACCTATTTAAAGAAATAATGACTGAAAACTTCCCACATCTGGTAAAAGAAAAAGACTTACAAGTCCAGGAAGCACACAGAACCCCATATAAAAGGAATGCAAAGAGGACCACACCGAGACACATCATAATTAAAATACCAAGAGCAAAAGACAAAGAGAGAATATTAAAAGCAGCAAGAGAAAAACAGTTTATTTCCTACAAGGGAGCTCCCATACGACTGTCAGCTGATTTCTCAACAGGAACGATGCAGGCCAGACAGGAGTGGCAAGAAATATTCAATGTGATGAATAGCAAGAACCTACAACCAAGAATAATCTATCCAGCAAAGCTAACATTCAGAATTGAAGGGCAGATAAAGAGCTTCACAGATAAGAAAAAGCTAAAGGAGTTCATCAACTCCAAACCAGTATTATATGAAATGCTGAAAGGTACTCTTTTAGAAGAGGAAGAAGAAAAAGGTAAAAGCCAAAAAATTATGAACAACAAATACATATCTATCAATAAATGAATCTAAAAATTAGTGAATTAAAAATTTGATGAACAGAATAAACTGGTGAATAGAATAGAATCAGGAGCACAGAAAGGGAATGGACTGATAATTCTCAGGGGGAAAGGGGTGAGGGGTATACAGGGAGAGACTGGACAAAAATCATACACCTATGGATGAGATCAATGGGAGGGAGCTAAGGGCAGAGGGAGGGGTGGGAGCTGGGTGGAGGGTTGCTATGGAGGGGAAAAAAGAGAAACAAATGTAATAATCTGAATAATAAAGATTTAATTTAAAAAATATAAAAAAAAGAATTCTAAGTCTAGAATCACAAGATTTATACCTGAAGAAGCTAGAAAATTATTTTACAGATAAGAAGGTAAGTTAACAGTTATTTAACTTGGTCATTTCTTTTTTTTAACATATATTTTATTGATTTTTCACAGAGAGGAAGGGAGAAGGATAGAGAGTTAGAAACATTGATGAGAGAGAGACATCAATCAGCTGCCTTCTGCATGCCCTCTACTGGGGATGTGCCCACAACCAGGATACATGTCCTTGACGAGACTTGAACCTGGGACTTTTCAGTCTGCAGTCCGATGCTCTATCCACTGAGCCAAACCGGTTTCGGTGGACATTTCTTATAATGATCACAAGATAGTCATAGTTGTTCACCAATTCTTTTAGATTGTAGATGCTAACATAAAATTAAAATTTCTTGGGGGCAGAGGAATTTTCAATCGAATGTAAACTTGAGCACAATTCATAGGATTTGCTGGCTATCCTGTGAAATCAGATCTGGGTTTCTTTCATAAGAAAGGCCAGTTCAAGCAGTCTAGGTGTCCACTATTGGTACTTCAAATGAATGAAGAAATTAGTTGTCTGTTAAATAAATGGTGTTGGAACAATCAGCTAAATTTTGCAAGAAAAAAATAAATTAGATACCTACTTTAAAGCAGTTATAAAAATCAAATACTTATCAATAAAAGAGCTCATTTTAATTAATAATTCTAGATAAATATAGGCAATTATGTTAATACTATGTATGATGAAAAGGTAGCACCCACGTAAAGATTTAGGGAAAGGACATTACTATAGAAGGAAAAACTAGTGCAAAGGCACAACTCAAGAATTCTCCCAAGGTATGAACTCGCATACTCAAGGTCAAAGAAATCCAATGGGCTGTAGGGAAAAGAGCAAAGAAAAAAGCAAAAGATGCAGTCCCAGAGATAGGAAAAAAAATAAAATCATGTGAGGCCTTCTAGGTCATGTCAAGGAAATTAGATTTTATTCCAAATGTAATGGAAGTTTTAAAGCAAGGATGACATGTTTTGATTTATGCTTTAAGATCAGTCAATAAGACTAAAGGGGGCGTGAAAAATAAAGCCAGGGAGAAATAATTCAAAGAGAGATTGTGGGGACTTTAACAGGAAATAAAAGTAAGAATGTAATCCAGTATGACTCCTATACTGCAGCTCAAAATGAATGGTGTGCCATTTCTTGGGATGCAGGGCAGCAGGGGCGTGGCGGGGGGGTGCTCAGCAGGTAGCAACTTTTGAGAAGAGGAGTGAATAATTCTGTTTTGGGCAAGTTACCTCCCAAATGCTTATCTCTGTAGTAATGCCCAATAATCAGGTCAATGTGTAAGTGAAGAACCCAGGAAAGAGACTTGGAATGGAAAATAAGTTTGAGGATTCACCAACATATAGATGTCATCTGAAGCCATGAGACTAGGTAGGAACAGGTAGGATGAGAATATAAATAAAAGGAAAAAACAAAGAAGGAAAAAAAAAACAGGACCAAATACTGAGTCCCAGAGGGCTCTTACTTTCAGAGGCTGACAGAGGAAGGAGATAAGCCAGCAACAAGATGGAGAAGAAGGCCCCAAAAGGTGAGGGAAACCAGGCTTACTTTGTCATTGAAGCCTAAAGAAGAAAACATTTCAAGGGGTAGTCATCAATTATGTCAATTACTGTGGAAAGGTCAGCTGGGACAAAGAGAGAGAACTGACAATTGACTCTGACATGGTATAAAACACCGGTGACCTTGATAGTGTGGTAAGAGTTTCTTCACTAGAGTGGTTTGAAGAAAAGCCACACTAATAAAAAGGAAAAAGAGAATGAGACAGCAAATATAGGCAACTCCCTCAAGTATTTTTCTGCAAAGCAGAGATAAAAAATGGAGCAGTAGCTCTAGGGGAGCATATTAAGACCACATATGTTTGTTTCCACAGTTTCATATGACCTCTAAACAGTGAAGCTTCCCCCTCTTCTCCCCTACTTTCTAAAGGGGTTTCAAGGTGGTAATTTCTAGTGCAACAATTTTGTTATTTCAGAGAAATATTGCGCTTCTTAGGATACAGGTTCTCAAACTCTTTCCCAACCCTCTTCTGAATCTTCCAAGGAATACAACTCACTCCTATCCGTGAAAGAGCATATGTAGAACCAATTTCCAAAGTGCACACGGTGTGCATGTGAATAGAGGAGGTAAGTGCTTCATATGCACCACTGTTTCCTCCCCATTTTTAGGCATCCATGGGACATAATTTCTTCAAAAGGATGGAGCATGGTTAAAAGTGCTCCTGAAAGCTTTCTGGTTCAGCCATCATTTGTCTATTAGGAAAGAGCTCTCTGGCATTCATCCAAGTCACTGGGGCACAAGGACAACTTGCATCCCATTATCATTTTTCTTCAGCTGCTGTCTCCTCCCCACGCATACTTTGAACAAGAGCCTGCTGAGGAAACCAGACATGAAGGCAAACCAAATAAAAAATACTGCAACTATCTGTTTCCTCCCGGCCACATGATTTTATTTATTATATCAAAACTGGAAATTCCTTTAAAAGGGCAAGATGTCATAAATCATTACACAGTAAACACCATTTTTGCAATAGCATTTAGTAGCATAAACAATGTACAATATATAAATAAGACAAAAAACATTCTGCAGTGTAACTGCTATTACTGCCAGAACAGACAGACACAGCCTTGAAAGCATCCTTGGGAGCCTCAGCATAACTAGGTCTAGCAGCCTGCACACACATTTACATGCTGTGAAGTTGTACTTTCAGCTTCTGAGGAATTGTGAATAAACTCTAAATAAAACCATTTCTCTGCTGAGTTGAGTCCAAAAGGAGTCTTAAATTAAACTGACAATGTACTCACCTTGGAATGAGAGTTACTTGCCCTTTCTTTTGCTCTTAGAAAAGGTGGCAGGTGGTAGGGAAAAGTGGAGTACAGCCATCAAGATGCTGGAGGAATATGAGAAGAAGAATACATGGGTTGGCAAAAGTAAGTCTACAGTTGTTTATAATAAATAATACAATAATTAATCATAATGAAGCATAAACCCTGATTCACATAATCACAGCTGTAAACCACTTTGTCCACCCCTGCATATAGCTCTTCATTAATGCAAGAATTCTTTGCTTTGGGGTCCCTGAAATCAAAGTGAGCAAGTGCAGTCTGTCTGCTTGGAAGCCATCTTTTAGTCTCCAGGTTTGCAAATTCTGGTTCTGGCATTTCAATTCCCAATGGGCCAACATTTCCACTGACTCCTATCAGAAAAGGTGCTCATTGTTTGGCTCTCCTGATTCTTTCCTCCCCACTCCTGCCTTCTCCTTCAGCATTCAATAAGTTACACCTTTATTGCTGACACTCTATCTGAAAAGTTCATATTCTTTCCAACTTGACTGTTCGACAGACAGACATTCCTATGTAGAACCAACTGGGATGACTCTAGTTCCCTAATTTTGATAAATCCACGCTCCGAAAGAGAAGTGAAGGAGAATGTAGTGATGTTCATTCGTGCTAAAAATGAGTTTGGTACATGTGTTTACATGTTCATATTTGTGCCCACAAGTACACATAAACGTATAGAAATAACCACAATTATCACTTATTAGCTCCTTTGTCTACAGCACTATGTAATGCAGCTACCCCCACCCAAGTACCATTTCAGGACATTATTTGGAGGTTTTTTTGTGACATATTTTTCCCCCCTATATTACCCTCGATATTAATTTTACCCAGATTTCATCTCTATAGAAATGTTGAAGAAGAAATAATATTTTGCTATACGGATTGAAGATTTGTCTTTTCAGTCCCTTTCAGACTCAACAAACTATAGAAACTTCTCTCTATGACATTTCCTGGACTGTTGTCTGCTTACAGGAAAAATATTAATGTCCCCTATATATTGACTACCACCCTAAAGGGCAAAATATTATAGTAAGCTTCCTTTCGGGTGTCCTCATAGATAGATAGTTTTACCCCATACATATAATGAAATCCCACTGTACACACACGTGCACACATATATCCAGACACATACAACCCAAAGAGCTCACTGCTGACCACCCATGAGCCTGCAGGCTTATTTGCCTTTGCTCCATATAATTTCAAAAGCCATTTGATTTAGCTGCTTTTCCATGTCAGAAGAAAACTCCCTCATGTAAAACTTTAAGCTTTACATCCTCAAATTCCTTCTCCTTGTCCCCTTTGGTTACTCTATTGCTAAATTACCCATAAAAAGCTGATTTCTCCTTCAGAAAATCGCGGGTTAAGAATAAACTTTAAAAGAACATAAAAATCAAGCTATTGGGGAGAATCCTTAGTAAGTCCTGGGTGTTTTCAAGGACCAGGGAACTTCCCAGCAAGGGTCAGAGGAGCCTGGGTAGCTTGAACTGCAGGATTACAACTCTTGGCCAACCTAGAAACCCCCAGGGCCACATGAGGTTTTCCATTTGGCTGCCTGAGTACCAAGCAGGGATATTAACGCCCTCTGATTTTTATCTTGATGTTTCCCAACAATTTTCTAACAGCTAAATGTTTAAAAACAATTGTGTCATTTGAAACATTTTATCTAATAGCAGGTGAATGTGATTAGTTTGATCTTAATGAGGATGGGTGAGGGGGAGTGTTCTTGAATCCTTTCTGTGTTAATTAAAAAATAAAAAAGACTTCCCTGAATCAGAAATAAAGTGAAAATGGAAATCTGTGGAAACTCTTGTTACCTGGCAACCCAAACCCTTGGGGCTGTGTCTGTTCTCATCTAATGTCCTCCAGCATGAGAGATGCAGTCAGAAGGGATTCCCTTTATGTGCAGCCTCTTTACTCTTGACCATTCATACAGCCCAATTATTTGGTTTCAAAGTCAGTAACCCAGATTTCTGCAGGCTCTGATATTTGTCTCTGCAGGGAAGAAAGTTTCTGCTGGAGAATTTACCATAACACCTTTTAAAATGAAGCAGTGTTTTTGCAAATCCCCTGGGTCGGGGGAGGGAAATGTGTTAAAAGAATAACACATAAAGGTTTGGCTGGGAGAAGGGATTGCTTATGGCTCCTTCCCCAGCTCTCCAAAATCTGCAGTGTCATGCCAATCTCATGGAATCTCACTGCCTGAGGCTTCATGGGAGCGGGGAGGGGAATTGCCTGTCACACTGCAGATTCGCCTATAAATAATCAGCACCAATAGGTACCTGCCTAGAATGAATAACTACTGCATTTCACACCTTGGCTCCAGCCCCACTCCATCCCAGGCCAAGCCCCTGCCAGTTATCTTTAGCTCCATTACCTGAAATAGAAACAATATTCTAGGGCTATTTTTACTGTTACTGTTTTGACTTTTTGAGTTAAATAATTTGAAGACTATTCCACATGCTGTTTAAAAATTAGACAGTTTTTTTTAAAATAACATTTTGGTCTTGTCAGAAGAAAACTGTTGCATTATCTCCCTATGTTTTTAGATTAAACTAAATGTCAATAGTACTTACAGTGATTCTGTTCATCCCCAACTAATTAAAACAGGTTTATCTGCTCAGTGTCTTTTAAAAATTTTGTACTCTTGGGGTATTGTCCATTTTACTACTTACTTATATTTTCATCAGTGGTTTTAAGTTTCTGTGGAAACCAAATCTGAATGTTTTTCCTATTTGTCAGTGTTAAGTTTGATCAAATAATTGAATCAATACCCCTCCCCTGGAAACTGACCTTTATGCCACTTCACAACCAACATCCCGTTTCACTTAGACCACATCTCACTTGCTAAGACCACACCCTACTTGCCAAGACCATTATCCTTCCCCTCTGGACCTTCCTTGGATATAGACCTGCCCAGAGAATGCTCTGCTCAAAAAAAAAAAAAAAAACACAAACAAACAAACAAAAAAACACCCACCTGGAGTTCTTTAAAATCTCTGACTCCCCATCCCTGGATACGGACACCATTTTGGTGCTCAGCCCATATGGTATCCAGATGACCTAATAAAGTCATAATTCTTTACCCCCTTGGTTCTCATGCGTTCCTTCTCTGGCAACCCTAACAGTCAGCATCTTTGTTGAAAAGTTTTATGAAGGATGGGGAATCTAACAGTCAGTATTATAATATAGAATGTTCCCTGTAGACTTCATTCAACAACAACAAAAAAAAAAAAAAAGCTTGAGAGACCAGCATATATGACACTAGGCCAAAAAAGTTATGTCTGAGGTACAAAGATGAACACAATATAGTCTCTATTCTCAGAGAACTTAAATTCAAAAAAAAAAAAAGCTGTTCTGTGCTTTATTCTAATAAAAGAAGAATATGATAAGGACCTAAAGAGACAAGAAATGTGCTATGAGAACATTTTTAAATACAGTTATTTCTATCTGTGGTGATGGAAGAAGTTGAGAAGGCTTTAGGGAGAAAATGGCATCTGGTCCAGGTCAATGGATAGGCAACTGGAGTACCCAAAAGCCTAGGGGGCAGGAAGGTACAGGCAACATCCAGGAATTGATCAGTGGTCCAGTTTGGTCAATGCAAAGGATATAGGATTGCCAGCTTCAAATCAACCTATAATGATGCCTCTCACAATTTATTCACTCATTCATTCAACAAATATTTATCAGGTACCCACTCTTCTTGTCAGGGGCTTAAAATAATTTTTTAAAAAACAATAATAACCAAGTGATTCAGTGATAATTTTTAACAAGTCCCTTCACCAGTTGCTGATTAGAAATCACCATACCAATCCAGCTGATGTGGCTCTGTGTCAACCAAAAGAGGTCACCAGTTCAATTCCTGGTCAGGGCACATGCCCGGATTACAGGCTAAATTCCCAGTAGGGAGGCATACAGGACACAGCCAATCAATGATGTTTCTCTCTCACTGATGTTTCTCTCTATTTCTCTCCCTTCCTCTCTCTCTAAAAATCAATAAAAACATATATTTTATAAAAGAAGAAATCATAATTGTGTTAACATTACAATATCACAGCTGATGTTGCCAAAAAATTTTTGTGTTTAATGTGACATTCATGAAGAAGTTTTATTTTTCTAATGGGGCAACAGAATAGCCTGTTGGAAGAAACTGGTTCAAAGAACAAAGCATCAATGCATAAAGCACTCATACAATTAGACCATCCCAATTGCATGCAATTGTGCCTACCAAAGTATTGCTTAAAGAGTGTTTAAAGGGGTGTTTAAAAGAGTGAAGTCTAGCCACTTCATTTGGAACTAGCCACCTTATCAATTCACTTTAAAGGTGGACATACAAATTTCATCTAGAGGGAAAAAAAACATCCTCAGACAATATTATTCAACTCTATGAACAAAAAGAGATAAAAACACTGTTTCTACCTCATGGCAATAATGTAAGGATAAAATACAGCAATATATGAGAAGTAATCTGTAACCTGCTAAGCATTAAACATATATTAGCTCATTTTTGTCACAAACTCAGTCTTTGCTGTTGAATTAGTGCCACTATGACCCTCTCACTGAAAATGACCCCAGCTTGCACAGTAGAGCACACATTGTATTAGGCCAAGTGGAAAGGCTCTCATGAGCTAGTTCTTGAATTTCAGAAGAGGGTTTGAAACGATGCTAGCCACCAATCAGTCCCAGTAAATAGTGGCAACCACAGCAACAGTGAAACAATCGTTTAAGAAGCGGCAAACACTGTAATACCACAGACACCAAGTGAAGCAATGACAATAGGTCAGTGTAATTCATTACATCAACATAATTGCTGAAACTGAGTTATCTAATATTTTTCTAAACCATTTGCTGGTCAGAAGTTATTAAAGACAGACAGATAAAAATAGTTATTAATTGCTTGCTCTATACCAAACACTGTATTTACAAATTCATTATCTCAGGTCACATCTAAAAGACACATGTATACCATGGGGTATTTGATTAAATGTGATGCTTTTGTTTCTTTTAAGTTATTATAAAAATAAATCTCTGGCTAGTCCATTGTCCCTTGACCTTTTTCCCAAAAAATATTTCAGGACTTTTGGGGATCATCTGCTGAACGACTAGGGCAGAAGTGAGGATGAGGCAGAGTTGCAGAGATTTGGAACTGTTCCTCTAGAGGAGTCAGTAAGGTGGGTCAGCAAAAATTATTACTGAGTGCCAAAAGAAGGAATTCATGGCAAATCTGATCAACATGATGTCATGGCTTCTTCCCTGATAAGAAGAATAAAGGACACAGCATCAGAATTCTCATGTATTCTTCTCTGGGAAAAGAAAGGAGTAGCTAAAACAATTACAATAAATATAGTACATAGCATTCAAGTTAAAAAGGCTACTACTAACTTTAACAATAAAAGTGTGATATGCTGGAGAATCCAAGATGGCGGCATAGGTAAACACCTATACTGCTGCCTCGCACAACAATTTCAAAACTACAACTAAAAGACAGAACGGACATCATCCAGAACCACAGGAAAGCTGGCTGAGTGGAAGTTCTACAACTAGAGGGAAAGAGAGGGGCTCACGGAGACCCAGAGGAGCTGCAAAAAGCTGAGGTACGGAGACGCGCATGCGGAGAGAGCGGGTGCCGGAGAACCTGGCTGGCTTTCTCTGGCGGGAGGGAAACGGAGACTCCCAACGGCATTGAACCCCTTATCTTATGACACTAAACCCCAGATCCAGCCGAAACTCATACGGGGGAGCTTGGACTGTGAAAAGGGAGAAGTGCACGGAAATTTAGGGGAGTTGCAAAGGATCGGAGGTCTGGTCACGCACGGCACCACGCGGAGGACGGATTGCTGATTGTGCCGCTGGCTTTCGTGAGTGGGCGGGAGACAGACCCTCCCAACTGCGCCACTTCTGAGTCCACTGGGCCCCTGTTTTGGGCGAAACCCTGGGGACCTAGACTCGTGTGGTCCTGGTTCGCAGGGGAGCCGGAAAGGCAGTGGTCAGAGGCACTGCGGGTGCGCGCACACAGGGACCGCTCCAGCCATTACCCAGTCACGTGAGACTCAGGGGCCGTGGAGGGCGGGGCCGCCTGGAAGGCAAGGCGGTCCCTTAAGCCCTGAGACTCCACCCCTCCCAAGCTCAGCAGAGGCTTCTTCGGCTGAATCCAGCACAGAAGTTTCCCCGGCACAGTGAAAATGCCGAGACAAGGGAAGGGATTACAAGCAAAAGAAATGGAGGAAAAAAAACGACTGGATATAGAGTTCA
>JAAGEH010002531.1:12666674-12759122 GCA_011751065.1 Lasiurus cinereus
GGATAAATTTAGTGAGACCCAAGAGAAGATGATAAAGACACTGACTGAAATGAAAACTATTATGCAGAGTACTAACAGCAGACTAGAGAAAGGCAAGGATCAAGTCAAAAATTTGAAATATAAAGAAGCAGAAAACATTCAACTGGAAAAGCAAGAAGAGAAAAGAATCCAAAAATGTGAACATAATGTAAGGAGCCTCTGGGACAGCTTCAAGCGTACCAACATCAGAATTGTGGGGGTGCCAGAAGAAGAGAGAGAGCAAGATACTGAAAACCTGTTTAAAGAAATAATGACTGAAAACTTCCCACATCTGGTAAAAGAAATAGACTTACAAGTCGAGGAAGCACACAGAACCCCAAAGAAAAGGAACCCAAAGAGGACTACACCAAGACACATCATAATTAAAATGCCAAGAGCAAAAGAGAAAGAGAATATTAAAAGCAGCAAGAGAAAAACAGTTTATTACCTACAAGGGAGCACCCATACGACTGTCAGCTGATTTCTCAACAGAAACTATGCAGGCCAGATGGGAGTGGCAAGAAATATTCAACGTGATGAACAACAAGAACCTACAACCAAGAATAATCTATCCAGCAAAGCTATCATTCAGAATTGAAGGGCAGATAAAGACCTTCACAGAGAAGAAAAAGCTGAAGGAGTTCATCAACTCCAAACCAGTATTATATGAAATGCTGAAAGGTACCCTTTTAGAAGAGGAAGAAGAAAAAGGTAAAAGACAAAAAATTATGAACAACAAATACACATCTGTCAACAAGTGAATCTAAAAATTAAGTGAATTAAAAATCTGATCAACAGAATAAACTGGTGAATATAATAGAATCAGGAGCACAGAAAGGGAGTAGACTGATAATTCTCAGGAGGACAAAAATCATAAAGCATCAAACAGACTGTGAAATTATAGCAGAAAGATTAAAGTTAGGTGAGGTAAATAAGTGATCAATCAAAGGACTTGTATGCATGCTTATAAACATAACCAATGATCACAGACACTGGGGGGTCGGGGTACGCCTGGGAGGGAGGGGGGGCAATGGGGAGATATGTATAAAAAATTAATAAAAATTAATAAAAAAAAAGTGTGATATGCTAATTAGACCAGACAGCTGAATGACCTTCTGGACATCAATCTGGACATCCTTCCAGATGAAGCCGTGGCAGCAGGGCCAAGGCAGAGGTTGTTAGGGCGATCAGGTAGGCAGGCAGGCAGGTGAGCAGTTAGGGGCAATCAGGCAGGCAGGTGAGTGGTTAATGGCAATCAGGCAGGCAGAGGGGTTAGAGGCAATCAGATAGGCAGGCAGGTGAGTAGTTATGAGCCAGAGGTCCTGGATTACAAGAGGGATGTCCGACTGCAGATTAGGGCCTAAACTGACAGTCAAACATCCCCCGAGGAGTCCCAGATTGTGAGAGGGTACAGGTCAGGCTGAGGGTTTCCCACTCCCCCTCCCTGTGCACAAATTTCATGCACCAGGCCTCCAGTTGTAAATAACACTGCAACATAGAGGTGTATATATTCTTTTGAATCAGTGTTTTGTTTCTTCAGATATATTTCCAGAAGTGGAATTGCTGGGTTATAAGTCAATTGAGGTAATTCCATACTCCTTTCCATAGTGGCTGTACTAATTTGCATTCCCACCAACAGTGCACGAGAGTTTCCTTTTCTTCACATTCTTGATAACACTTCTTTGATTTATTTATAATAGCCATTCTCACAGTTCTGAGGTTATATTTCATTGTGGTTTTAAATAACATGTCTCTGATGATTAGTTGCATTGAGCGTCATTTCATGTCTATTGACCATCTGTATGTTCTCTTTGGGGAAATGTTTATTCAGATCTTTTGTCCATTATTTAATTAGATTTTTTGTGGGTTTTTTTGGTGTTGAATTGTATAAGTTCTTTATAAATTTTGGATATTAATCTATTATCAGATGTATCATTGGCAAATATGTTTGTTCTCCTATTCAGTGCATTGTCTTTTCATTTTGTTGATGATTTCCTTTGCTGTGCAAAACTTTGATGTACTCCTATTTGTTTAGTTGTTTACTTTTTAGTTTGATCTACTCCTATTTGCTTATTTTTCCTTTGTTTCCCTTGCCCAAAGAGATATATCAGAAAAATTATTTCTATAAGTAATTTCCAAGATTTTACTGGAAAATCTTGAGCTTTTGTGCTTTTGAGAATAACATTTTAAGTCTTTAATCCATTTTTAATTTATTCTTGTGTATGATGTAGAAGATGGCTGCAGCATTATTTACAATAGTCAACATCTAGAAGCAACCCAAGTGTCCACCAATAGATGAGTGTATAAAAAAACTGTGGTACATTTACACAATGGAATAATACCAACCATGAAAAAGAAGGAAATTTTACTCTGTAGAAGTAAGGAATAAACCCAAGTATTATGCTAAGTGAAATACACCAGTCAGAAAAAGACAAATACCATATGATTTTATTTATGTGTGGAATCTAATGAGTAAAATAAACTAACAAGTAGAAACAGAACAGACTGAGAGCTGTCAGAGAGTAGGAGGTGGGGGACTGGGTGACAAAAGTGAAGGGATTAAACAAAAACAAAAACTCATAGACACAGACAAGAGTATAGTAATTATCAGAGGGAAAGGTGTGTGAGGGAGGTAGAAGGGAGTAGTACAAAGGGAATAAATAGAGATGGAAGGAGACTTGATCTGAGATGGTGAACATACAATACAATATACTGATGATGTAGTATAGACCTGTATGCCTGAAAGCTACATAATTGTATTAATTAATAAATTCAATCAAAAATAAATAAATAAACATAAAAATAAATAAATAAAAGGGCTACTACTCACTAGGGTATATTTTCCAAATCCACCTGGACAGATACAAAGGTTAAATCCACTTTATGAAAAAAAGTTTCCTTTCTTGAAAAATCCACATGAAAGGAACTCCATGGATTGGCATGCCTTAAGACCTCCTTATTTGTAGATTCTGACAAATAAGTCTCTTTTTATTATTAACTAATTTATATTTTATTCTTACCCACAAAAGACTATCTCTTTTATTTTCAAGCCAATTTTAAAAACTCAACCCCACTGTGATGACCTCCCTCAAAAGTCACAAAGCCCAAAAACTGTATGATGATATCCCTGGACCACACTCTCTTCCCAAAATCAATATTCTCTTTTCTTTTGTTTCAAGCATGCATGAAGGGAGAAAGGATACTTTAATACTTTACTTACTTGATCTGTGTGTTTGGGATTTTAAATATTAGGCTTAATTGGAGAATACATTTGAGGAAATTTCCCGAATATTAACAAAATGGCTTTTCTAAAACTGATGATCCCATTAAGAGATTAGATGTTTATACATGGTGTGAAAACTGACCAGTTTTTGTTATACTCAAGGGGCACAAATATTTTTCTGTGATGTGGGTTTTAGGGTGGTATGAAGAGCAAATGAGATCATGCATGTGAAAACATTCTGTACTGCAGAGCATACTGCAAACTAAGATATTAGTTCCCTTTGTATCCATCTGTTCTTCAGATAAAGCTGATCACAGGAAGCCGGGGTAAAATCTGAGTATTTCTTTCTTATAAATAACATGTCTCAATCACCATCAGAGATACTACTGCTTTATGCTAAAGCTGCATCATTATATTCAAATTAGGTATGAAGTTCACTAACATTATTAGATTAAATTACACAAAATTCCTGGTATTCAATCATTTTTAACATCCATGAATGGCCATTTTATAGTTCAACCAAATGCAACCAAATCTTGTTTTACTTTTAAGATCCTGTAAAATTATATGTAAAAATTAGTTGCAATGGTTCTGATAAATTTTCATTTATAGAAAATAAATTAAAGCTATACTGTTCCGAAGAATGGGGGTTCCTCCATAAAAACTTGAAGGAAGAAGATAGGAAAGGGGCAGCTTTTCTGATAGAGATTGACTGGAACTCACAATCCAGAAGGGAATGAGTTACTAGTATGTAAAATAAATCCCCAGACATAATACATCTTATGCTGTCATTTGGAGACATGTTTCTCTCAGCTTATAATAGGATGTTGAAAGACTTTTTTTCTCTTGCCTCAGAATTTTAACTAAAGCCCAAAGCTGAGCACAATAAGTACTAAGAACACCCACATTCTAAAGAGAACTGCCAGGCATATTTCTACAGAATTTATCAATCACACTGCTCTTACCCACTGCTCCCACCAGTCTATATAAGTAATGGATTGAAATTCTAGAATTCTCATATGTTATTGAGTTGTTGGCTTAGTAATGGTTCACAAACTGAGTAGAGTTTAGAGGAAACATTTCTGGGAATGCTACCAGCATTTAATGGGTGTAGTGAGCCGGCACAGCCATGGCATACTCAGCCCCAGAATGCCTTATGTACCCCACCAGCTCAGCCAGGTTCAGTAAGCCTGAGTGGGGGCATGAAGAATTGAGAAAAGACAGACAAGGCTGGGTCTTAGTGGGATGCTGGACTCTCTGATGAAGAGTTAATGACAGCGTCACAGACTACAAGCCGTGTCTTTATTTTATAGCCAGATGCCAAGAGGCAAAGTAAGGGCATGGTCAAGATGTTTACATTCTAGTGGGTTTCAATCCTACTAATTTCGTGCACCTGATTAAGCTTTGTTTACTTGCACCTTTATCACTTAGGCACGTGGGACCATGCGTTAGGACCATAGGTTCAAGCTTACAACTATAGCTTTTGGCTATAATTGTGCTGGTAGGGCTCTGCCCTCCAGGCTGGGATTTGCACGTGGACATGAGAGAACTGTGCCCTCTCATTAGTCCAAGGCTTGAACCTGTCCAAACACTGTAGCCACTCTCCACAAATGGGCAGGATACAAGCTTGATAAATACCCTGAAAGGGAGAGCATTGCATAGCAAAGAATTTTCCCACCCAGATTGCCAATAGCATTCCCATTAAGAAATACTGTCAGAGATGAAAAATCCTATGGGTTCTCCACTCTCCTTTGGGAACAGGATTGTTCTCTTACTCCAAAAACAAGTGAGATGTGATTCAAGGAATTAGCAGTGGTGGCAAGAAGGGGTGATGAACAGTCATTCCCAAGGTAGACCACCTGAGTGAACTTGTTGATCTGCCTTTGTGCCCGCATAAGCAGAGAATACAAGGGAATGAATTATGGGAAAACAGCTGGCTGGAGAAAGGGGCAGCATTGCAGTGGTCTCCCTCCCACCTTTTAGGTGTACTTCCTCTGGGCCAAGTGGACATCATAGAAGTTATTCAGGTTTTAGCTGTGTGGCCAGAGGACTGCCCACTGGGCTATAAAGGTATTGTCATTTGATGCCTGCCATACAGAGGACATGGCAAGGCAAGAAGAAATACAACATTCTCATGGAAACATCTGCCCCTCCCGCTACTCTTCCTCTCAGTCTCACTGGAGGAAAGAGGAGCCCTGGGACAGACAAGGAAAGAAGGTACAGAAGGAAACAAGGAGCAAGTCAGCCCATCACCAAGGCAGTCTGCTCACCAACACAGGTCCTGTGAGTTTCAGACCATGCCTGGCAGAAGAGAAGAGTTCTCTATTGGGCATGAGGCAGAAATTCCAACCTGATTAAGTTAAACTAGACTGGACTTTTATGCCCAAAGTGTCTACAAAGCAATGGGATCTAAGATATTGTTGGCATGGAAAAGCTATGACAGCACATGTGTGATGGCAAAAAGAAAAAAAACATCTAGACAAGAAACAAAGCTGTTTCATATTTGCATCTCACCAAATCCTGGTTAATAAAGAACATTCTCAGTTGATAACTTTTCTAAATCACAGTATAATAGCAATCCCAATATATGAATAGAAAGATTTATTTTCATGTATTGACTGATTTTAGAGAGAGAGGAAGAGAGAAACAGTGATTTGTTATTCCACTTATTTATGCATTCTTTGATTGATTCTTGTATGTGTCCTGACTGGCGACCAAATCCGCTGTAATCTTGGCATATCACGATGATGCTCTAACCCAGCGGTTGGCAAAGCGGCTCACGAGCCACCTGTGGTTCTTTGGCCCTTTCAGTATGGCTCTTCCACAAAATACCATGGCCTAGCCCTAGGTGAATCTATTTTGAAGAAGTGGCATTAGAAGAAGTTTAAAATATTTGGCTCTCAAAAGAAATTTCAACCATTGTATTGTTGATATTTGGCTCTGTTGACTAATGAGTTTACTGACCACTGCTCTAACCAACTGAGCTACCCAACCAGGGTGAAAGCTTTTTAAATGAACTAAAACTACTAAAATATCTTCATAATAACAGCTGCCTGTGTTAGTAAGGGTCAATAACTATAAACAACAAATAGATTTTAGGTTTCTCAGACTCAGTGTGGGTTTACTGGAGAGTATCACAGATTTAGCATGTTCATTCGATCTATAAATTATTGATCTAAAAATATGTCAGGTATTATTCTGAGCATCAGGATACAACAGTGAACAAAAGACAAAATCCCTTCATGAAGCTGAACCTCTAATGAACAGTCAGACAAAAATAAATAAGAAAAATAAATAGCATGGTAGATGATGCTAAAAGGAAACTAAAGCAGGGATGAGGAGAAGGAGTTTTTGTGGGGCTCAGGGATTACTCTTTTAAATAAGAATGGTTAGAGAAGCCCCGTCAGTATGGCTGACAGGTTGAGCGCCAACCCAGGAACCAAGAGGTCACTTGTTTCATTCCAGGAAAGGGCACATGCCTGAGTTATGGACTGAATCCCTAGTAGGGAATGTGCAGGCAGCAGCTGATCAATGATGTTTCTCTCCCATTGATGTTTCTATCTCTCTATCCCTCTCCCTTCCTTTCTAAAAATCAATAAAAACATATTTTAAAAAATAAAAACATGGTAGTGAAGACATCCCATGAAGTCAGCATGGACAATTTTGGCAGTAGATCCAATGCCACCACCCCTGGATGCTGCCACCACTGCAGATGGACACTAACAGAACTGCAACCACTAATAAATTCTAATCATCCCTTTATTTTTGTCTCTATCGATGTTATCCCCTCTCTAGGCAGAACATCTATGCGGCTGAAGAAAACCAGAATACGTCATCCCAAAGTAGGCCTCTTTGACATAAAAAAACGTATTTTAAACTGAAGTCAATTAAGAAGTGGCAAATGCAGGAAAAGCTCTCTCTATCCTCTTTTCTGCCTAAAGACAGGACATAAATTCTGCTTCTACTGGAGACAGACTCTAATCAGCCCACAGATGGCACCAGAGGAATCTACAAACAACCCTTATCCACTAGTTTCCTGACAGTTTGCCATCCTTGGATGCCTAAAATCACTTTCCTCTGTTCTGTCACTTCTCTGCAAATCTATCATTCTTTGTTGAAGATGCTGTAGAAGCAGGAGTTCTAAGTCACCTTTTGAGTTACTCTTTGTAAAGATGTGCACTGCACATATTAATGAATTCTCTTTGTCAATCTGTCTTTTAAGAGTCCCAGCTGAAAGCAGAAGATGGGTAGAGGTAAAGCTTTGCCTCCCTCCATGGCCACACCAGGGCTCCCAGCCCTGAATCAGGAATGGACAGAGGGAGGATGGGCTGTGTTACATTCACCGTGGTTTCCTCCCGATTGGAAGGATGAATGCCCACCCCACGATTGTTTTTGAGAACCTCCTCTGTGACATTCCTCGCTGAGAGGTGGGTGTGGCTGTAAAGAAATTGAGTGGCTTGCTCTGGCACTGGAAGGGTGAGCAGGAATTTAGACTCATGTCTCGGCAAAGCCAGTGACTCCAATCACAGTGAGAATTGTTTCCCCAAGTAAGCAATTATTTGTTTTCTTGCCAGTATAAAAGGGGAGGGAGTGACTGCTCCCAATGTCAGTGTCAACCATGGGCTCACTAAAAAGCATCCCACATCAAGCCTCAGGATACTCACTCTCCTTCCAGCTGTCCTTACCTCTTATTCTCTCTGCAAGTGGCCAGTCCCTAATCAAGCCAGGTGGTAGTTGGGCCCTCCAGGTCAGTGCTTCTCAGGTTGTAGTCCTCAGAACAGCCACATCACATCAGTCGGTGTGGCTCAGTGATTGAACACTGACCCAAAAACCTAGGGGTCCCCAGTTCCATTCATCGGGGAACTTGTGAGAAATTCTGATGTCCAGAGCCCTGCATCAGGCCTACTGGATGGAAACCGGGTGGAGCCTGCCATCTGTAACAAGCTCTCCAGGTGATTCTGCTGAGTCCTAAGTCTCAGTCACTGCTGTGGGTCTCACAGCTGGTCTGGATGCTGTGCCCTCTCAGTGTGGTTCCTGGGAGCAATCACCTGCCTCTCTCTATCTCATTAAACCTTGTCAAGGGTGGCCACTGACCTCTTTCAAGAAGCTTCCCCACTCTGGGCACAGAAAATATCTGCCTTAAATGTCCTTAAAAATCTGTCCTTACATATAAAGTCCATATTAAGCCTATAAAACATTAAGAGATTACAAAGAATACTCCTCTAAAAGGATTGTACACATAAATACAATGTTGTATTTTGACAGCCAAGCTAACCTATGCCATGATGCCTTGAATTATGAAGCCATGGAGAAAAATCATGTATGTTCTACATGACACCCAGGACATTGGCAGTGCTTAACAAATATTTTTAAATTGCTTGTTTCCTTATTAGAAAAGTTGAATCCTGACTATATTATTGGGTAACTACCTATCATAGGCTTTCCATAGGCAGAGTTTACTTACAGTACAATGAAACCCGTGGAATGGTGAGATGATTAAAAACAGGGTTTTAGTGAAATGTTTATAGCTTTTTATAAATGCAAATTCATATCCCTAGATAAAGCTTCACACAGTACTTTTTTACCAAAGCAGAATGAGACTCTTCAGTTTCTATGGATTTATGATTCTCATGGGTCTTAGGAAAATATTCTAGTACATTTTTCGCCAGTGAAATTTTACTTCATAATACCTCAAAAATTACTTTTCTCCTATTTCAATCTAAATAATGCTCACACGTCTTTTGATGGGTTAATTTATTAATAACATTTTATTTTTCTTATAAAGAGACTATATATATTCACTGTTAAAAGGATAGCTTAATTTCCTTAAGTCAGTATTTTGTATTTTTATTTTCTTTTTATAATTCAATTTCATAATTTGTAGAATTTATTAGAACTACTTTGCAGAAATTAATGCAAAAAATCTATTTTGTACCCTTTTTCTCTAATGCCAAAATGTAATCTCTATATTAATTTTTAAGAGATGTTGATTACTAATATTTAATAAAAATGCAAACTATATTTGGTGACAGTTTATAGTGAAAGTAATTAAAGTATAGTTACTTAACGTGCATTTAATATCACTCTGCATAATAAATAGAGTCACATTTTTGTCCAAACTTTCCTTAAGAAGGCAAATGAAAACTCCCCCAACATTTCCAAGGACCGAGGTCTGTTTCATGGATGACACTCCTGAGAAAAATCTAAGAGCATGGAAGGAAAGAGAGTGTGGAAGGGTTAGTGTTTATTTACAAGTGATGGATTGTAGCAACATGGTAACTCCACCTGCTTTCACCACTTCTAGTAATACTAAGAGAGCTTCCTTCCACTCCCTATGTTAGCAATACTAGTAAATAGACTAGCAGTTTGAATTAGATAAGAGCAGGGTTAAAGCACAGAATTCCTGATAGGTATTTTTTTCATATTTGTGGTAAGAAAATGTATGTATCATGTCAGGTCCCATAATCCAGACATATCTAAATATGCTTTGCTAGACATAACATGTTATTATTGATTCAAAGGCCATAATTCATTAGATCATAAATGTAACAACTAAACTTCCAAAAATAAACCTAAAACCCCTAACACAATACCTGCAAGTGTTCTCTAGAACCTAAGAGGGCCTCCAACAATAGCCACTAAGAAACAGGGGTCTTCAGTCACTCAGCCACAAGGAAATGAATTCTGCCCACAACCTGAATGAGTCTGGACGCATTTCTTCCCCATGACACCTCCAGCTGAGAATACAGCCTGGCCAACACGTGAATCACATCCCTGTGAGGTCCTGAGCAGAGGGCCCAGGGAGCCTGTGCAGACTCAAAGCCCATACCAATTTGAGACAATAAACGTGCCTCATTTTAAGCCACTAAGTTTGTGGTAACTTGTTATTCAGTGTAGAAAACAAATATACGGAGTTAACATGGAATCCTTTTTACTTTGAATCAACCAGGTCTAGTAACATCCTTCCCTCATTTATTCATAATGATTTCAACCCTCACTATAGAGTACGCAGTACTTAACCTCTGGGAGGTTTTTCTTCACTTCAGAGAGGTCTGAAGGTTTAAGTAAACACCTGCACTTAAGGAATGCTTTTTAATTTTTTCACAGAAAAAAAATCACTGCTACTGGAAGACAATTAAAGGAATTCATAAATATAGCTCTAGACACATGCTAGGTTCATCTTAAAGAACAGAGAACTAGGAAAAGCAAGAACAGAATCTTTGATCCACTCACTTCCTCATTCTATTAAAGCAAAAACATAGGATTTGTTTAAGTAGCAATAATAATGAAAACAACAGTGATTCAGTTACCTATTCTTCCCATACATGAACCATAAAAGTACCTCTGAGCAAGAAAGGGGTCCTACTATATTTTCATCTGTGCAATTTTTGTACACTTTTTTTATAAGAAATATAGGCTGTCCCCAAAATACATACACACTGTAACAGCTGATAATTCACTTAATTTTTCACTTCTTTTCAAGTTTAACTAATTTGAAATAATGGATGGACAAAGAAATTTCAGCCTGAAATGCCACTAGACTTTTTTTTATGGAGATACATGAAAAATAACGTTTACCATACAAAACCAGCAAGTCAATGAATTGAGGGCACACAAATACCAAACGAAATGATTCTTGATGTTTGTGATTCCATTGTTTCATGTTACCAGCAGTGCCTGGACCAGAACAATCATCTTTTTTAAAAACAAGCATTGACAAAAATATTATTCGTATCCATGGATTCCTTTAAATTTTGAAAATGAACTGTATGTTAATAAACACTGATGTTATAATCATTCAAAGGTTACATTTTGGGGTATATCCTGCATATACACCAGACTTGAGATACCATTGCCTATTTTTTACTTATTCAACAAAGAGTTACAAAAAGCTCTAAGTGCCAGGCACTCTTCCCAACACTTTTTATTTACTACTCAGTAAATAAAATAGTAAAGAACCTTGCCCAGATGACACTTAGTTTTGGGAGAGGAATGAACAATAAAAATAGTAAACAACTAAATTACATAGTGCCTTAAAGAGTGATATGCATGATGGAAAAGTAGATTAAGGAAGGGGAAACTGAATGCTGGGGAGGATGGGTGAGGTGGTGGTGAGTGTGGGCCTCCATGATCACGTGAGGCAGGAGCCTGGCTGCCTCTCCTCATGGAAGATCAAGGAGGCACTTATAGTGTTAGCCTAGATTAAGAAGTTCTCGGAGGAATCCAAGATGGCGGCATACGTAAACACCTACACTGCTGCCTCGCACAACAATTTCAAAACTACAACTAAAAGACAGAACGGACATCATCCAGAACCACAGGAAAGCTGGCTGAGTGGAAGTTCTACAACTAGAGGGAAAGAGAGGGGCTCACAGAGGCCCAGAGGAGCTGCAAAAAGCTGAGGTACAGAGACGCGCGCGCTGAGAGAGCGGTGCCGGAGTACCTGGCTGGCTTTCTCTGGCGGGAAGGAAACGGAGACTCCCAACGGCTTTGAACCCCTTATCTTATGACACTAAACCCCAGATCCAGCCGAAACTCATACGGGGGGAGTTTAGACTGTGAAAAGGGAGAAGTGCACGGAAATTTAGGGGAGTTGCAAAGGATCAGAGGTCTGGTCAGGCACGGCACCACGCGGAAGACGGATTGCTGATTGTGCCGCTGGCTTTCGCGAGTGGGCGGGAGACAGACCCTCCCAACTGCGCCACTTCTGAGTCCACTGGGCCCCTGTTTTGGGCGAAACCCTGGGGACCTAGACTCGTGTGGTCCTGGTTCGCAGGGGAGCCGGAAAGGCAGCGGCTAGAGGCGCTGTGGGTGCGCGCGCGCACAAGGACCGCTCCAGCCATTACCCAGTCACGGGAGACTCAGGGGCCGTGGAGGGCGGGGCCGACTGGAAGGCAAGGCGGTCCCTTAAGCCCTGAGACTCCACCCCTCCCAAGCTCAGCAGAGGCTTCTTCGGCTGAATCCAGCACAGAAGTTTCCCCGGCACAGTGAAAATGCCGAGACAAGGGAAGGGATTACAAGCAAAAGAAATGGAGGAAAAAAAACGACTGGATATAGAGTTCAAAACCACGCTTATAAGGTTTTGCAAGAATATGCTAGAAAAGAGGGATAAATTTAGTGAGACCCAAGAGAAGATGATAAAGACACTGACTGAAATGAAAACTATTATGCAGAGTACTAACAGCAGACTAGAGAAAGGCAAGGATCAAGTCAAAAATTTGAAATATAAAGAAGCAGAAAACATTCAACTGGAAAAGCAAGAAGAGAAAAGAATCCAAAAATGTGAATATAATGTAAGGAGCCTCTGGGACAGCTTCAAGCGTACCAACATCAGAATTGTGGGGGTGCCAGAAGAAGAGAGAGAGCAAGATACTGAAAACCTGTTTAAAGAAATAATGACTGAAAACTTCCCACATCTGGTAAAAGAAATAGACTTACAAGTCGAGGAAGCACACAGAACCCCAAAGAAAAGGAACCCAAAGAGGACTACACCAAGACACATCATAATTAAAATGCCAAAAGCAAAAGAGAAAGAGAGAATATTAAAAGCAGCAAGAGAAAAACAGTTTATTACCTACAAGGGAGCACCCATACGACTGTCAGCTGATTTCTCAACAGAAACGATGCAGGCCAGACGGGAGTGGCAAGAAATATTCAACGTGATGAACAACAAGAACCTACAACCAAGAATAATCTATCCAGCAAAGCTAACATTCAGAATTGAAGGGCAGATAAAGACCTTCACAGAGAAGAAAAGGCTAAAGGAGTTCATCAACTCCAAACCAGTATTTTATGAAATGCTGAAAGGTACCCTTTTAGAAGAGGAAGAAGAAAAAGGTAAAAGACAAAAAATTATGAACAACAAATACACATCTGTCAACAAGTGAATCTAAAAATTAAGTGAATTAAAAATCTGATCAACAGAATAAACTGGTGAATATAATAGAATCAGGAGCACAGAAAGGGAGTAGACTGATAATTCTCAGGAGGACAAAAATCATAAAGCATCAAACAGACTGTGAAATTATAGCAGAAAGATTAAAGTTAGGTGAGGTAAATAAGTGATCAATCAAAGGACTTGTATGCATGCTTATAAACATAACCAATGATCACAGACACTGGGGGGTCGGGGTATGCCTGGGAGGGAGGGGGGGC
This sequence comes from Lasiurus cinereus, assembly GCA_011751065.1. Lineage (NCBI taxonomy): Eukaryota > Metazoa > Chordata > Mammalia > Chiroptera > Vespertilionidae > Lasiurus > Lasiurus cinereus. The sequence goes on from JAAGEH010002531.1 coordinate 12,680,071, forward strand.
AATGGGGAGATATGTATAAAAAATTAATAAAAATTAATTTAAAAAAAAGAGAAACAAATGTAATAATCTGAATAATAAAGATTTAATTAATTTGTAAAAAAAAAAGAACTCAAAATTTCTTAGTGTCTTAATTGTTTTATTATAAAGACAGCACCCCTATGCCAAAATACCTACCAGTTACTTTTAGTATTAAGTCATTAGATCCAAAAACTAAAGTGTTTATGTGCTAACAACTTAGTAGTCATTCACAAAAATAATGTGCATAAATTAAAGGGAAAAATAATTTTATTTAATTGTTGAATAACAGCAACTACTTACAAATGAGGAGTATGTGTCTCTTGGATACTGCACAGCTCCTCAAACATTGTAATCAAATCAGACACTGCCATCCTCACCAACTATTCCGTACTGATTTTTAAACAGTTCTTGCTTTTATCCCATCAACCTCTAAAAAGCCAATTTGGCAAATATATGATGTCATCTGAAGGAATGTGAGTGCAACCTAGTACTGAAATTCTGAAGTAGTTTGCTTTGGTCTCTGTCAGATGTTACTCTGTGTCTTACAAAGAATCGGCATCCCCCAGGCATCCCTGGGTGTTTTCCTAGTCCCCCAGGGCGTTTCAGTGCACAGTTTAAGAATTGATGAGTGACCATATCCCTAAACTCTTCCCTTCTCTTGCATCAAGCTACTTCTAGCCTCTTGAATAGCTTCTCCAGCTTCCTTTCTAAAAATTCTCTTCCCTATTTCCTTTAGGAGTAACCCCAGTCTGTCTTAATAAGGCATGAGTTCAAGTATATAACAATGCATGTCATTGTAGTCATACAATCATTCAGAAGTCTCTATTCTGGGGTGGACTCGTTTCCTTCATTCTCTGGGTTCTTAAAGGAGTTACCCCCTTTTGAATGTTTTAAACACCAAATAGATCATAACACCATTAACAAATTAAAACACATCTCCCACACCTACAAATGATGGGAGACTGAGGGAAATATTCTCTGTCCCCCCAAAGATAATTCTATTTATATTGAAAGCTAGTAATCTCTTTTGCTATAATTTCTCTGTATCCCCTTAAGGCTTAACTGTTCAATTATTCTTAAAATCATATTAATAGTCTGAATCATTCAAAGCTGTTTTTTAAAGGGCAAAGGAACTCTTCAATTCACTATGGGAATCTCCAAGGACTATGAGAAAACCAATACTTTTATTCTGATAAAAATTAAGAAGTCATTAGCTTTCAGAGAAGGCCAGACAGCATGTTCTCACTGTGAGAATCAATCATGCACCTTCCTTTCTCCAAATTTCAAGTCACCTTCCGACTGCTCCTGTGACACAGAGTTAATGCCAGGAGAGAGGCTGTCATAGCCCATTACCAACACCACATACTGTGAAACAGAGCTGGCAGTGGCCTGGCATTCTCTCCCTCAAAGTGAGAATTAAATCAAATTGAACTTGCCTTATGCAGAGGTAAAATAACATAGTAGGTCCCTGTCACCTTTCCTCCAATATAAAAAGGTCAGAATTTATTATCAAGTAAAGGGAACAGGAAAATACTTAAATTAAACTTCTCTTTATTTACATTCTTGACTAATTACAAAACTAGAGAGATTCACTCACCACTATCACCACTACCATCACCACCACTACCACCCCAGCCATTCTTCCATGGTGATATAGCACCATCTAGTGCTACTACTGTCTTGGGGAATTTAAAAGCACATGAGTATAGGGATCCTAAAAAGCAATGGTAAAGTAAAATTAAAAACATTTTTATTGAGCACCTACTATGAAATACTTTTTTCTTCACAATTCTGCAACCGTTTTCAGAATCCTTACTTGCCCTGAGTTTTGTGGAAATTATTTACATTGTGGTAAGAGGGGAGAAAATGCTTTTTGCCAGTGATTCTATCAGCATTAAATATGAGCACGGAGGTGGCCATCAGGCTGCTCAGCTTGAGCAGAGTCCTGATTACATTCACTGCACCTCTTCCCAGAAAAATGTATGGCTACTTAGCATTTATATTGCACTTTTCGTCTCCAAACCACTTTACAGAACCTCTCTGATTAATTCCCCCAACACCCTTGCAAAGTAGTTATTACTCTATACTATTAGCTTCTTTATGAAAGCTTCTGATGGCTGTGTCCACTGCCTGTGCGTGAATTGCATTTATCAAAGAGAATTTCTCCAAAGACTCATGTCCAGAGTCAAAGAATAATTACCACAGAAAACCTTAATGTTTTCCCTTTTTTCAGAGACAAAGAGGTTTATAATTAACTTAAATAGTGAACGTATTAACCCCTCTGGCAATCAAAGGATGTGAGAATAAAGAAAAGCATTGTGTCATCAATGTGAAACTTCTCCTTATTTCTCATCACCAGTATACAGAGTACTCCACCCCCAACTAGAATAACAGCGCTGTTGTGCCCTCAAAATAAAGAAAGCCCAGGAAGCAGAGAGGTGGGCAGACTTCTAAAAGGGGAGGAACTCATACATTAGGACTGTGTGATACATTAAGGAGCTGATGTGTTTTATTTAAAAGCTAAGCATCCATCACTCCTAACTTAATCACCTTTCATAAGCCAGCTATTCCTTATAACATTTTGATAAATGGTGTCATTTAGGACCAAAAAAATGGTAGAGAAGTTGTATTTTCAATGAGTAATATTCACATTTTTTCTGTATGTAGTTCAAGTTTGAGCATCTTAACTGGACTCTTCCCTTTTTTCCCAAAGAAATCAATAGAAAGCATTTTCTAAATTGCAAAGCATATTTACTAAACGATTCCCACACAATATGTGGTAAAATATGAAAGTTCCAAGAGATACTGCATCCCATGGAGAAAGAGAACAAAGCAAGACAGAAAAGCCAATAAGTTAAATCCTGAGCAAAAGTGTCATATCAGTGGTGGGAGAGGCCGAGATCCCAAAGTCAGCAATGAGAGGCCTGGCTGCTTCCAAACACTCACTTCTCTGCTTTCATATTTACTTGTCTTACCCAAGAGACTACCAACTAGAGATGCAAACAACAGGGATTTCATAATGCCCATTATGGTGGAAAAGCACTTCACATTACAAACAATCATCCAATAATGTCAGCTTTAAAAAATAATTGTTCCATGGTATATGGGAAGTAAGATTAATGTGTCCATTGCCATTTCGAAAATCCTTTCTGCAGACCTAGGAGGGTGGTTTTTGATGATGTTCAAATGCCAGCTTTTTAAAAACAATCTCTACTTATAGCTATTTTATGTAAGGGGATTCATCACCATTTTGGCACTTAATGTATTTTAGTATATTTAGAATTTAGGAGGAAAAAAGATAAATAGTGTGAACTGAAATTAAAACTCCAATTAGCATATTCATTGAGCCAGATTATTTCCTAACAGGAAAACTTATAACTTTCATTAAAAAGAAATTTTAATTTGGGTTGTTGGAGGGAGTGGAGATGGGGTCTTGTTCCAGGAACAGTGTGTGTTCATCTTGGAACTGGTGGGAAGTTCATAAATTGATCCTACACGCATAAATTTTTTATCAACTTTTATCCCAAATATAGGCACAAGCAACTCCTAATCAAGTTTTTAAATGATGAGCTTTTCAAATTCTGGAGAGTTCACATTGATGAAAAACTTCATTCTCTCAAATGGGGGATACATATAAAGCCATTTTTATACCAAATATTTTGTGATCATTCAAAATGTTGGAATTTTATAAAATTCCAAAATTTAGAATACTCTTATGACATTTAAAGCATCTATCAGCTCTTTCTTTTCCTTTATAGACAAAAGTAATATTAAAATTTTGGTGATAATGCAAAAGCACTTCCAGTCCAATCAAACCTTTTCCCCACATGAAGTATTCACAACCAATGGTAAAGCTAATTCACAAACAGCATGTGCATTGTTAGCAGTCACTCCACCACTAGCTTGTGTGCTATAAAAGGGCACATCTGCTGTACAAAGACAACTGTATTTGACTAATGGAAAACAGCAACATGAAGTCTACCGGGAGCTCCCAGCAGACTCCCCGACTCTGAACTTTGACCATAGGACCTCAGGTTGCATCCTGTGCTCCAAGCTCATCCTGAAAGATTACATATATACACACCAACACCACCACAACCACCATCACCACCACTACACACACACTCACAGTACAATTCCCAAGAGCATCAGAGGCCACGTGTCCAGAATGGGAAGCAACATACTCTGCTCATCACCTGGCTGCTGTGGGCTGTGCCTGAATATAGAGTATCTCCTAAGCCAAACCCAGAGAAGGTGCCTGATTCCAATTTGCTCAAGTTCCAGACCATATAGTTCATGTCAAGAAGCTACCAGTCAGGATCTATAGCTACTAGCCAAGAGGTATGGCCGTCTCTGCTCATGCAAAGCTTTTCTAAAAACCAAGGATCAAAAGATGCTTTTAACTCACAGATTGGGAAGCTTCATACTATCTTATTCTTGATTCCTACTTGGGCATCAAGCCTCCAGGCCTACACAAGAGACAAGGAAATCTTTTAAACACTGTAGCAGAATCCTATAATGTGAGGCCGCTGGGCTATCTTCTCAGTCTGGTAAAGGAATTCAGAAAGTTATTCTCTTTTTAAGATAAAACTTGGCTTTCAAGCTTATTGTCTTGGTGCTAAATCCTGTTTTGAATTTCATAAGCTAAATATTAACATTTGCTTCTCATTTGCATTCCAACTTTAAGAATTTTAATGTCTCTGGTCCCAAGGAAGTTGTATGCTTTGACTGACTATGAAGAAAGCCAAGTACATTGAAATACCCTTCTCCACATCGGAATGTTGCCAAACTAGACAGCGTGGCATTCTTGAAGAGATACCACACAAGTCGCCTTTGCTCATGCAATTCATTCTGCCTGGAAAACCTTTTCCTTCCTGTCTCCAGGCAAGTAAGTAAATCCTTTTCCTTCAAAATCCACCTTTCCCTGAGTCTTTCACCTCATTTGCTCCATGCTAAACCTGTATCTCCTGCTCCTGATAACTCCTACAACATTCTGCACATTTCTTCTGTGCTTCTACTTTACCTTGGCCAAAGAGTTCTACAGGTTCCCGCCCAGCTACTGGCATGTGAGCTCCTAGAGAATAGCAACAACATCCTATTTACCTTGTGTCTACTCAATGCTTAGAAACTCAAGTTTGAAATGATTAGGGTAGAAAATAGGTTTTGCAGCATATAAAAAAATACTAGTTGTTTAAGTACAAAAGCTATTTTCTCTCCAAAAGAGAATCCAGACAGGACTGTCTGTCTAGGCTAAGGGATTTTATTCTGTGAAGTTATCAAGGGCCCAGGCTTCCTATTAGTTTTCTGTCCTACCATATTTAGAATCTGACTTATATCCTCAAGGATGCCTTACAGCTGCTCCAGTTGTCATATATGAATTATTGTCAGGCCAACAGAGAAAACAGAAGAGCAAAAAGAGGACACACACACACACACACACACACACACACACATACACACACACACACACACACACACACACGAGTAACAGAAAGAGAAGTTGCAATTTGTGCTCACTATCTCAGGGGGTGAAAGGACATGATTGTCATAGGCAACCCAGAGAAAAAAAGGATTGAAATTATGGGCTTTGGTGTTTCTAAGTCCAGATATGAATGAAACACATAGAAGACTACTTGCAGCAAGAATTTTCCATCCGACAGAAGGCAGTGTCAGCCACATGAGCAGTCAGAAGAGAAGCAAGAAAACCAGAGATGCCCTAGCCAGTTTGGCTCAGTGGATAGAGTATTGGCCTGTGGAGTGAAGGGGCCCAGGTTCCATTCCAGTCAAGGGCATGAATCTTAGTTGTAAGCTTGATCTCCAGCCTTGGTCAGGGTAGGTATAGGAAGCAACCAATCAATGTGTCACTCTCACATTGATGTTTCTCTCTGTGTGTCTCTCCCCTTCCCTTCCAGTCTCTGTAGAAATAAAGGGGAAAGTATCCTTGGGTGGGGAAAAAAAGAAGGAAGGAAGGAAGGAAGGAAGGAAGGAAGGAAGGAAGGAAGGAAGGAAGGGAGGGAGGGAGGGAGGGAGGGAGGGAGGGAGGGAGGGAGGGAAAGAAAGAGAGAAAGAAAACCAGAGACTAGTGAGTGTCCCTTATAACTGTCTCCCCTCTCTCAGCTAAAAAAACCACCATATGGTTGGAGATGTAAACGCAGACAAAATCTGAACCTTGCTTTCTAAATGAAATCCTCAAATTCATACACATACATCCTGCAGTGGTGGAGCAGACATGATGACCAGACAGAAGGAACTTAAGGCAGACAGCTCCACTGAGTTCTCATGATTCAACATGGCTTGAAAGAGCATCAAAAGTCTCCTCTAACCAACACTATGGAGGATCAGTGTAGCAGAGAAAGTCCACCAACCTAAAAAAGTCTGAGGTCAGTCAGATTGAGGGAACAGAGAATATATTCCAGAACTTGCACTTGAATCCATTTGGAAAGGCCATGCTTCATAGATGCAAATAAGAATAGAAGCTGACAACTGGAGACACTCAGAAATGACCCAGTATAAGTGAGACAGATAGATGCCTTACCCGAGCCATCAATGATGACTTGTCCAAGAAAAAGCTTAATGAGGAAACTAACTGGTGTGGCTGACCTGAAACAGCTTCACAATGTGGTACATTAGATCTGAGGATGAGGACTGATTATTTACTGTGCTGATATGGTTGGCTATGGAAGGTCTTTTGGCAGAGGGCCTTGTACATAAAAGTGGTGACATTTCAAAGGTGAAAGGAAGAGCCCTGTGAGAGAAAGGATCTGGGCTCCATAAGTCATCCCACCCTTCTCCTTCCATGGGTTTTCTTTGTGAACATTTTGGATTGGTTTGTGTTGTGCTGCTGTTATTCTTTTAATTCAGAAGTACTAAATTCCTTAGTAGTATACTTAGTGGTTCAGAAGAAGCAACATCTTGATGGAATTAAAAATTAAAAGGAAGTATCTTAGATACTAGCTAGAACAAGTTAAATATTTCTCTTTAGGGAGTTCATTTAAATGTTTATCTCTTCCTAAACTGGGTGGGGAGGCAGGGGGAACAAAACATGACCAAATAACATGCAGTAGCACCATCAGCCCAATCTTACCTAGATGGCCAGCATATAGTTCCAATTGATCTCCTCCAGGTATATCAGTCTACTTAACAAGCTCAACATGCACCACTAGATTTTATTTTATCTGATTTTATTTTATTGTATTTGATCCTTTATTCTCTGACAAGTGTGGGAAAGTAGAAATATTTAATGTTTGTATTAGCTTGCTACTTTTGTTGTCTGCTATCTTAACAAAACACCACAGGTGAAGTGGCTTAAACAACTGAAATTTATTTTCTTACCGTTAGAGAGGCTGGAAGTCCAACAGCAAAATGCCAGCAGGTTTGGTTTCCTTTGAGACTTTTCTCCTTGGCTGCAGATAGTCACTTTCTCGCTGTATTATCACATGGTCTTTTCTCTGGTGTCCTGGTGTCTGTGTGCCTTTTTCTATTAAGAACAGCAATCAAATTCTTTCAGGGCCATCCCTAAAAGTCTCATTTTAACTTAATTACTTTTTCCTAAGTCCTATCTCCAAATACAGTCACATTCTGAGGTACAAGGGTTTAGGAATTTCACATATGAATTTTGAGGGGACATAATTTCAGTGCATAAAAATGTTATTGAGTACTTATTTCTGTTAGAGATTTTGAATATCTCTATAACTACTCATACAACTCAATATACAGTCAAGTACCAATGATGTGAGGAAACTTGTGTTTTATCTAGAATACCTCAACGTTAGAGCATGGCATGTTTGACAATCAGCATACTGTTTTATGTACTACTCAATCTTTTTTTTCTTTTTAGCTTTTTTGTTTGTTTGTTTGTTTAAAGTGTTACATATAGTAGTACATATATCTCCTTTTTTCCCCCATTGACCTTCCCCAGCCTCTCTTACCCCCTGTCACATGCCCTCATCCAACCCTCTACCCCAGTGTCCTGTGTTCATTGGTTATGCTTATATACATGCATACAAGTTCTTTGGTTGATCTATTTCCCTCCGTCTCCAACACTCCCAGCCTTCCTACTATAATTTGACAGTTTGTTCAGTGCTTTACTGCCTCTGTATCTATCTTTTTGTTCACCAGGTTATAATGTTCTTTATTTTTCCATAAATGAGTGAGATCATATGGTATTTTTCTTTCATTGCCTGGCTTATTTCACTTAACATAATGTTCTCCAGGTCCATCCATGATGCTGCAAATGGTAAAAGTTCCTTCTTTTTTATAGTATGGTAGAATGCTATAAAACTATGTACCATAGTTTTCTAAACTACTTATCTGCTGATGGGCATTTAGGCTGTTTCCAAATCTTAGCTATGGTGAATTGCAATGCTATGAACATAGGGATGCATATATCCTGTCTGATTGGTGTTTCTAGTTTCTTGGGCTATATTCCTAGGAGTGGGATTACTGGGTCAAATGGGAGTTCCATTTTTAGTTTTTTGAGGAAACTTCATACCGTTCTCCACAATTGGCTGCACCAGTCTACATTCCCACCAGCAGTGATTGAGGGTTCCTTTTTCTCCATATCTTCACCAGCACTTGTGGTTTGTTGATTTGTTGATGATTGCCATTCTGACAGGTGTGAGATGGTACTGCATTGTCGTTTTGATTTGCATCTCTTGGATAATTACTGACTTTGAGCATGTTTTCATATGTCTCTTGGTCATCCTTCTGTCTTCTTTTGAAAAGATTCTATTTAGGTCCGTTGCCCATGTTTTCATTGGATCATTTATCTTCCTTTTATTAAGTCGTATAAGTTCCCTGTAGATGTTGGAGATTAAACCTTTATCAGTGATAACATTTACAAAAATGTTCTCTCATACAGTGGGCTTTCTTGTTGTTTTGTTGATGGTTTCTTTTGCTGTAAAAAAAAAGCTTTTTATTTTAATGTAGTCCTATTTGTTTATTTTCTCTTCAGTTTCCATTTGCTAGGAGTAGTATTGGTAAAGAAATTGCTTCAGCATATATCTGAGATTTCTCTGCCTGTGGATTCCTCTAGTATTCTTATAGTTTCTCATCTTATGTTTAAGTTCTTTATCCATTTTGAGTTTATTTTTGTGTATGGTGTAAGTTGATGGACTAATTTCATTTTTTTGCATGTATCTGTCCAATTTTCACAACACCATTTATTGAAGAGACTGTCTTGACTCCATTGTATGCTCATGCCTCCTTTGTCAAATATTAATTGAGCATAGAAGTTTGAGTTGATATCTGGGTTCCCTATTCTATTCCATTCGTCTATATATCTATTCTTGTGCCAGTACCAGGCTGTTTTGAGAACAGTGGCTTTGTAATATAGCTTGAAATCTGATATTAAGATCCCATCTAATTTATTCTTCTTTCTCAGGATTGCTGTTGCTATTCGGGGTCTTTTTTTTATTCCAGATAAATTTTAGGAGAGTTCTTTCTAGGTCTGTGAAATATGCTATTGATATTTTAATGGGGAGGTTATTGAATCTATATATTGCTTTTGGTAGTATGGACATTTTAAAGATGTTGATTCTCCCAATCCATGAACATGATATGTTCTTCCATCTTTTTACATCTTCCTCTATCTCTTTTTTCATTGTCCTGTAGTTTTCCATATATATGTCTTTTACCTCGTTAGTTAGTTTATTCCTAGGTATCTTAATTTTTTTGGTGGGATGGTAAATGGGATTGCTTTTTTAGTCTCTCTTTTTGTAAGTTCACTCTTAGTGTATAGCAGTGGTCAGCAAACTCATTACTCAATGGAGCCAAATATCAACAGTACAACAATTAAAATTTCTTTTGAGAGCCACTTTTTTAAAAAAAAATTAGACATCTTCTAATGCCACTTCTTCCAAATAGACTTTCCCAGGCCATGGTATCTTGTGGAAGAGCCATTCAAGGGGCCAAAGAGCCACATGTGGCTCATGAGCCGCAGTTTGCTGACCACGGGTGTATAGAAATGCCATAGATTTCTTGATGTTAAATTTGTATCCTGCTACATTGCCAAATTCATTTATTAAGTTCATTTGTTTTTTGATGGAGTCTTTTGGGTTTTTTACGTACAATATCATGTCATCTGTGAATAAGGACAGTTTTATTTCTTCTTTTCCAATTTAGATACCTTTTATTTCTTCTTCTTGTCTAATTGCAATGGCTAATACTTCCAGTACTATGTCAAGGAGGAGTGGTAAGATTGGGCATCCCTGTTTTGTTCCTATTCCTAGGGAAAATCATTTTAGTTTTTGCCAATTGAGTATGATGTTGGCTGTGAGTTTATCATATATGGCTTTTATGATGTTGAGGTATGATCCTTCTATTCTTACTTTGATGAGAGCTTTTATCAAGAAAGGGTTTTGGATTTTGTCAAATGTTTTTCTGCATCAATTGACATGACTATATGATTTTTATCTCTCAATTTGTTTATGTGATATATCATATTTATTGATTTGTGGATATTGTACCGTCCTTGCATCCATGGGATAAATCCTACTTGGTCATGGTGTATGATCTTTCTGATGTACTGTTGGATCCGATTTGCTAGAATTTTGTTGAGGATTTTGGCATCTATGTTCATGAGGGATATTGGACTATAATTCTTTTTCATTGTATTATCTTTATCTGTTTTTGGTATTAGGGTGATGCTGGCTTCATAGAAGGAGCCTGGAAATGTTCCTTTCTCTTGAATTTTTTGGAATAGTCTGAGGAGGATAGGTTTTAATTCTTCCTTGAAAGTTTGGTAAAACTCTCCTGTGTAGCCATCTGGCCCCAGGCTTTTGTTTGCTGGAAGCTTTTTGATGACTGCTTCAATTTCTTCCACAGTTATTGGCCTATTGAGGTGTTTAGATTCTTCCTGATTGAGTTTGGGGAGGTTGTATTTTTCTAGGAATATGTCCATTTCCTCGAGATTGTCCAGTTTGTTGGAATAGAGTTGTTCATAGTATTTTTTTTTTAAGAATACTTTGTATTTCATTGGGGTCTGTTGTTATTTCTCCTATTTTATTTCTGATTTTGTTTATTTGCATCCTCTCTCTTTGCTTCTTGGTGAGCCTGGCTAGAGGGTGTTGTTGATCATTTGTATTATCTTTTTGTTTTCTATATCATTTATCTCCTCTCTGATCTTTATTATTTCCTTCCTTCTGCTTACACTGGGCTTTTCTTGTTGCTCTCTTTCTAACTCTTTGAGTTATAGGGTTAGGTAATTTATTACCATTGTTTCTTGTTTTTTGTAGTAGGCTTTGTAGAGCTATGAACTTCCCTCTCAAGACTGCTTTCACTGTGTCCCACAGATTTTGGATTGTTGTGTTTTCATTGTCATTTGTTGCCATGATGTTTTCTATTTCTTCTTTGATCTCTCTGGTAGCTCAGTCATTGTTTAATAGCATGCCATTTAGTCTCCATGTGTTTAATTTTTTTTGGATTGTTTTTACTGTAGTTGATTTCCAGTTTTATGCCACTGTGGTCTGAGAAGCTGCTTGATATGATTTCTATCTTCTTGAATTTGAAGAGATTTTGCCTGTGACCCAATATATGCTCTATCTTTGAAAATGACTCACATGCCCTTGAGAAGAGTGTATATTCTGTGGTTTTGGGGTGAAATGTTCTGAAAATTTCAATTAATCCCATTTGGTTTAGAGAGTCATTTAGGATTGATGTTTCTTTGTATTGCTGTCAATATCTCCCTCCAGGAGTTTTTTTATGTATTTGGGTGCTCCTGTATTGGGTGCATATATGTTTACCAGAGTTATTTATTCTTGTTGGATTGCTCCCTTTAGTATTATAAAGTGGCCTTCATTATCTCTTTTTATGCCCTTCATTTTGAGATCTAATTTGTCAGAAATAAGTATTGCTACCCCAGCTTTTTTTTCATTTCCATTCACCTAAAAACGTTTTTCCGTCTATTCACCCTCAGTCTGTGTGCATCTTTTTTTCTGAGGTTTGTTTCTTGTAGACAGCAGATATATGGATTATGTTTTTTTATCCAATCCATTACCCTATGTTTTTTGATTGGGGCACTTAATCTATTTACATTTACATTTAAGGTTATTACTAATAGGTACTTGTTGGTTGCCATTTTTATTCTTTACACCTGTGTTCCTTCTTTGCCTCCTATTTCTGTTTGTTTTTGTTGTTGTTGTTGTTGTTATGTTTTTTTCACAGCAGACCCTTTAGCATTTCTTGCATTGCTGGTTTGGCGGTAATAAATTCCTTTAGTCCTTGTCTGTGAAGCTCCTGATTTCACCTTCAATTTTGATTGATAGTCTTGCTGGGTACAGGATTCTTGGATTCAGACCCTTCCTTTGCATGATTTTGTATATTTCATTCCAGTCTCTTCTGGCCTGATGAGTTTCTGTTGAGAAATCAATCAACAGCCTGCTGAGGGAATCCTTTGTAGGTAACTTTCTGTCTCTGTCTGGCCGCTTTTAAGATTCTTACTTTGTTGTTGGTGTTTGCCAACTTAATTATATTGTGCCTTGGCATCAGTCTTCTGGGGTTCATTTTGCTTGGGACTCTGTGAGCTTCTTAGATTTGTGTAGGTTTTTTCTTCCTTATATCAGAAAAGTTTTCTGTCATTATTTCTTCAAACAGGTTTTCTATTCCTTGCTCAGTTTCCTCTTCTTCTGGCACCCCTATATGCAGATGTTGTTTTGTTTTGTGTTGTCCCAAAGTTCCCTTATGCTCTCCTCCTGCATTTTAATTTTTCTTTCTAGAAGCTGCTCTATTTGGGCATTTTTTTCTACCCTGTCTTCTAGCTCACTTTATGCTTTCTATTGAGTTCTTTACAGCAGCAATGTCATTTTTAATTTCTTTTTGGTTCTTCTTCATTTTCTCTTGGTTCTTATACATATTGTCAAATTTGTCTTCCATTCTTTTCAACCACCTTATGACCATTTCTCTGAATTCTTTCTCTAACCCATTGCTTGCCTCCATTTCATTTACTTCCTTTTCTGGTGATGCCTTTTTTTTCTTTTCTATGCAGGCTATTTCATAGTGTCCCCGGGACCTCTCTTTTCTGGGTGTCTGGTTATGTAGTTATCTCTCTCCTGTGTTGATTTAAAGGCACAAAATACAACACAACAAGGTAAAATGCACAAGGCACTGAACACAAATGTATTCATGATATTAATAACCCCAAATAAAGGTGACCACCAGAGAAAGGCAAATTAGGGGATAGGAGAGAAAGAAGAAGAGAGGGGAAAAAAGAAAGGAGTGCAAAAATGAAATTGGGAAAAGGAAAAAAATAAGAGAGAGAATAAGAAAGAAGAGGGGAAAAACTATATATATATGGGGAGAAAACTCCAATAGAACAGCCACTAATTCCAACTAATGCCAGCAAAAAGTACCTGGAGGTGAATACAACCTACAGACAACAACTAATATCAAGCAAGGTGAGGGAAAACAGAAGCAAAAAATAAACAAATACAAAACGAACAAAAAAAAGAAAAAGAAAAACAATCTCAGAAACAAACATAAAAAATCAATATAATCAACAATCAAGCAAACAACAACAAAGGGACAGAGAGAAAATAATTTTGGATAGTGAAGGAGGAGAAGAGAGAGGTGTATATGAATTTGGAGCAGGGGATTAGAAATTAGATATATAAGTAGGGTGAAATTTTAACAGGGGGTAAAAAGAAGGAATGAGTAAAATCTAAAGTAGGATAGGGTAAGAGAAACAAGATAACTAAAGGGAGAAAGTGAGGAAGAGAGTGTTGGCATAAAGGTAAAGTTGAGATGGAGTAAAATGATGCTAAAGGAAAGATGAAAATAGAATGTAGAACACTAATCCCAAAGTAAAATCAAGAGAAAATGAAAGGTAAAATAGTAGTAGTAATAATACTGATTGAAAATAAAAATGTAATAATTAAAAAGGTAAAATCAAGTGACAAAAAAGAAAAAAAAATAGTTTCTTAAGTAGAAGATGAAAAAAATAAAACAAAAATGTGCAGTAGTGAAGGTCATTTACTTCCTCTACTGTTCTGTTTGGCATGCCTATACCCTAGTCAGGACAGTTTTGAAGTTCCCTGTGTTCCACTGCTCTTCAGTGTTGTAAGCCAGTCCTGACTTTTAAGCAGGCAGTACGTCTCTATTTCATATTTTCCTTTATTTGTTATTACACAAGAGTCAATTTGTGATATAACCCCTGGGTGGCAGTGTTTCCGGATTGACCTCCAAGTCATAGGTCCTCTCTAGCTAGTGTTTAGATTTGTTTTCCCTGTGACACTTAATACCAGTTTGGTGGAGTTTGTTGCCCTAGAACTGGTTCTCTGATAGTTATTCCCTGCTCTGCTCCCCAGGTTCCTGAAAAACAACTTTACTCTGCAGTCTCTTAGAGTGTCCCCAATTGGGTGATCCTGTGTATTGGGCTTAGTAATCAGAAGCAAGGATGTAAAGAGGAAAAGAAAAAAAAAAAGAACCAGAGTGTGGAACTCGAGGGCACACGCAAGTCTATATAGTCTTTTTTCCCCTTGGTTGTAAGCACCAGGCACACTTTTAAAATTTTTAGGCTGTCCTTTTGTGCCCAGATCAAAATGGGTTGCTTTTTTAGAGTTCCCTTTTGTTAGCAGCTCTGTAGACCCCCTTCCACATTCACAGATCACATCAGCCCCAATAGCCACGGATTTTCCTAGGCATAGATTTCCCCAGGTCTCCAGCTCCTGCTGTGCTCGCATTTCTCTCTCCTGCTGGGACCAGAGACCTCACCTTATCCCAGGTGAAATCTGATCTTTCTGTGTGGAGTGTAGGGCTCTTCTGAATCCATGTGCTTGTGCCACTTGAGGACCAATGTTCTCGGGTTTGTAGCTATTCAGTGGGTGCCGCAGTTGTAGATTTTCAGGTTTCTGGTCTCTGCATCCAATCGAGTCACTCTAGAAGGGAACACAGCAGCAGTGGGGGCTGCCTGGTCAGGAGCGTCCTGTCCAGCAGTGCCCCCACTGTCTCGTGGAGTATAGCTATCCCTCAACTCACCAACAAACACCCCCCCTGCGACCACACACTCTCCCTTTGTTTTCTCACTCACACAGTATCTTGAATCTGCCTTCCCACCGGTAGCTATCTTCTTTTCCATTCTTCTTTTAATAGATCAAATAAATTAAATGCCACGAGTACACAAACATGCACAGTCACAGAGATACTAATTTCACTTAAAATGAAAACGTCTTGAAATATATTTCAATGGGATAAAAGACACTTGAAAAAATTATTCATCAAAACACTGCAAACTGAATGTGTATTCCTCTTCACTACCTGCCAAAAAAGACAAAAAGAGAATATAAGAAAACAATAAATGAGTAATGAGAATAAAATTCTAGAGCAGTCATTGACTGCTCTGGTTACCTACAGTTGTGTAACAAACTACCCACAAAACTTAGCAACTTAAAACAACTATTTTTATGCTCATGAATTATGCAATTTGAAAAGAACTTGGCAGGAACAGCTTGCCATTTCACCATAATGTCTGCAATCTAAGCCAGGAAGACTCAAAAGTTGGAGTTGGAGATTCAACAACTGGGGGCTAGAATTATCTGCAGACTTTGTGACTTGTGTCTGAGAGTTAACACTGGCTGTCAGCTGGAGCCTCAGTTTGGGCTGTGGGCTTGAAAGGCTGCATATAAAGATCCTTGATATTTGGTCTGGGCTTCTTCAGAGCATGGCAGTCTAGGACTTATTACAGAACAACTCAAGGGTCCATATATGAATATCCTAAGAGAATCAAGTAGAAGGTGTACCATCTTTTCTGATTTAACCTTGGAAGCCTCTTAGCACTGTTTTATTGCACTGAATTGGCCAACCAATCATTGAGGTCAGTCCATATTTAAGAAAAGAAAACATAGGACCCCACCACCACAACCACCATCTTTCAATGTGAGGAATGTAAAAATATTTCTAGATTTGTTTTTAAACCACTACATTGACTTAGCAGAATTTAGAGTTTGTAAAGGAGGGCACAAATGAAAACAAGGCTATTAGTGTTGTAGAAGTCTAGTAAGTCTCAGGCATTTAATACACCAGATACCAAGGAGAAGGAGTAGAGGGCAGGGATGAGAATGAAGCTGGGAATAGGAGGACTGAGTGAGCTTTTGTATAAGAAATGCCTAGACCCCAGGTCTTTTTCCTAACTTGCACAGATGGACCACCAACCCATTCTCATCCCAGCAGGAGGCGGGAAGTTTGTTTTGTAGAGCAGCAATTCTCAAAGTGTGGAGTTCCCAATACACTTTCAGGGGTCTACTTGGACAAAACTATTTTATAATAATACCAGAATATTATTTGCCTTTTTTATTCTCATTAGTGTATAGTACAGTTTTCCAGAGACTGTATGTAGAGCAGTTATGAGAATCCAGCTATCTTCTATCAAGCTAAACACTTAAATGAAGGTGCAAAAATACAAAAGATAGCTGCTCTTTTCACTAAATTATTTTGGTTTTGGAAATTTTAGCTATTTTTCATAAATATGTGATGTTTATATTAAAATACAATTGGCTTATAGTTATTTTTAATAAATTAATAAATACATCTTAAATTTCCATTTTAATATCTAGGATGGTAAATATCAATTGATATCACCAACATAAACAAATGCTCTTTGGAAATCTCAAAAGTGTTTAAGGTCATGTAGAAGGGTTGTTAGACCAAAGAATTTCAGAACCACTGCTCTGAAGACCCTGGATTTAGGGACATCCTAAACAGCAGAAGGCAAAGAGAAGGCATTAAACAAGGAATGTATTAAGAATCTAGTACTGATCTATAGAACTTCGCTATCCCGTACTCTAATTCAGCACCCAGGAATCTAGGAGGTAAAGTTACATCACCCTACCCAGGCAGGAGATGAGAGAATGCTTTTCTGGAGAAACTAACCAACTGAGGGGGAAATTCTGATATTTGGGAATGCCCTAATAAATGACATAATACCCTCAGGATCATCCTACAGTGAAATTACCAATAGACAAACCTACCATGTACACAACTTTTACCAGTTTGTTAAACTACACTGAAAGGTGAATGGACAACCCACTATAAATGGAAAGCTACTAATGTGCAAAATAAGACCAAAACAAGCAAATAAGACAAAAGAAAGGCCATAGAGGGGAAAAATCCATATAAACACCATTGATATCCTAAAAGATTAGGATATCAAGAAACAAGGAAGAAATGCTTAAAGCAACAGAGAACTTGGAAATTAGAAACAAGAGAGCCAATATTAAAAATATCCCTGGAGAATTAGAAAGTAATAAGATGAGGAAATGTCCTAGAAAACAGAGCAAAAACATAAAAGATGAAAACTAGGACAGAAAAGGCACTTAGAGGACTGATTTAGAAGATACAATCTCTAACTGAAAGTAGCTTCATTTTAAAGAAAGGACAGACAACATAAAAAAGGAAATTTCTACAGAAATAATTCAACAAAATTTCCCAGAGCTAAATTACATGTACTTTCATATAGAATAGGTTCACACAAGTATAAGCCTCTAGAGAGGAAAAATTACATATACAAAGGATGAGGAATCAAAATTTCATCATAACTTCACAGAACACTGAAAGCTTGATGACAATTGGGTTATGCTTCAAAACATAAAGGATCATATTTTTCAGTCATAAAAAAAGGAAATCCTGTCAAGTTTGACAACATGAATGGATCAGGAGGGCATTATGCTAATGAATTAAGTCAAACAAAGAAAGACAAATGCTGTATGAGATCACTTATATACCTAATCTTTAAAAAAAGATAAAAGCTGAACTCATGCCCCAAAATAGTGTCTGAGTACTACTAGTGAAGTCCAGCAAGACTAAAATACTAGAAATAAATATTCTCTCTGTAAGAATGAATTATAATCAGAACCCCTAATCATTTTTAGTTGGGAGATAGAGCCAAGCACTCAGGAACCTCAGCATGTATCTAGATACATGTACTCTAGCGTAAACCCATGAATACATGGTATTCCACTGACCACAGCCATGAATCTGACCCATGCGATTAGCATCTGACCCTAACACCACAATGAAGCACTTTTATAGAAGACCAGAGAAAAACCAAGCAACACTTAAAGAAATGGAATTGCACAGCTTTATTACGCTGGTGAACTCAGAGGAGTTGCTTCTCAAAATCTGAGCAAAGCAATCTGATAGAAGCTTTTCTTTTATACCTTTTTGGCTTCTTTGTCCCCTAAATTTGGATGGTACTTCCAGATCTTTTGGGGCTTTGCAAAAAGCCCCTTGTGCCGGGATAGGGGTTGTAAGGCCATACCTAAGGGCCTGGTCTGGCGCCAGCACTGACAGCCCTCTCCGGGGGTTGTGTATTGTTTTATCATTTATGGTCTCTGTAACATGTGAGCAAACGGGCAACAAATCTTGCTAGCCCAGACTGCAGGAAACAAGGTATTAGGTTATATTTTCCCACCTGGGTTACATTGTTCCGCTTGAGGAAAGTTCCCTGAGAGGGGACCAGATGTTATAGAAAGTTCTCTGAGAGGGAACCAGATGTTATAGAAAGAATGAGCCTTTAGCCTTCTCAGCACCAGGAAATGTTTGCTGATGCTTCTAAGACAGGAGCCGTTGCAATTGTGAGGACATAAGATTTGCAGCTGCTGCTATCTTGGCCCCAAAAGACATCGCTTGGCTGAAAATTGAGTCCAAGTGGAGGGGACAAAGCAAACAGATGAAAAGAAACTCTTCTATTTTCACCATTTGATCCTCTAATTAAGCTATTGAACATTCCACTAGGATCTTTCGGTCAATCATCTAATTACCAGCTTGAGGAAGCCAGTTGGACTTTTTTGTCCCAACTGAAAAAGTCCTAAATGATACAAAGATAAAGGATACTTGAGGCGGGTAAGGACACATATTCATACCTTAATCAGTAAAGAAATTTTTTAATAAAAAGGATACTTGAGGCAGAGGAAGTTTCCCTTTAGCAAACAATAGCCTGCCAAGCGGTCACTCCAGCCCAACTCCCCACAATGGGGACATGTGAAGCTGAATTTCAAAGCTGCCCTCTGGTTATGATGCATTTGTGTCAAGAATCTAGCATTTATCAACTTTACCCCTCATTTTGGCCTCCGCTCTGCTGCTACAGAGGCATTAGGTGATATATTAGTTTCCTAGAGCTACGATAACAAAGCTCCAAAAACTTGGTGCCTTATGATAACCAAAAAGCATTCTCTCAGACTTTGGAAAGTCACAAATTTGAATCAAGATGTCAGGAGGGCCAAACTCCCCAACGAGGCTCCATTCTTTGCCTTCCAGTTTCTGATGACTATTGGTATTCCTGGCTTGTGGGGACATCATTTTGTTGGGGCCCAGGGCAGGATGCCTAAAATATCCCACAATGGCATATTGACTCTTTTGTATTAAAGTTACTTGAAAAGTAGCTGATGGCAAAAAGGGTGGTTTTTTGGTGTGGTTTTTTTTTTAACTGATGGGGAGAGGTCTCTGTCACCTGTTTCTCATAGGAGTGGACTTTTTGCAATATCCTGAGAAAAATCATGTTCTGAGACTCACACAGGAGAACAGGATTTTTATTTATGTGGAATTACATCCCTGAGTTTCCAAGGTCCATTTCTTTTGTCCCGCTGAGGAAGAAGTGTGTAGCTGTGGCTCCAATAGGGCTAGAATCAGAGTCAGTATCCAGAGTTTTCATTCCATGTTGGAGCAGTACATTACATCACCAGGCTGCTTAGTTTAGGTTTCCTGCTGCAGCCCATCAGTCCATTGCATGTGGAGCCCACATGGCCGTGGGTTACATGGAAAAATGCAAGAAAATAGGTATGAGCAAGCCCCACAAGCAATAAGAGAGAGAATTCCTTTGTTTAGGGGATTATGTATTCCCAAATTTTCAGGGCTTACCATGGCCATGCCCATTCTGGTCAATGATATCTGTTCCCGGGTATGACTGACTGGCGCCTTCCCTAGTCATCCCAACTTCACTATGCATCTATGTCCTCTTTGTTGGACCCCTTCCCTAGTGATCTGGGGGGAACAGGCCAATGGTTCCCTAGGCTTAGGGAGTATGAAATTGCAGCTTTCTGGTGAATCTGCCCAAATGACATGCCTATAATGTTTGTTCTCCCTTTGCTCTTTTCCTATTATTAATAACTAACTAAGTACAATTAGCTATCATGTTAACTATCCTTTGTCTCCTTGATTACAGGAAACAAAAACCTCCTGTGAAAGGTCCCCTCTTTGCTTCAAGGGGGTTTAGAGAGACATCTTCATTTATAGAGTTAAGGAATCCAGAACTAGAAGTCTGTATAAATAAACCTTGTTATTTTTTTACTAATTTACTATCCAGTTCTCTTTCTGTTTAGATTCCTTACTAATGAGCAACCAAACCTGTTTCTTTGTTCTGTCAATTCTTAACAAATTTATAATTTATCTAAAAAACAAAAAGTTGTCTAGATCTATAATTTCTTTGAGTATCATTTATTATCTCCCATGTGCACATATAAAATAGGTTTTCCTTCTTTTAATCTGGGCTCATGTCAATTTTATTATTAGTCTAACCATGAGAACTCAGAAGGGGAAAAGGGGGAATCTCTGCCTCCATAGTCACATGGCCTTCTCCTTTTTTCTCTAATCTCCTTCTACTTCCCTCTTACAAAGACACTTGTCATCCTGGCCAGTGTTTCTCAGTAATTAGAGCATTGTCCCACGCAACTAAGGGTCAAGGGTTTGATTCCAGGTCAAGGGCACATACTTAGGTTGCAGATCTATCCCCAGCCCTCATTGGTGCATGTGCAGGAGGCAACCAATCTATGTGTCTTTCTTACATTGATGTTTCTTCCTCTCTCTCTCTCTCTCTCTCTCTCTCTCTCTCTCTCTCTCTCTCTCTTTCCCCTTCCCTTCTCCCCTCCCTTCTACTCTCTCTAAAAATCAATGAAAAAAATATCCTTGGGTTGGGATTAACAACAACAATAATTAAAATATGCACTTGTCATTGGATTTGGAGGCTACTCAGAGAATTGAAGATGATCCCCTGCTCAAGATCCTCAACTTAATTACATCAGAAAAGTCCCTTGTTTCCAAATAAGATAACATAGAACATAGACATACCTTTTGGGAGGCCACCACTTAGTCACTACAAGTGGTTAATGTCCTTTAAAACCTATCACAGATCATGAAATATCTTCTTGAAGAAATATTCTTTGACATGGTAGTGTCAAATATTTTTTTGACACTACCAGGTGGCACCCCGTGCCAATTGAATTGCAACATCTAAGAGTGAGAACCAGGTATCAGCAGTTTCTAAAGATGCCCCAGGTCATTTTGATATGCAACATTTGGGAACCACTGCTTTCATAGCAGTTCTTTGTTTCTGTATATTTTCACTAATCTTCAAGTTCAAAACACTCCAGTTTACTTTTTCTGCTTGTTTATTAAAACTCTAACTTTTCCTTGTGGTTCTCCTTATTAAAAATGAAGTCATTTTATGTAAGTAAAACAAAATAATACCCCTTGGGTATTTGGTTATGTTTTCCCTTTGATTGTGTTTCTAGGAACTGCTCTCACTCTACACATCCACAGATTTGCCAGTCCTTCCTTGCCTCCGTATACACATCTCTGCCACAGGCAAAGGCAAATCATTTTGGATTTCATTCCTTTGAGTAAAGCTTTGTACACACTGAAATTATATATAATTTTCGAAGTATTTATTGAAAAGAAATGATTAAATATTTAAACCTTTAAGTTCTAAAAATATTAACCCAGGAGAATGAAGAGATGACATTATGAAAGAATCTTGATATGAATTTGGAAAAGAGATGTTCATAGTTTTCATATTTAATTTGGAATTTTTTCAAATGAGGTCTATGATCTTAGAGCATTGGTTGGCAAACTATGGCTCATGAGCCACGGTTTGCCACTCTGTTGTCTAATGAGTTTGCCGACCACTGACTTAGACTCTTGATTCCAATAATTACAGGCTGTTGTTGTTCCTTATGATTAAGCCCCTATCCCAGTGTTCAGCAAACTCAAACCACATGTGGCTCACGAGCCACAGTTTGACTACCACTGTCTTAGGACATAACACTGGATCTAAGACTTAGTGCATTCAGGAAGATGCCTAGTTTCTCTTTGTACAAATAGAAGTTCACCTTGAGCCACACATATAGGGGAACTAGCTCTTGCATTTTAAAATCATCATCCATATTTCTATTCTTATTGTTAATTTTTTAACCAAATTTGCCATCATTCTAGTCAAACATTTTTGGTAAAATTATTTCCCAGTATGCATCTCTCTTCACAATACATCTTAAAGTTCTCAACAAAGGATACAGCCAAACGTAATTATATGATCTGAAAGCTCATAACATATTACAAAACAACTTATATTTACCAAAGATGGATTTTGCACCTATTTTATGTTTTATATTTTAAATTACTGAGTGATTTCCCCCCACAATATAAACTTGACACCAATAAGCTATTTATTAACATAGTTAACTTTAACATATGCTTACTAGATTAATAAGACTTTTTGTGTTATACTTTAATATTTGCTATAGATTTTAATAAATCCCAGATGTCATACTTTCTGTCCTCCACGATTTTATAGCCAAAGGACACAGAAAAACACAGATCAAATTCATCAACAATTACTTATTGAGTGACTACTTTATATAATGCATTTTTCTAGAAATGAGTTAAGAGGTTCATTGCTATTTCTGGGCTGGAGAGACATGCTTAGCCTTGAGTAAAGACTAGGACTTGGACAAGGAAAGCTAATAAGCAAGAAAATCCGTAGCAGCAAAGAACCAGATATGAAAGTGAATGTCACGGTAATAGATACCTGCTCATTCTATTTGCCCAGCATCCATTCCTTCTTTTTCAGGTAATTGTACCTCAGCTTTCCTTTCAAAATCCACTCCTCTTTTACCCTCAATCTGCCATCATTTATGGATCCTGATAGAAGACATAAAACTCCTGGGTCAGAGTTAAAACGCTTGGCTGCTCACAGCAATCGCAGTTGCCAGAGTATTTGCATTTTCTTGTGTCAGTTCCTTGAGCCCCTTTCCAAAGGGCACCGCAAAGAGAGTGCAGGGGCACCTTGTGCACACAGTGGGGTGCTGTAGGAACCCAGCCTTCTTCAAGGACAGTAAGCATGCCTACCCTTTGTTCCAGAAGGAGACACTGTCTGTATTTTCCAAGATTGTTTGCTATACAAACATCATTGAAAAAATAGCCCAAAACAAAGTCACTCAGAGCCTATGCTCACAAAATAGGCAGACATGCCAGAGACACAGGGAGAAATGGCTGCCAACAAACAGTTTATTTTTCAGCTCATTCCTCCCAGGAAGTATACTTAGTACATAACTCGATTACAATCTCCTATTCATCTAGAGTTTGTCTTCTTAATTTCCCAGTGGACAGTAAGGACCACAGTGTCCACATTAGGTGCTGTGCTTAACCACGCCTCAGAAAAGCAGAGAAGACTTGCTGAGAAAAATCTGTCCAAGAAAGTATTTCCAAGACAGCAGTCCCTAAACTTTAACTACTGAGAGAGGGCTTTGGGTTTCACAGTGAGAGACAGTATGCAACCATTTTAAGAAATCATCTGCTTTTACTAGAGTAGAAAAAACAGAGCTTTTCGTATTTTTGTAAATAATCTATTTAATTTGCCAGGTCACTTTCAAACTATGTCATTTTTGTTAAGTGATTTTGTATACAGTGGTACCTCAAGATACGAGTGCCCCAACATACGAGATTTTTGAGATACGAGCTATTTTTGCTTTGAAATACGAGCAACATTTGAGATAGGAGTAACGCGCGGATCGGCCGGCTGCACAGGACCCACCAGTTTACTGCAACTTGAGCGTCTCATAGTTTCCCACGACTCAAGATTACGGAACGAATTAAACTCGTATCTCGAGGTACCACTGTATTTATTTATGGTTTCATTTATAAATATATTTTTTGTTGATTTCAGAGAGGGAGAGAGAGATAAAAACATCAATGATGAAAGAAAGCCAATGATTGGTTGCCTTCTGCATGCCCCCCAATGGGGATGGAGCCCAAATTCAGGCATGTGCCTGACCAGGAATCAGTGACCTCCTTGTTCATAGGTCTATACTCAATCACTGAGCCATGCCAGTCAGGCTCAAACTACCCTCTGTAGTTTTATAAGTGAAAATGCATCATGACAGTTGAAACATTGCCTGAGAAAATAACCACCTCCAAAAAACCCCAAAACCAAAACTTGTGTTTGAGAGACATGGTTTTATTATAAATAAAGGAATTTCTACTTAACAGTGTGGACAAACTCTGAGGAAACCCACTGCCTTTAAGATATCATGACACTGGGTTTATTCAAACATTTAGACAAATTCAAGAATAAGAAATGCAAAGTAAGTTATTGAGAACACTTAAATATTGGGGGCAATTTTACCAAACCATGAGATAAGCTCTACTGTGACATTTAAAAGACATATACTAAGTGAATCTGTAGCTGGTTTTTATGTCTTATGATCTTATTCTGATCTCTGACAGTGGCATTTAATGTGATAAAATGCAATGGGATTCTTGGTAATGACCCATTCATATCATGGTCTTTTTCTGCTCTTTTCTAACAAGGTAAAAATAATGATTCATCACCAGCCGAAGAACTGCCAATTTAGAATCAAGCTGCTGCCAAGTGTGCAGACCCAGGACACTCAAACGGCTCCCAGCAGGGCCCGTGATTTATTTACTGCTGGGAGCCTCCTCCAGTTTATGATTTCACACAAGGCCACTGATAGTGCACATTTTTTTATGAGAGTGAAGATGTATGAACACTTACCAAGCAGTTTATATGTATTAATTCATGTGTATAACCACCCTGTGAAGCTGTTGAATCCTTCCCTCCAGATGAGGACACGGAGGCATCCAGCAACTTGCCTGAGCTATTGAGTGTGGGAGATGGTAGAGTCAGGATTTGAGCCCAGAACCTCACCTTTACACTCGCTGGCCTTAGGAACAGTAGTAGTTCTTCTTCCCTACCTAGTACATTCCAGTCAGAATTATCCAACCCCCAGAGTTTATAGGATTTCCTCAACACATTAGAATTTTAAAATGTCAAAAACTGTCACAAGGGTTTTCTAACCTTAATTTTCTGTGTCTATCATTTGGCATATTACATAGTTTAGTTTGTTGTTGTTGTTGTTTTGAGTGTTTTATTGATTGATTGGAGCTATAAGTTTGTCACCTTTCATTCGGATGGGCAGAGAAAATGTACATTTTTTAATCTTGCCTATAATTCTTCTGATAGGGCTCACAAGCACTCAACCATCAGGAGCAGGGAGAAAACATGGACATTTAGCCCAACGTAGTCATCTGTCTGTCTGCACGCATACTTTGAGTAGCATCTCTTTTGAAGATGGTGAGGCAGAGCCCCTGGCCTGATCATACAGGAGATATAACTAGACTTTTACTGGGGACTGGCAGGCAGGGACCAAGGCCAGGCTTTCAGAATTCTCCTGTCCACCACCCCTGCCCTCCGAGAGGATGCATACTCATGGGAGAGGAGAAAGGGATCTATGATCTGGGTAGTATTCTCTTGCTTCTCTGACCTCTACATCCACCATCCTCACAGAATTGGTCATTTCTCCCTCTGCCGGCATTTACACCAAAAATCAGTGCCTGATATAATTTGTGCTTTTGGTGTCTTTGGCTTGTTTTGGCTGATTTACTGAGCTGCTGAAAGTCTCACTTGTCTCCTGGGTGATCTTCAGCCACATGGCAATTCCATCACCATCCACTCTGACCTCCCACCCAAATTAGTGCAAATTGCTCAGCTAGATGCTTAGCAAAGCTTT
Organism: Lasiurus cinereus; assembly: GCA_011751065.1. NCBI lineage: Eukaryota > Metazoa > Chordata > Mammalia > Chiroptera > Vespertilionidae > Lasiurus > Lasiurus cinereus. The sequence continues at coordinate 12,705,876 of JAAGEH010002531.1, forward strand.
GTGCCTTCCTAGAGAATTTTGCAAGCTTCCTAGAAAATATTATCCAGGCCACCATTAAGCAAAGGTAAGTAGGAAAGCTAAGCTTAGCATCCCCTACCCTCTGCTTTACACCTAAAACTACTGAGTCAGCAAGTTTAATTTGATGTGTCCCTTGCCACTAATTAGGGGGTAATTTATAGTTAATCCCCTACCCTCAACACCAAAATAACTATTGGGGAGTCGGCTTCCTGATCCTGATGTTCCCTCCAGATTATTTAACATATTTTAGCAGAGAAGATAGCAAATGCCTATGACCTTAACTCTTCTGCCTCTCTCCTTCCCACCAATCCCACAATCCTTCAAAAAAGAGGATCTCATCTCATCCTTAGGGCAGCAAGTCTTATGAAATAGCCATCATAGATGATGAAGGTTCCTTTATGGAAGGAAATCTGATACTCAGATCCAACTCCTCCCTGTTTGTTTCTTGTTACACTTAAATTTTAAGAAAATTGTCTCTTCTTCAAGTCCCTCTGGCAAGTCTATCGCTTTCATGTAAAATCCTTTTTGAAGTGGCAGAAATTAATGTTAGTTCTTTCTTTCTCTTTATATTCCTACTGTAACAATCTGATAGCTTCACCTACACCTTCAGCCATATGAATCCCTCAGGCTGCATGAAAAAAGACAAATTGCAAAACACAAATATTTTTAAGAATACTACTCCAGTTTTACTCACATTGGACAGCTATGGGTGTGTGCATATTCTCTATGACACTTATATGTAAATATTGCTTCTACTTTTTCTTTAAAATGCACTCCTATTGATAGTTGGACATATTTTTATCACTTATGCCACTTATGCACTTTTAAATGGATCATTCTCTTCATTAATAACAGGTATATGTAACTCCTTACTGCTGAGATAAAACTATGTGGAATAATTAGATTAATTCCAGAAAGTGCTCTTCATCTTCTTTTCATCTTTTAGCAACATTTTTGCTTCAGGTATCTTTTCATTTCTGAGGCATGTTTACCATGGTTACTGTGACTTTGATGGTCTGTTCTGCAGTGTAGTCGGGTGGTATGGATTTTCATGGATGAAAAAATACCACCACACTGTCTCCCAGTATCAACAACAATAATACTAAGCCAGAAGCAAATGCCTACAATCTTAACTCTCCTGAAGATCACAAAATGAATACAGTGCACCAAAGAGAAGCAGCATTATTTCTACTGGTAGAAAATGTACAGAAAGCCTTAAATACATAGGAGGTCTCTATCACATGTTGACCTTACACCACCACCACCACCACCACCAAAAAAAAAAAAAAAAAAAAAATTTTAATACTCTGCAAGGAGGTAGATTGATAAATGTAGCCTTCTACTTTCACTTCCCTGCTGGGCTTTCACACAAATTAGCACTTTCCGTGTTTCCATTTTTTTCTTCTGATTGTTTTCCTTCCATCACCACCAATTCATTCTCTCAGCAAAGTGTAGGGGTGTAAAATGAACAAAGTTCTCACTTCCTAACAAAGGCTGGAGGCAGGCCCAAGTCAGAAACTGCTGGGCACTTGAACCTGAGCTGCCATCCAAAATACTGGCAGCTAAAGTCAAGATCAGTTAGGATTTAGAAAATCAAATGAACCTTCACTTTCTAAAGTTGATTGGCAGCATACTAACTTGAGAAAGATTTGGTCACCAGAAAAAAAAAAAAAACTAGCATTAGTTTACTAGTGCTCTGCCTTCACACTACCAGGTTGTGTTTAGTTTTTCTAGCCAAATGTTCAGAAAGGTCCTCTTTTCTCTCAAACTGGAACACTCATCAAGGATGAAAAAAACATTAACCCAAATAAGAATATATAATGCTCCAACTTCAAACTATAGATACCTATCACGTAATTTTTCAAATTAAAAACACTAAGCTCCCAAAAAATATTTGTATATCCACATTCATAGTAAAATTATTTATAGTAGCCAAGAGGTGGAAACAACCCCAAATATGTGGATAGATGAATGAATACAAAACCTGAGATATATACATACAATGGAATACTATTCAGCTTTTTTTAAAAAAGAAATTGTAACACATGCTACACCATTGATGAATCTTGAAGACATTTTAAGTGAAATACACTTGTCACAGAAAAAGAATACTGTAGGATTCCACTTACGTGAGGTATCTAGAATAGGAATGATAAAGTTCTAGAGAGGGATAATGATAATAGTTACACAGCACTAAGAATGTACTTAGTGTCAGCCCTGCACACTTAAAAATTATTAAAATGAAAAATTCTGTTATATATAAATATATATATGTATATATATATATATATATATATCCTATCTAATAAAAGAGTGCTATGCAAATTAACCATTATGCTGCTACACCCACAAGCCACGTCCACCAGCCAATCAGGAGCAAGTATGCAAATTAACCCAACCAAGATAGCTGCGGCCACAGAGCGAACAAGAGGATTGGGTTGCCCCGGCAATGAAGGAAGCCAAGCTTTCTGCACACCCTCTGCCTTGGCCTCCACTCAAAGCTACAAAGTTTCAATTATAGAAGATAAATAAATCCCAGATACCAGAGCCTCCCCTTGGGTGGCCAGGGGTCATGGCCAACCTGCAAACTACCACAGGCCTCTCTCCCAGGCTGCCCCATGCCCCAAGGGAACCCCCACCCTGATCCGGGACACCCTTCAGGGCAAACCAGCTGGCCTCCACCAATGCACCATGCCTCTATCCTATCTAATAAAAGAGTGATATGCAAATTGACCATCACTCCAACACACAAGATAGCTGCCCCCATGTGGGCACAAGATGACCACCACAAGGTGGCCAGCAAAGGAGGGCAGTTGGAAGGGACCAGGCCTGTAATCAAGCCTGCAGAGAAGGGCAGTTAGGGGTGACCAGGCTGGCAGAGGAGGGAAGTTGGGGGCAACCAGGCCTGCAGGGAAGAACAGTTGGGGGAGACACAGCCCTGCATGGGAGAGTAGTTGGGGGGGACCAGGCCTGCAAGGGAGGGCAGTTAGAGATGACCAGGCCTGTAGGGAAGGACAGTTAGGGGTAACCAGGCCTGCAGGGGAGGGAAGTTAGGGGCAAACAGGCTGACAGGGGAGTAGTTAAGCATCAATCAGGCTGACAGGGGATTGGTTAGGGAGTGATCAGGCTGGCAGACAGCAGGTGAGCAGTTGGGAGCCAGCAGTCCTGGACTGTGAGAGGGATGTTCAACTGCCCATTTAGGCCTGATCCTAGGAAGCTTGACTTCCTCCATTGAGGAATCCCAGATTGGAGAGGGTACAGGCTGGGCTGAGGGACACCCTCCCCCCACCCCATGCATGAATTTCATGCACCGGGCCTCTAGTATATATATGTGTGTGTGTGTGTGTGTGTGTGTGTGTGTGTGTGTGTGTGTAAGATAAAACACACACACAATCATGTCCTTGTTTTCTTTATCCTATATAATAAAAGCCTAATATGTTAAGTGTCCAATCATCCAGTCAGCCATTCACTCAATCAAAGCTTAATATGCTAGTGATATGCTAAGGCTGGCTAAGGCTGCTCAACTGCTCACTATGATGGGCACTGACCACCAGGGGGCAGATGCTCTGACTGGTAGGTTAGCTTGCTGCTTGGGTCTGGCCAATTGAGACTGATCAAGATGGGCCAGACACACCCTGTAGTTATCCTGCAGTCCCTCCATGTCTGGCCAATCTCCCATGTCTCTCCCCAACCCTGATCATGCACTGGTGGGGTCCCTCTGCCTGGCCTGTGCCCTCTTGCAATCCAGGACCCCTCAGGGAATGTCAGGGATCTGGTTTTGGCATAATCCCGCAGCCCAGGCCAACTGACTCCACTGGTACACGAATTCATGCACCAGGCCTCTAGTAAAATAATAAGTTCTCACTTGCTTATGCAATACTGAGAATTTGATTTCCTATTTAAAGGACCAGACCTATGAGGCACATTGTCATAGGTCTCTGGAAGGCCTCCTTTCTCTCTCTGGAAGGTCATGTTTCTCAGCCATGCATGTGGGGCAGTAACATCCTCAGCCCTGAAGTGGAGGGAGGGAAGGGTAAGAGGACCCCAGTACTCAAGCTATCTGGCTAAAGCATCTCCCTTTTCCTGTGCCCTCTCCCTGTTTCCCCTTTTCTTCTGGTAATCATTATACTACTGTTTCTATGAGGTTTTGTGGTGTGTGTGTTTTTTCTTAATCCCTTCACCTTTTTCACCCAGTCCCTCAACCCGCCTCCCTTCTGATAGCTGTCAGTCCATTCTCTATATCTACAAGTCTGTTTCTATGTTATTTGTTAGTTTATTTTGTTTATTAGATTCCACATGAGTGAAATCATATGGTACTTATTTTTCTCTGACTGGCTTACTTCACTTAGCATAACACTCTCCAGGTCCATCCACTTCTGGGAATACATCCAAAGAAACCTGAAATACTAATTGAAAAGAATATATGCACCCTTATGTTCAGCTATTACTTCTTAAAATATTTATGCCTTTATTAATTGTTTCTCTCCTGTGGAGCTTCCTATTTATTATACAGATATTAACCAGTTCCTCCTACTATTCATATGTCTTGACTTTTTTGTTTATATTTTCTGCCCTTTTATCTCTTCCTAATCTGTTGGAGTTCCTCAAGGTAATCATAGAGTTTTTAATTAATCCTTTGTTATTTGTGAAATCTCATTTTATTCAATTATTTTAACTTTTATTGTAAAACATAGCAACACAGAGGAAAAATGCATAAACTATAAACATCTAGAAAAACAAATAATTATAGAGTGAATACTCATACAATCCCCACCAAGTCTGGCTTCACAGGCAGGCAACTTGTGCAGTTACACAGATATCCACCATTCAAAGGGCACCATGTTTGGTTTAATGAGATGCTGTCACTGTCTTGAGATTTTTAATAATTTTAAAAACAAAGGACTCCTCATTTTCATTTTTACTGGCTCCACAAATTATATAGCTCATGTCTATAAACAAAAAATTTGCTACACGAGTGATGGGGGAATCCAAGATGGCGGCATAGGTAAACACCTACACTGCTGCCTCACACAACAATTTCAAAACTACAACTAAAAGACAGAACGGACATCATCCAGAACCACAGAAAAGCTGGCTGAGTGGAAGTTCTACAACTAGAGGGAAAGAGAGGGGCTCACGGAGACCCAGAGGAGCTGCAAAAAGCTGAGGTACGAAGACACATGTACGGAGAGAACGGGTGCCGGAGTACCTGGCTGGCTTTCTCTGGCGGGAGGGAAACGGAGACTCTCAAAGGCATTGAACCCCTTATCCTACGACACTAAACCCCAGATCCAGCCGAAACTCATACGGGGGGAGCTTGGACTGTGAAAAGGGAGAAGTGCACGGAAACTTAGGGGAGTCGCAAAAGATCAAAGGCCTGGTGGCGCGCACGGCACTGCGCGCGGGACAGACTGCTGATTGTGCTGCTGGATTTCACGAGTGGATGGGGGATAGACCCTCCGAACTGCACCACTTCTGACTCCACTAAGCCCCTGTTTCGGGCGAAACCCTAGAGACCTAGACTCATGTGGTCCTAGTGCGCAGGGGAGCTGGAAAAGCAGCGGTTAGAGGCACAAGGACCACTCCAGCGATTACCCAGTCACGTGAGACTCAGGGGCCGTGGAGGGCGGGGCCGACTGGAAGGCAAGGCGGTCCCTTAAGCCCTGAGACTCCACCCATCCCAAGCTCAATAGAGGCTTCTTTGGTTTTGCTTCTGGTATCATAAGGCTGAATTCAACACAGAAGTTTCCCTGGCATAGTGAAAATGCCGAGACAAGGGAAGGGATCACAAACAAAAGAAATGGAGGAAAAAAAACGACTGGATATAGAGTTCAAAACCACACTTATAAGGTTTTTCAAGAATATGCTAGAAAAGATGGATAAATTTAGTGAGATCCAAGAGGAGATGAAAAAGGTCCAACTAAAGATGATAAAGGACCAAATAGAAATTAAACATACACTGACTGAAATAAAAAATATTATACAGAGTCCTAACAGCAGACTAGAGAAAGGCAAGGATCAAGTCAAAAATTTGAAATATAAAGAAGCAAAAAACATTCAACTGGAAAAGCAAGAAGAGAAAAGAATCCAAAAATGTGAAGATAATGTAAGGAGCCTCAGGGACAGCTTCAAGCGTACCAACATCAGAATTGTGGGGGTGCCAGAAGAAGAGAGAGAGCAAGATACTGAAAACCTATTTAAAGAAATAATGACTGAAAACTTCCCACATCTGGTAAAAGAAATGGACTTACAAGTCCAGGAAGCACACAGAACCCCAAATAAAAGGAATCCAAAGAGGACCACACCAAGACACATCATAATTAAAATACCAAGAGCAAAAGACAAAGAGAGAATATTAAAAGCAGCAAGAGAAAAACAGTTCATTACCTACAAGGGAGCACCCATACGACTGTCAACTGATTTCTCAACAGAAACGATGCAGGCCAGAAGGGAGTGGCAAAAATATTCAACGTGATGAACAGCAAGCACCTACAACCAAGAATACTCTATCCAGCAAAGCTATCATTCAGAATTGAAGGGCAGATAAAGAGCTTCACAGAGAAGAAAAAGCTAAAGGAGTTCATCAACTCCAAACCAGTATTATATGAAATGCTGAAAGGTACTCTTTTAGAAGAGGAAGAAGTAAAAGGTAAAAGACAAAAAATTATTAACAACAAATACATATCTGTCAAGTGAATCTAAAAATTAAGTGAATTAAAAATTTGATCAACAGAATAAACTGGTGAATATAATAGAATCAGGAGCACAGAAAGGGAGTAGACTGATAATTCTCAGGAGGACAAAAATCATAAAGCATCAAACAGAATGTGAAATTACAGCAGAAAGATTAAAGTTAGGTGAGGTAGATAAGTGATCAATCAAAGGACTTGTATGCATGCATATAAGCATAACCAATGATCACAGACACTGGGGGTTGAGGTATGCCTGGGAGGGAGGGGGCAATGGGGAGATATGTATAAAAAATTAATAAAATTAATTTAAAAAATTGCTACACGTCTAAAGACCCCAACCAGTCCCTTCCAAATTACAATTCCTTCCCTCCCAATAAAGATAATATCTATCCTGATTTTTATGGTAATCACTTCACTGTTTCTTATATAATTTTATCACCTATATATAAGATCCTAAATCCTATAGTTTAGTTTTCTTATCTTAGTGAATGTCTCATATTGTGGCACATTAATAAAATAAAATATACTAAAGCCACTAAATTATGAAAATTATAGGGAATAGAAGTAAAGAATTTCCTGATCCTGGCAAGATGGCTATCATCTACTCTTACTTCCTCCCCCAGCCCATCCCTAAAGATGACACATAAAAAGGAGCCAAGAATGAAGCTAAGGAATTACTATAAAAATAATGGGGAAAGTCTACAATGCCCCAGGCAGAATACTTCAGTAGTAAACCTACCAACAGGTTTCCTGCACCAAAAATATTGAACAAATGATCACACAATGTGTATGTGTGATAAATACTCAAGGAAAAAGTACTTGGTGCAATATAAGCACATACTAGGGATTTGACTAAGCCTGAATTATCTGAGAAGACTTTCTAGAGGTAACTTTTGATCTGTGGTCTGAAAGAGTTAATTGAGGGGAGCCCTTGTGGGAAGAAGCACATCACAGCTGAAGGATTCTAAGAAGACAGTATGCAGCAAATGAAGAGGAGGTGTTCAGACAAGCCTGGAGAGATAAGCAGAGACTGGGCAGAATAGGCCAAATCTTAAAGAGCAGAGATTTTAAATAGGTCAGTGATGTGATCAGATTAGGTTTTAAATGGTCTGTTGAGTTTAAGAGTGAATTGGCAGGGAGAAGTGGAAATGGAGAGACCAGTTAGCTGGCTACTGCAGTAGTCCGGGTGAATTATGCTGATGGTTTGTGCAGGGCAGTGGCAGGGAAGATGGAGAGAATCCGAATGATTTGAAAGATATTAAGAAGTTAAATGGTCAGTTGTGATAGTGGAAGCTGAAGCAAAAGGGTGTATCCAGATTAAGAATAACCCCTAGTTCCTGACTATGCATCTCAGTGAACTGTGATGGTATTTGCTGACTTAGGAAACCCAAAAACAGGAACACATGGGGGCAGGGGGAGGAGAGGGGTAGGGAATCCAAACAGTGAGCATGTTATAGTTTTGCACATAGTGATTTAACTTTCCTTTGAGAGATGCTGACTAGACAGTGGGACATTAGCCTTTTTCATGGCCTTGGATCACACTTATCAGAGATTTAAAAAAAGAAAAGGCACAAAATCAATATTCTCTTCCAGCACTTTTCTTACTTCTTTCTCCATTTTCTAAGGAAATTAATGAATACAGAGGTACTATTTTTACCAAGACAGCTCATTCTCTGGACACAACTCTTTATCTGAAGGGCACAACCTATAATCTCTGGCAAATAAAAATTGCCCATCCCTGGACATTAAGTAATGATAATCTATACTAATAAGGAAGATGCAAATTGACCATACCTTCATGATGCCCACTAGCCAATCAGAAGTGAGTATGCAAATTAACCCAACAAAGATGGCAGGTTAATTTGCATACACAGGCACTTAGTGGCGGGGGACAGAACACTTGTATCATTGCCAAGATGAAGACACAAGCATTCCATACTGCCCCAGCCACTCCGGGCTTCTGAGTAGCATGGGAAGGCAGAAAGGCAACTCTGGTCAGAGTGAAGGCTGTGCTGGCAGGGGAAGGAAGGTCCATTCTTGCATGAATCTTCGTGTATCAGGCCTCTAGTTAATGACAGATTTAATGCAAAATAAACTGAGAAAACTTTTTAAAAAGCAATTTATGGATTCTGAATTCTTATTATTAGATGCCTATGATTGTGTTGAACTGTGGGGAAAATATTGAGAATAATAATGAGACTGTAAAAGAGATCTTTCTTACTAAAGGAGAGCAATTATGTAAAATATGACTTTCAACATTAATAGTATTTCAAAGATAGTATGTGTATCACTTTTCCTTACAAAGATGTAGTTTGTATGAATTTAATACTTAAGCACCAATCATTAATAATTCAAAAGTTCCCCTCATACCACTATTCTAATAAAGCATAGTAACTTCCATAGCATCAGTAATTGGTGTTTAAATAAAGGACACTCATTTTACCATCACAAGTGGATGGGGGCATGGTCAAGTCACCCTTCAAGATTTTCTTTTGTTCTAGTGTGTACCTTATAGAAACATATATTTCTTACTTGCTATTTCTGCTTTTTCTGGTATGATAGATTAAATTCTCTTAGCACCAATTATTAATTTATTAACTATTACCAAGTAAAAATCTGTTAAAAATGCCCAGAGGAGGTATACTGTAGGTTCACAGCTGCAGATCCAACAGAGTTTATGAACTCGTTGCCAATGAATTAGGAGAATTCCATATGCTCAGAGGCCATTATGTGAACCAAAAATAAAATTTATAATTATTTCCATCCATAAAGTATCCAGAAGAATGCTATGCTATGCTAATTTTAATAATATAGAATAATGTAACAGATGTCATGGGTAGGCTACTACCTAGGAGGGAAAATTCTTCAGTGAAGGAAGCATGCCATTTGGCATTATCATATTTCATTACTTATGAGCTGTTATGGTTGAATAGGAAACAATAGTATATTATTGGGATGCCCTCTATGTCCCAAGCTCTGAACCAGGTGTTTTGATTTCTTGTTTAATCCTCACAACAATATTATGAGGTATATAGTATATGCATTTTACAAAGGCAAAACCTAAGCACATTAAGAAACTGACCCTCTCCCCATCAAGTCACATACATAAATACACAGCAAAGCCATAAATTAATACTTTGAATTTGGACTACAGAAACTCTGTAAGAAATTCTGGCAAGAAACAACTGGTAACCTGTAGATTAGAAATCCTTGGAGTAGAAAAAGAAATCACCCACTAACAGAGATTTTCAATGTAATCTTTTTCTTTTATTATTGATTTTATATTTTTTAATCTTAATAAATCTTTATTGTTCAGATTATTAGAATTGTTTCTCTTTTTCCCCCCATATCTCCCCTCCACCTGGCTCCTACCCCACCCTCTGCCCTTACATCCCCCCACCATTGTCCTCATCCATAGGTGTATGGTTTTTGGCTGGTCTCTTCCTACACCGCCCCCCGTCACCTCTTTCCCCCTGAGAATTATCAGTCCACTCCCTTTCTATGCCCCTAATTTTATTATATTCACCAATTTATTCTATTCATCAGATTTTCAATTCACTTGATTTTATATTCACTTGTTAATAGATATGTATTTGTTGTTCATAATTTTTACCTTTACCATTTTCTTCTTCTTCTTCTTAAAGAATACCTTTCAGCATTTCATATAATACTGGTTTGGTGTTGATGAACTCCTTTAGTTTTTTCTTATCTGTGAAGCTCTTTATCTGCCCTTCAATTCTGAATGATAGCTTTGCTGGATAGAGTAATCTTGGTTGTAGGTTCTTGCTATTCATCATGTTGAATATTTCTTGCCACTCCCTTCTGGCCTGCATAGTTTCTGTTGAGAAATCAGCTGACAATCATATGGGTGCTCCCCTGTAGGTAATTAACTGTTTTTCTCTTGCTGTTTTTAATATTCTCTCTTTATCTTTTGCTCTTGGTATTTTAATTATGATGTGTCTTTTTCTCTTGCTGCTTTTAATAACCTCTCTTTATCTTTTGCTCTTGGCATGTTAATTATGATGTGTATTGGTGTGGTCCTCTTTGGATTCCTTTTATATGGGGTTCTGTGCGCTTCCTGGACTTGTAAGTCTATTTATTTCACCAGGTGGGGGAAGTTTGCAGTCATTATCTCTTCCAATAGGTTTTCAGTATCTTGCTCTCTCTCTTCTTCTGGCACCCCTATAATTTTGATGTTGGTACGCTTCAAGTTGTTCCATAGGCTTCTTACACTATCTTCACATTTTTGGATTCTTTTTGCTTTTCCAGTGGAGTGTTTTCTGCTTCTTTGTATTTCACATCTTTGACTTGATTCTTGTGATCCTCTAGTCTGCTGTTAGGTTTCTGCTTAATAATTTTTTATTTCAGTTAGTGTATGTTTAATTTCTAATTGGTCTTTTTTCATATCCTCAAGGGTCTTGCTAAATTTATTAGCCTTTTTCTAGGAAATTCTTTAAAAACCTTATAACTGTAGTTTTGAACTCTATATCTAGTCATTGGTTTTCCTCCATTTCTTTCATTTGTGATCTGTTCTTTTGTCTCCGCATATTTCGCTGCTTCCCTGAGTTGGTAGAGTAACTTTGTGTGTTAGGTGTCCTATGTGACCCAGAAGCTCTGCCCCCCTGGTTACCTGAAGTGGGACACTCTTGGTGCACCCCTTTCTAGACTGTGTGTACAGCCTTATTGTGGTTAATTCTTGTTTGTTGTTGGTATCACTGGGGGAAATTGACCTCCAAGCCAATTGGTTGTGAGGATCAGCTGTGTCTTCGCATGTGCGCTTGCCTTCAGACCTCTGCCTTTCTGGTTCCCCTTGAGTTTCCGTGCATTCTAGGGACTGTATGAGTCTGGGTCCCTAGGGTCTCACCCGAAACTGGGGTTCAGTGCAATTGGACTTGGATTTCAGTGCTGTTGGAAGGTTCTGTTTTCCTCCCACTAAAGAATGCCAGCAGCACAATCAGCAGTCAGCGCTTTGTGTGCACACTTTCGCACGCCCCCAGAGCTTTGTCTTTTGTAGCTCCCCTAAGTTTCCGTGCACTCCTTCCTTTTCACAAGTCTAGACTCCCTCATATTAATCTCGCCTGGAACTGGGGTTCAGTGCAGTTGGGATTTTCCGTCTCCCTCCCACTAGAGGAAGCCAGCCAGACCCTCCTCTGCCCATCCTCTCCATGCGTGTGTCTCCATACCTCAGCTTTTTATATCTCCTCTGAGTCTTCGTGAGTCCCTCTCTTTGCTTCTAGTTGTAGAATTTTCACTCAGCTAGCTTTCCTGTGGTTCTGGATGATGTCCGTTCTGTCTTTTAGTTGTAGTTTTGAAATTGATGTGTGAGGCAGAGCTTAGGCGTTCACCTATGCCGCCCATCTTGGTTTCTTCCCCTCAATGTAATCTTACCTCCAGTCAACTATCTCTTAACCATCTCAGAATACAGGAAACAGAAATTGCCTAAACCATGGAAATCTTAGGGAAAGTTCCAAATTTGCTTCACCAATTTCTTTTCTTATTTAGTATGAAAAAGTGTTTTGGTTGCAGAGAATTAATGCCACAAATATCTAAATTAACTATGGGGGAACAATAATAATCAAACAGAATTGGAGTAACTACACATGAATGAAAATGACCAGAATTTTTCCATTTTTTCCCCTTTCTCTAAGTTCAAACCAGGAGTCAGATATTTTCTCAAGCCATAATAACATTGAATAGTACCAAAGGACAATTAGGTCCTTTCTTGATCATTTTATTGTCAAAACTATAAAAAATGTACGCCGCAACCTATTTTCCTCTTTTAGAGTTTTGGGGTTTGGAGTTTTTGTTGTTGTTTTTGTTGTTTCAGTATTTTTGGCTCTTTCATAGAAACCTGGGCTTAAAAACGAAGAAGTCCACTGTTGTGTAAACATACTGGTCTGTGAGGGTACTCACGTTTGGACTGACCATTCTTAAAGTTATCTTAGTCTTGGAGCAGGTCATAAGCAATAAAGATTGAATAGGCACATGGCCCCTTTCAACATGATCTCCCTTGTCTTTTTTTTTTGGAATAGAAATGTGCACCAGTCAAGGTCCTCCCTATTTCTCCTTGATCTAGCCACAGGTCAATTCCTTAACATATCAAGTTAAAAGTTATGAGTGGGACTCTTTTTAACCCACTAATTTACATTTTGAAATCGGTGTCTTTCCCAATATCAGAGGCATCAGCTCTGAGCATCCCACTTCAATTTGGTTCAAGTGATGTTGAATCTAGAAGATATTTCTTAATCTGTGATGTGGAATTTAGCTGTTTCTTAGTTTCAGCATAGATACTTTTTTCCTTCTATATTTGTTTCTTTCTGTTTATTTCTGTAGATTTCAGATGAAGAAATAATGCAAACCTACTCTTATTTATCATCTTTCCAGAACTGTCACTAATTTGAATATTTAAATACCTGATCAAATATTGTATATTTAAATAGGCAGAGCTATGTACAATATATACTAAATATTCAAAAGAAGACCAAAAATGCAAACATCTGAAACCTCTTCTAATAGTCATTGTGAGGTTTGATTCAAAATGTGAGGCAGGCTTGAGACACCACATCACTCACTCCCTTATTAGCCACTGGCTTAATAGGAATCTTGGTCTTCTCTAGATTATGTTAGGACCCTAGAAGAACACAGAAATAATAGGAAGGCTAACCATTTAAACTGTACCTACTAGGATTAAGTATTAACTAACTGGTGTGGTGAATAGGTAGGTATAACAGTCAGTTTGGACTAAAATCAGAAACCACTAAGGAATGGTTTGCACAACATCTAGTGAGAAATAGAACAGGAGATTTGAAGATGGTGGCTAAAATAAATGCCTGTACTCACCGCCTCCCACAATCACATCAAAATTACAACTAAAATACAGAACAACCATCATCCAGAACCACTGGAAAGATGGCTGAGTGGAAGTCCTACAACTAGAGAAGTAAAGAAGAAAGCACGCTAAAGCTGGCAGGAGGTGTAAAGGCATGGAATATGTTGGGCCAGCACCCATGTGTACTGCTTTTCTAATCAGGAGAGAAATTGTCTGTGCGGAGACCACCAGGAGGAGCAAGGGGTCCCAACCCTACACCAGACCCCAGCCCACGGTCTCAGAACTGGGAAAAGAAATCTCTCTGGGCAGTAAGAACTAAAGGTGTAAAAACCATTGCAGATTGGGGCTCAGTGACACAGCTGTTCCTCTTAAAAGGTCAGCACCACAAACTGAACTTAGAAGCTCCTGCTTCTTCTGAGCTCCAGTGCTGGGTGAGGCTCCCAGACACATACGAGGAGAAACTGGGCTTCCTGGCATTGGGGCAGGAACTCAGTGGCAGCTTTATCCCAGATGGAGGTGCTGGAGGGATCATTATTCCTATGCTGTTTGCTCCACCCTGGTGATTCCCTAAGACCCAATCTCTTCCTTTACAACCTCACCCAAACTGTGTACAGCAGCTTTTGCATATGAATGGTCTGTCCTTGCTCAGGCTAAAATTCTCTCAAACAAGCTGCATCTGGGTCAGGGAGCCCCAAACGTGTCCATAAAAGGCCCAAGACCCAGCACCAGCACCAGCCTGCCTTGCTTCATAGTTGGGCCTCACCCAAACCCCATACAAAGAAATGGAATCTGCAGAGCCATCTGTAGCACCTGCTGGGTGGCTTTAGTCAGTGGCTGATTTTGCAACACTCTAGAGACTCAAGAGCCAGTGTACCCGGTGTACCCAGTGCTATCAGACCATACAAGATTACAACTCTACATATCCATAAGCGACATACTCAAGGCACAGATTCAGTGAACACCAAAACTCCACTGAAGCAAGTCCTGCTCCATAGGTATATCTTCTACACAGCAGTTCTCCCACTGTAGTCTCATCTGGTCCTCACAGCCAACTGGCCTGGAGGTCAATTCCTCCCAGTGACACCAACAGCAATCAAGGCTCAACTACAACAAAACTGTGCACACAGTTCATAAAGGGGTACACCAAGAGTGCCCACCTCAGGTGATTGGGGAGGCTGAGCCAATATATGACACTTACTACACAAGGCTACTCAACCAATTCAAGGAGACAAAGAAGCTTTACCCAATATATAGAAACAAGCATAGGGAAGCAGCCAAAATACAGACACAAAGAAACATGTCACAAATGAAAGAAATGGAAGAAAGCAAACTACTGGATATAGAATTCAAAACCACAGTTATAAGATTACTCAAAAATCTTCTAGAAACATCCAAAAAATGGAAAAGAACCAGTCAGAAATTAAGCATACACTGACTGAAATAAAAAATAATATATAGGGATTCAACAATAGAATAGATAATTCTGAGAATCAAATCAATGATTTGAAATATGAGGAAGCAAAAAACACCCAATCAGAAGAGAAAAAGAATCCAAAAATATGAAGATAGTGTAAGGAGCCTCTGGGACAATTTCAAGCATACCAACATCCAAATTATGGGGTACCAGAAGAAGAGAGAGAGCAAGATAGTAAAAACCTATTTGAAAAAATAATGACAGAAAACTTCCCCTACCTGGTGATATAAATACACTTGCAAGTCCAGGAATCCCAGAGAACCCCAAATAAGACACATCATAATTAAAATGACCAGGGCTAAAGACAAAGAGAGAATCTTAAAAGCAGCAAGAGAAAAACAGTTAGTTATCAAAAAGGGAATGCCCATAAGACTTCCAGCTGATTTCTTAACAGAAACTATGCAGACCAGAAGAAAATGGCAAAAATATTCAAAGTAATAAATAACAAGGACCTACAACCAAGATTACTCTACCCAGCAAAGCTTATTTAAATTTGAAGGTCAGATAAAGAGTTTCACATACAAGAAAAAGCTAAAGGAGTTCATCAACACCAAACCAGTATTACATGAAATGTTGAAGGGTTTTCTTTAAGAAGAGAAAGAAGAGGAACCAAGATGGTCGCATAAGTAAACACCTACACTGCTGCCTCGCACAACAATTCCAAAACTACAACTAAAAGACAGAACAGACATCATCCAGAATCACAGGAAAGCTGGCTGAGTGGAAATTCTACAACTAGAAGGAAAGAGAGGGTCTCACAGAGACCCAGAGGAGCTTCAAAAACTGAGGTACAGAGGCGCGCGCAGAGAGAGCGGGTGCCAGAGTAACTGGCTGGCTTTCTCTGGCAGGAGACTCCCAATGGCATTGAACCCCTTATCCTACGACACTAAACCCCAGGTCCAGCCGAAATTCACACGGGGGCAGGAGGTTAGTTTGGACTGTGAAAAGGAAGAAGTGCACAGAAATTTGGGGGAGTCCGTAGGAGGGCAGAAGTTGGGCGGCACACACAGCACTGCGCGCAGAAAACTGACTGCTGATTGTGCCACTGGCTTTCACAAGAGGGCGGGAGACAAAGCATCCCAATTGCATCACTTCTAACTCCACTAAACCCCAGATTCAGACAAAACCCTGGGCACCCAGATTCATAAGGTCCTGGAGCTCAGGGAAGCTGGAAAGGCAGCAGTCTAGAAGCACTGCGAGAGTGCGCGCACAGGGACCGCTCCAGCGATTACCCAGTCACATGAGATTCAGGGACCATGGAGGGCGGGGCTGACTGGAAAGCAAGGTGGTCCCTTAAGCCCTGAGACTCCACCCATCCCAAGCTCAGCAGAGAGACTTTTGCAGTTTTGCAAGTCTGATATCATAAGGCTGAATCCAACACAGAAGTTCTCCAGGCATAGTGAAAATGCCGAGACAAGGGAAGAGATCACAAACAAAAGAAATGGAGGAAAACAAATAATTGGATATAGAGTTCAAAACCATGCTTATAAGGTTTTTCAAGAATATCCTAGAAAAGTTGGATAAAGTTAGCAAGATGAAAAAGAACCAACTAGAGATGGAAAAGAACCAACTAGAAATTAACCATACACTGACCGAAATAAAACATATTATACAGAGTCCTACCAGCAGACTAGAGAAAGGCAAGAATCAAGTCAAAAATTTGAAATATAAAGAATCAGAAAACACTCAACTGGAAAAGCAAGAAGAGAAAAGAATCCAAAAATGTGAAAAGAATGTAAGGAGCCTCTGGAACAGCTTCAAGTGTACCAACATCAGAAATGTGGGGGTGCCAAAAGAAGAGAGAGAGCAAGATACTGAAAACCTACTTAAAGAAATAATGACTGAAAACTTCCCACATCTGGTAAAAGAAATTGACTTACAAGTCCAGAAAGCACACAGAACCCCATATAAAAGGAATCCAAAGAGGACTACACCAAGACACATCATAATTAAAATACCAAGAGCAAAAGACAAAGAGAGAATATTAAAAGCAGCAAGAGAAAAACAGTTCATTACCTACAAGGGAGCTCCCATATGACTGTCAGCTGATTTCTCAACAGAAACAATGCAGGCCAGAGGGGAATGGCAAGAAATATTCAACGTGATGAAAAGCAAGAACCTACAACCAAGAAGAATACTTTATCCAGCAAAGCTATCATTCAGAATTGAAGGGCAGATAAAGAGCTTCACAGATAAGAAAAAGCTAAAGGAGTTCTTCAACTCCAAACCAGTATTATATGAAATGCTGAAAGATACTCTTTAAGAAGAGGAAGAAGAGCCAAAACCGGTTTGGCTCAGTGGATAGAGCATCGGTCTGCGGACTGAAGGGTCCCAGGTTCGATTCCGGTCAAGGGCATGTACCTTGGTTGCGGGTGCATCCCCAATAGGGGGCATGTAGGAGCAGCTGGTTGATGTCTCTCTCATGGATGTTTCTAAGTCTCTGTCCCTCTCCCTTCCTCTCTGTAAAAAAATCAATAAAATATATTTTTTTTAAAAAGAGGAAGAAGAAAAGGTTAAAAGATAAAAAATTCTGAACAACAAATACATATCTATCAACAAGTGAATCTAAAAATTAAGTGAATTAAAAATTAGATCAATAGAATAAACTGGTGAATATAATAGAATCAGGAGCACAGAAAGGGAGTGGACTGATAATTCTCAGGGGAAAAGGGGTGAGGGGTGTACAGGGAGAGACTGGACAAAAATCATACACCTATGTATGAGGTCAACGGGAGGGAAGTAAGGGTAGAGGGAGGGGTGGGAGCCGGGTGGAGGGGACCTATGGAGGGGAAAAAAGAGAAACAAATGTAATAATCTGAATAATAAAGATTTTTTTAAAAAAGAAGAAGAAGAAGAGAAAGAAGAAAATGATCCAAAAACGTGAACAACAAAATGGCAACAAAAACATACCTATCAATATTTGAATCTAAAAATCAAAATAAACTAAAGAAATCTAACAGAATAAACTGGTGAATAAAATAGAATCACAGGCATGAAAATGGAATAGACTGATGATTCTCAGAGGGGGTGGAGAGCTGGGAAGAGATTAAACAAAGATCTTTTTTTATTTTTAATTATTAATTTTTTAAGCCTCACCCCAGGATATTTTTCCATTGATTTTTAGAGAGGGAAGTAGGAAAAGAACAGGGAGAAACATTGATGATGTGAGAGAAACACATCAAATGGTTGCCTCCCTGCATGAGCCCCGACCAGGGTCCGGAGTGGGAAGGAGCCTGCAATTGAGGTACATGCCCTTGACCAGAATCGAACCCAGGACCCTTCCGTATGCAGCTCTATCCAGTGAGCCAAACCAACAGAGCTTAAACAAAGATCTTGTATGCATATATGCATTACCTATAGATACAGACAATAGGGTGGCAAAAGCCTGGCACGGGATGGGAACTGGGTGGAGGGAGGCAATGGGGGGAAAAAGAATGACATCTGTAATAATCTCAGCAATAAAGATTTTTGAAAGAAAGAAAACAGCAGCAATACTTTTCAGAGTATAAACTCCATGGTTAGATGCTACTTATCAACTGAACTAGGAGCAAAGTATGAACCAGCCCCAAATCCACATGGCCTATGTCAGCAGACCACCCCAAAACCCTTGTTACAATGGACTAATCACTCCCATATGTGTCTTTTCCTCACAAACATGCCTTTCCCCACAGAAGTCTCTACCTGAACTTTTCCATTTCTGCCTGTCCATTGTACCCATCCTTCAATGTCCAGTTCAAATTCTTTATCCTCCATGAAACCTTTGTCATTGTTTTCTCCAGTCGAAACTAACCTTTCCCACTTTGGCACCTCTATTTTAGCATCTACCCTATATCCTCATTAATTCAGTAATTATTACTCAGCACCTACTATATGCCAACTGCTATTCTAAGGATTATGGACACAGTGCCGAAAAGGGCACAATTCCTGCTCTATGAGCTCGCATTCAGAGTAGCAAGCAAAAATAACTTAATGTCAAGTGCACTTTGGTTCTATGAAGGAAATGTAAGTTAGGTAAAGAGCAAGACAAATACAGTGACCCTGGAAGGGGTCAGGGAAGAACTCTCTGAGTAAGTGACATTTGAGCAGAGACCCAAATGTAGTAAGGGGATGATCATGCGAGAGGAAGGGAAAGCCTCCCACAGAGGGAGAGAGAACAGGTGCAAAGGAATTGAGGCAGGAATCGAGGCTTGGCTTATTTAAGGAACTGCAAGAAGGCTGAGTGTTGCCTAGAAACCTGGGAGGCAGGGTTATGGGGAGTGGAAGGAGACAAAGTTTAGAAAGACAAACAAACCAGGTCACGTAGAGCATTACAGACCATAACAAGGGCCTTGGTAACAAGGACAGCATCTCCCACTGCACCGAACACATCATTCCTTTCTTTAGAAAACTCCCACGCTCCTCCACGTGGTTCAGTTGAATCTATCATAATGCCCTGCTTATTCCCCACCTGCAAAGTACATGACCCAGGTCAGACCCAGCATAGACCCCTCTCATCCACTTTACAGTGAGTAGTTAGTCATGTAATTCAAGCAGGCTTACAAGTTTTAACAACTGCATTGCTATATTGTGCCAGAAGCTGTCTGCACTCCACTTACCACTGGTAATGAGAGTCCTCAAATTCAATCAGGTGGCACATAATTCAGATCCAAAATCTCATCCCAGCATCTGTTTTCTTGCATCACTCCTGGCATCAAATGTCACAAGTTTGGTCCAACTCTGGGAAAGATAATGTCATAAAGAATTATTCTCATGATAAATTTCTGAAAATGAGAAGCAACTCTTCAAAATTGTCTCAAGCCTTTATACCCCAAACACCAATCAACACTGGAGATGGACCACCCTGGGAAAGGGCCATGACTTGGGCAAGGCAGTTCTCTTCAACTCAGATAATATCCACAAGGGTCTGGCATCTTAGTGCTTTATGCCAGCAGCCCACACAGTATAGAGGCAATAAGTTCTTCCTTCCTAAAGATGTATCTTGGTAACATATCATGGTGTTTATCATAGAAACTATGATTAGTAATAATTAATGGATTTTAATAATAATGTTTTAAAACACAATCAAATTCACAGTAAAAATGTCAATGTTCAACTATTTTTAAATGCCTAAAAACGTTCAACTTACTGGAATTTTTGTTTGTTTTTTGTTTGATTATTTTCCAATAGTGCAGTGAAGACCTGGGGGAAGGGAGAAAGTGGGGTGGAGAGGGCCAATTGGAGGGGGAGGGAAGAGGGATATCTGTAATATTTTCAACAATAAAGATAAATTTAAAAAAAAACATGTTGTCTTGGGGTGTGGGGTTGGGGAGAAGTAGAAGGGGAAACAAATGGTGATAGGAGGAGACTTGACTTGGGGTGGTGAGCAATATCAACTCACTGTTTTGATTGAATCTAGAGGGTTATGATAATCAAATAGTATGAGAGACAGAAGTGCTCATGTCATGCCTGGCACTCAGTAAATATTTTCCAACTAAATCTAATAAAACTTGACCATTAATGTTTCAGATTGAAAATTCACACACATTTTAAATCCAGCATCATAACTAGATGTTTATAGGAAACTCATAATATAGAAATTCAAGAAGTCTCCCACTGAATGGGTTAGGGTTTTAGTTGGAAACAGATGAAAACAATAAAGATATTTTAATGAAGGGTCTGCTCACAAAGGAAGAGGCAGGGTTCAGGACAAACTACAAGGGAGAATGAAGCACCCCACAGAGGAAGATACTAACACCGCTCAGCCTGAGGGAGCAAAGGAAGGAACAAGAAGTTACTGGAAACCAGACAGTCCTAGCTGCAGGAGAGTGCTGTCTGGCTGGAGCTATGGCCTTCAGCAGAGGATCAAGGACACAGCCAACCTAGGAACCCAGCAGACAGAAACATTCTCCAGCTCTGTCTCCTCTCCCCTTCCCATCTCTTGCTGGTATTTCCCACTGAGCAAACCAACTACAAGTCGGGGGACATCAAAGTCAGCATTCTGGGCACAAAAGAGAGTGGATCTGTAGACAGAGAATATACAGTAAAGTGACTTCACAATGGCTTACTGAATTGTAAGTTTTAGATCTAGTTAGGTATGTTTATCAGTGCAAATGAAAAGGTTGCTCTTTAAAAGGATGCCTTATTGATTCAATATTGCTAGCTTTGATGGAAAGAGGTGTGGATGGTGACCACCTTGATTTCTGTCTTGGAGAGGTGTGCCTGGGGATATTACCCAAATCAGAAAGGATCAATAAGCAAAGAGAAATGAGAAGTGGAGGCAAAAAAGAAACAGCACATCTTTTGAAGATTTGGGCACTGCAAGACTCTTTTTGGGGGGACAAATTTGGAGGATTATCCCCTAAAGAGGTAGGGCCTGTGCACAGACCATGGCTCCTCTTTGTGCCTTGGTTTACAGGTCTGAACACAAGATGCCACAGAGAAACTGTGCAACCAGTTTTCTGGAGTGGCTTCCCCATTTGACTTGGGTTTTCTCTCTCTTTTGGTCTGAGGATTCCAAACTCCAGTATCATACATCATCAATACTTCTCATAAATGCATGTATAGGGTTATCAGTGGCTCTGAGAAGAACATAACACACATCCTTATAAGACATGTCTAAAGCTGACTAGGCAAAGGAGTAGGAGACTGCCACAGCAAGGATCTGAACCAGCGTCCTCCTGAGTATTACCACTGATCCCTCAAGAGAAAAGGAACACATTTTAAGTCACGACTGTAACCAAAATATACAAATAGGTCAGGGTCAAAGAATCTAAAGTCCAATACCTCCCGGTCCTTCAGCAGCCAGAGCACAGCCTTAAATGATGGTATGGTTGAAGGAGGAGACCCCCACGTCTAGACGTTCCTTCCCTTTTGGCTTTTCAAAGGCCGGGTTCTGGTCAAATCTCTCCCTTAACTTTTTGGCATTGGGTCCCTCAGATTGAAGTATGTGATTGGTAAAATTACTTTTAATCCTAAAATGATCCTGAGAACTTGCCATTTAAACCACCATGGTTTTTCATCTGTATCAATAAAACGTGACTGGTGTTTGAAAATGCATACAACAGTACCATCTAGTGGACCAAAGGTAGTAAATAGTGACAATACAGACAAATGAATTTTCACGAGGAGAAAGTTGAACAATCCAGGTAGTATTTCTTAACTTTTTGTAGATGTGGGCATCTCGGAGAATCGAACAAAAGTTATAGACTAACCCGCTCCCCAGAAATGCAAAACGCAAATGTATCAAAATTCTGCATACAATCTCAGGGAATATATGGCCTTCTCCAACCTTCCCAAATTATGCCTGGGTCACAACTGAACAATCTCCCCTGTGTATACATTATTTCAACCATTGGACAATAAAAAGCAACCCCATAGTCATATCAATAGATGTTGTAGCAGATTTATGTCTTTTTTAAAAATACCTAACTATAGCCCAAACCTCCTTTCTATTTGCAGTGATACTTCATTGTATTAGGGCTGGTGGGAGGCGGGGCCCCACCTTCCATGGCAGAAGAGGCCAGATCCTTCTTCTTCTTTCTCCTTAGCAGGAAGGCACTTACGTGGCCAGTCATTTGCTCCCATACACTTTGATTCTTGAGAGATTGTGACAAAGACACAGGGGAGATTGGAAAATCATTGAAGAAAGAAGTGAGAATCCAGCATTGACCATGTCCAGCAACGGCGAAGCCAGAGGTGAGGTACTGGCCTGACCTTACCTTGGCTCTAATTCTGTCTACCCACATCCCTATTTTCTTATCTGGTTCAATCCATCAATTCTGTTGACTGACATCCTTCCTTCTAATAAATCCCTTTACTGCTTTACGTCAGAATGTATTATTTACAATTAAGCAACTTAAGTTTGTTCTCTGACTGGAGGAATCAAACCTGCAACCTTTTGGTATAGAGGACAATGTTCCCCCCAACCTAGCCACTCGGCCAGGGCTATTTTATATTTTTGATGCAATTATAAATGAGATTGTTTTCCTAATTTTTATTTTTGATCGTTTGTTATTGGTATATGACATGCAATCACATAAATCAGCCTGGTTTGGCACTCCACTCTTTCAATGCTGCTGCCCCCAGGGGGGCCTCCTCCCAGGCCCACCAGGCCAAATGTCTGCATCCTGGGCGCTGCCTGACCTAGTCACAGGGGCGCAGAATTTTCCAGCCGAGAGCCTTTCCTCCTTGCCTCAGGTCACTGCAGGGCAGGGCACAACCGGCCATTCCACAGAGTGTGGAAGGGGGGACCTCCCCAGCTCTGGAGGTGGGCAGGCCCTCCTGCCCCAACCCCACTGTAGTCTCCTTTTTTGCTCTCCTTCAATAGTTCCTCTAGAGCAGTGGTTCTCAACCTTTTTAATGCCGTGACCCTTTAATACAGTGGTGACCCCCAGCCATAAAATTATTATGGTCTTAGGCGACACAGAGGCTGAGAACCGCTGCTGTAAAGCCTAAGACCATCGGAAAACACAGATATTTACATTACGATTCATAACATAGCAAAATTACAGTTATGAAGTAGCAACAAAAATAATTTTATGGTTGGGGGTCACCACAACATGAGGAACTGTATTAAAGGGTCGCGGCATTAGAAAGGTTGAGAACCACTGCTCTAGAGTCTAGAGTCAAGGGTCTCTTGGGATCACTGGTGGGAGTGTCTATCAATATCTCTGCTAGTCCTGAGCTCGGCTGTGTGGCTCCCTCCTGCAGACTGATCCCAGGTAGGACATGGCAGGGAATTCACCCTGGACTCCCGCCCTGAGCGCCCAGTGCGCCCAGCAATGAGCGCTGTCCCGGCCACCTCCATCCACCTATCTCCACCTCCCTCCAGCTCCCTCCACCTCTGTCACCTCCCTCCACCTCCATCCACCCTCAGCACCCGGCCCTGCGGCCTGACCACAGTTTACTCGCTTCCCGTGTCCAGTTTGCGGTTCCAGTGACACCGAGGTGAGGGTGGCGACTCCCCCTCTTGTGACCAACACCGCAGCTCCGGACCCTGACTTATGGCTGCGGGGCCACGCTGTCCCACCGGACGTGGAGAGTGGCAGTGGCCGCAGCGGCAGTGGTGACCAAAGCTGGGCACCGAGTTGCAGCAGCCCGGAAGTCGCTGCAGGTACTCCAAGACGCTGCAAACCTGCACACAGCACTCACACTCGTTCACACACATGCGCTCTCTCCCTCTCTCTCTCTCTCCCTCTCTCTCTCTCTCTCTCTCTCTCTCTCTCTCTCTCTCTCTCTCTCACACACACACACACACACACACACACACACACACACACTCACCCCCACATGGGTCCCACCGCCATCTTCAAGTCCCCAAAAAACCGATCTGGGTCATTGTGTTTTTATCTTAATTTTTCTCAAGGTATGTTTTGATTTCTCCCCTGATTTCCTTCTTAATCCATTCATTTTTAGTAGCATGTTATTTAGCCTCCATGTGCTTGTGTTTTTCAGGTTTCTTCTTGGGATTGGTTTCTAGTTTGATACCATTGTGAGCAGAGATGATGCTTGATAGGATTTCATTCTCAAATTTATTGAGGCTTGTTTTGTAGCCTAATATGGGGTCTATCCTGGAAAATGTTTGTCTTATATAAGTACTGCTACCCTAGCTTTGTTGTTTCCATTTGCACAAATATCTTTTTTTATCCCCTTACTTTCATGTGTGTGTGCTTTTGTATCTGAAGTGAGTCTCCTGTAGGAAGTATATGCATGGGTCTGGTTTTTGAATCCATTCAGACAACCCATGTCTTTTGATTGGAACATTTAGTTCATTTACATTTAAAATAATATTTGATAGCCAAAACTGGTTTGGCTCAGTGGATAGAGCGTCGGCCTGCAGACTGAAAGGTCCCAGGTTCGATTCCCGTCAAGGGCATGTATCTTGGTTGTGGGCAAATCCGCAGTAGAGGGTGTGCAGGAGGCGGCTGATCAATGTCTCTCTCTCATCGATGTTTCTAACTCTCTATCCCTTTCCCTTCCTCTCTGTAAAAATCAATAAAATATGTATTTTTTTTAAAAATAAAGAAATAAAATAATATTTGATAGATATGTAGTTATTGTCATTTTATTACTTTATGATTGTTTTTCTAGTTCTCTATTCCTTTCTTATTTTCTTGCTCTATAGTGTCTTGGATTCCTTTCTATTATTTGTATATTTCTTATAGACTTTTGGATTGTAGTTACCATGTGCTTCATTTATATCAAGCTATGTTAATAGCAGTTTATTATAAGTTGATGGTTGCTTAAGTTTGAACACATTCTAAAATCACATTTTTACTAGCCCCACCACATTTTTTGCCATTATTTTTTATTTCTGTTGTATCTCTTTATTTAGTGTTGTAATTACATGATCTTTCTACTTTTGTCTTTTAACATTTGCACTAGCTTTATAGTTGTTGACCCACTGCTTTTTTTTTAAGTGTTTGTCTTTATCAGTAAAGACTTTTTCCTATATTTTCTTAGTCATATTTTTCCTTTTTCTTCTTTTTTTTTAAAAAGGAATCCCTCTAGCCGAGACCAGTTTGGCTCAGTGGATAGAGCATCGGCCTGTGGACTCAAAGGTCCCGTGTTCGATTCCGGTCGGGGGCATGTACCTTGCTTGTGGGCACATCTCCAGTGTGGGGTGTGCAGGAGGTGGCTGATCGATTTCTCTCTCTCATTGATGTTTCTGACTTTCTATCCCTCTCCCTTCCTCTCTGTGAAAAATCAATAAAATATATTTTTAAAAAAATAAAATAAAATAAATAAAAGGAATCCCTTTAACATTTCTTGTAAAACTTGTTTATTGGTGATAAACTCCTTTAGCTTTTTCTTGCTGGGAAATGGTCTCTCTCCTTATTTCTAAGTGATAGCCTTGCTGGGTAAAGCAATCCTGATTGTAGATCTTTGCTTTTCATCACTTTAAATATTTCATGCCAATCCCTACTCACCTGCAAAGTTTCTGTTGAGAAATCAGCTGACAGTCTCAGAGGGAGCTCTTTTGTACATAACTGCTTTTCTCTTGCTGCTTTTAAGATTTTCTCTATCTTTAACCTTTGGCATTTTAATTATAATGTGTGATTGTGTGGGCCTCTTTGGGTTCATCTTTGGGACTCTGCATTTCCTAGACTGTGTCAATTTTCTTTGTCAGGAGAGGGAAGATTTCAGTCACTTCTTCAAATAGATTTTAAATTCCTTGTGCTCTCTCGCTTCTCTTTCTGCTACCCTTAGTACACTTGCTATTGTATCAAAGGTCCTCAGTTTTAAAATAAAATGTTTTTATTGATTTTTAGAAAGAGAAGAAGGGAGGAGGGTAGAGAGATAGAAAAATCAATGAAAGAGAAACATCATCAGACTGCTTTCTACAAATCCCCTACTGAGGATTGAGCCTACAACCCAACCCGTGTGGTTCCCTGACCTGGAACCAAATTGGTGACTTTTTGATTTCTGAGTCAACACTCAACCACTGAGCAACATCAGTTAGGCTTAGTCTTATTTTTTTACTCTTTTTACTTTTTGCTGTTCCTAATTGGGTGTTTTCTACTACCTGGTCTTCCAAATCACTGATTCAACCCCCTATTCATCTAATATACCAGTGGTCGGCAAACTGTGGCTCGCAAGCCACATGCAGCTAGCTCATGAGCTGCGGTTTGCCGCTCTGTTGACTAAAGAGTTTGCCGACCACTGTAATATACTGTTGATTCCCTCTAATGTATTTTTCATTTCAATTATTGTACTCCTCTGACTGGTTCTTTTTGTTGTTTTCTATCTCCGTTTTTTATGATTCCTCCATCTTTGCTCAAGAGATAGGAATCTGTGTCCATCTATTTTTTCACTAAATTAATTGGTTATCCTTATAATCATTCATAATCAGTGATTTGGACTCTGCCTCTGCATTGCTTGTCTCCATTTCGTTTAGTTCTTATCCTGGAGTTTTGTCCTGTTCTTTCACTTGGGAAATGTCTCCTCAAATTGGCTGACTTCCTGTTTGTTCTCTGTACTAGGAAGATTTGCTACATCTCCTGGTCTTGGCAGTGTGGTTTTATATAGTAAGTGTCCTGTGGGGTTCAATGGTGCAGTCTCCCTGGTCACCTGAGCTGGGTGCTCAACGTGTTTCCCTTTTGTGGGTTGTGTGTGCCCTCCTGTTGTACATGAGCCTTGATTGCTGTTGACACATCAGTGGGTGGGATGAGGCCTGGCCATGACTACAGCTGATGAGCTGTTGTGCTGGGGCTGACCCTGTGGGATGGGAGTCACTAGCAAAGCTCTAGTGCCATCCAAGTCCACTCTTTGAGTCATTGTGGAGCTGATTGGATGGTACTCTGGTGTGGTCTGAAGTCAGCCAGATGGTGTGTTGGTTCTGGAATCTCATGGGAGTATGCAGGTCAAGATCAGCCACTGCCTGTGCCTAGTTTAGCACTGGTGATAGGAGTTACAAAGGGTCTGTGGTTGGTTGCTACTTGTGCTGGGCTTGGAGATGCTTAGATAAGACTATTGTGTGAACTGGGGCTGGTTTCCATTCGTTTCAGACTAGGGCCTTTGGTGAGCACCACAATGCCAGCTGAGGCCAGCTGCCACTTGTGTCATGTTTGTTGCCACTTTTTGAGGCTTCATTCCAAGCCAAAAATGTCTGCTGCTTATCCCAGCCTCGGGGCTATCTAATGGAAGGGGCTATAATACAAGTTGAAACCAGTCAGAGGTCACGCCAGGTTTGAGGTAAATTAAGCAAGAGGTACAGGGTCTACCAAGACCAGCTGCTTTCTTTTTTGGTAGAGGGGGTTGGACCTCTGAGAATTTAGAAAAGTCCACAGCATGAGCTGAGGCAGGCTGCTCATGTGGAGAATCTGCTAGAAGAAGTTGGGTAGCACCCATGTATTTGATATTGCAAACAGGTGAGGCAGGTTAATGGAGACCTCAGATTTGGTGCCCACCTGTGCAGGCTGGCAGAATGAGGGGAGGACTGAATAAAAGAGCACTTGCCAGTACTTCCATACCCTGATCCCTGCCCCTCCAGACATCGCCCTGAATCTAGTCAATTTACTTCCTTCCCATCTGTCCCTGGCACTCTTTGAGTTGCTGTTCCTGTACTGGAAGCCAGAGCAAGTAACTTTGTAAACTAGTGAGTCTGCACTTGGGCCCTTAAGACTTGTAGCACCCAGGTCTCCAGCAGCCTTCCATCTCAATTGGATGTAATCCCTGCTAGTTACCATAGCCAGATGTTACAGGGACTCTTCATGGCACTGGAGCACTGGATTGGAGAACCCAGTGTGGAGTTGGGGTCTCTTGTTCCTCATGGGAGACCTCTACAGATATCCCTCACAATTTTTAATTACACCGTGGTGTAATACCTGCCCATTTCTCGTCTCCACCCTTCTTATCCATTCTCAACATAGTTTTTCTTTATATCCTTATAGGATTTCTGTTTAGTTAGTCTTCAGGTGATTCTCAATGATTTTTGTTCTACAATTCAGTTGTAATTTTTATGTAGTGGTTGGAGGAGGTGAGTAGTGTTTATCTACTCTCCATTTTGACCAGAAGTCTGGAAATGAGCTTTGATATACACAATAACTTGGATTGATTTCAAAGACATTATGCTGAAAAATTATTCTATTTATATGATATTCTCAAAAGGCAAAAACTAGAATGTCAGAGAACAGATCAATGGCTGCCAGGGATTAGGGACAAGAGGAGGCTATAACTGCAAAGGGATATAGCATGAGAGGGAGTGACCTGATTGTGGTGAAAGAAATAAACCTGTACATGTGTTAAAATTCATAGAGCTGGCTGAAACCAGTTTGGCTCAGTGGATAGAGTGTCGGCCTGCAGACTGAAAGGTCCCAGGTTCAATTCTGGTCAAGGGCATGTACATTGGTTGCAGGCACATCTCCAGTGGGGGGCATGCAGGAGGCAGCTTATTGATGTCTCTCTCATCGATGTTTCTAGCTCTCTATCCTTCTCCTTTCCTCTCTGTAAAAAATCAATAAAATATATTTTAAAAAATTCATAGAGCTGTACTGGATGTCTGTTAAGTTAATTTAACTCTAAAAGTTAAATAAAATTTAAAGAAAACCTTACACTAAACTTATGCTAATGGTAACAACTAGTTGGCCATACAGATATTGAGAGCATTTTAGGCAGAGCATACAGCTAAAACAAGTTCCTGAGGCTGGCATATGCCTGGTATATTAAAAGAATAATGAAGAGCTCAATGTGGCTAAAGTGGAATGAGTAGAGATCAGAAATATAATGGGGACCAGACCACATAAGGTGTTTATGCCATTATAAAGACTTGGGCTTTCTAGTGAAATGGGGAGCCATTGCAGGGTTTTGAGCAGCACCGTAATGTTAATTTATTTAATGTTTTTAAATTTCTCTATTGAGAAGAGATTGGTGGCAGAAGGGAGAGAAAAGAAATCTTAGGAAGCTATTTCAGTAATCCAGGTGAGAATGATGATGGCTCAGTTCAGAGTGGTTATGACAGTTTGTGGTGAGAAACAGTTGGAGTCTAAAAATATTTTGAAAGTAGACCCAAGAAAACTTTCTGATAACACTGAGAAAAAGAAAAGCATCAAGGATGATTCCAAGTTTCCAGGCCTTGAGCCACCAAAAGAAGGGAACTGACATCAATTGAAAAAAGGACAGACAACTTCGGTAGAACAGGCTGTGGGAAGCAATCGTAGTTCAATTTTGAATATGCAGTGTTTGAGATTGTATTAGACTGCCAAGTGGAAATTTCCCAATTGGCTGAAAGACCAAGCTGCATCCAGTGGCCATGGACATATTGACAGTGTGTGGTCCTTTGGGTAGAACGGAATTGTGGAGAATTCTGGAGCACAGTAAAGATCTATATTATGTGAGGCTTACTCAGACCTGGAAGCATGGTCACTTGTGAGTTACATGTTCCGTTGCAATGTTTTTGTCCTGCTGTTGATTCAGGGGTGAAGCTCATTTAACTTACTCCTTAAGACTTGCTCTGTTTCAGGATATAATATTTTAAATGGTAAAGAATAAGTCTATGAAGAAGAATTCTTAAGTGAATCTGTCTTTCCTTGAAGTTTATTCTTTCCACATGGCCTTTATCTTTGCTGTAATTGTTAAAGTGAGGCTGGGTTGTTCAGTGGGTACAATGGCCAGTTAGCATAATTAAGTGTCCTGGCTAAGAACAGAAGGTGGATGGTTGAATATTTTATTAGTATTCAAAAGATTTTATATTAAAACTAGAGGCCCAGTGTGTGGATTTGTGCAATGAGGTCCCTCAGCCTGACCTGTGCCCTCTCGCAATCCAGGACTCCTGGGAAGATGTCAGAGAGCTGGTTTCAGCCTGATCCCCTCAGGCCAGGCCAAGGGACCCCACCAGTGCATGAATCTGTGCACTGGGCCTCTAATATGCACATAAGATCTTTGGCTAATCTCTTCCCACTCTTCCCTCTGAGATTCATTAGTCTGCTCCATGTTTCCATGCCTGTGCATTGAGTGTCTGCCCCCTAGTGGTAAGTGCACATCATAGGTATTGGTCAAATGGTCAAAGGGTTGCTTAGGCTTTTATATATATATAGACATGTCTTAAAATTTTTTCTATGCCATCATAAGGTTATTTTTTCTCAAGGAAGTTGTACTAATATGAACCCATCAACTTCAATATCATTATAATATTCTTAAAGGTGCTTGCAATTCATTAATACCTAAAGGGATATTGCTGATCACTGTTACCTTAGTCCTAATATGTAGTATCAGAAATAACAAGCTATAAATAATTGAATAGAATTTCATCTAATAAGTATATTTAAAGTTTATCTCTTCCAAAAACAGCATTTTAATTACAATCAAATTGTACTCATTTTAGATATCAACAAAGTCATCATTTCCACAGGGGCTAAATATTAGAAAACAGATAAAAATGAAACAAGTTTTATTTTTCAAAAGTCCTAAACTTCCAAATTTAGAACACCAGGAACTGCTAAATATTTACCTCAAGAAAATGTAAACATTATAAGAGAAACACAAGTTGCTCTAATAGGGAAAAATTCTGTAATACACATATAGTAGAACATAATTCACATATATTCAATTTATAGATATGTCTCAAAGTATAAAATAAATTTTAAAAACCAAGCATCTACAAATACAGGCCAAAATCACTGATGACATTCTAAACTAATACACCAACATATAATGCTTTCCCAGAGGAAGTGTTCTCAAGATTTTATGTTGGCCTATAAATTTTCACTTCTTTGTTCTCCAATACAGAAGCAGATGACTCAGAGTTCTTCTTGTCTTTAAATTACTTTCCTGTTTGTGTTTTGCTATTTAGGAATAACCCAAATGTTTCATGAGAAGTGCTACCAAACTGTTCTATTTAGGGCTCAGTGACCAAGACATTTCTTTTTTACCTGTACCTCTATTTCCCTTCAAAAAGCTTCTTAGAAACTTTATAGATAGTGGTGGTAAAGAGTTCAAATCAAATAATTCTGAATTGGCAAAGAAGTAGATAGTTGGCGCTATAACATTTTTATTTTTTAAAAAATCACCACCATTACCACCTCAATTTATTAAACCATAAGTGCAAAATAAGAAATAAATCATATCCAAAAACATAGCAGGATAAAAAGTACTGGAAAACATATAGAAGGCATTTAGAACTGTGATGCTTGTGGGCTTCAGTTTGAAAGACATACAGCAAGCAAGTTATCACTTGCTGTTAAATTACTTTTATAATTTGTTTAAATTTCTAACTTGTCTATATCAAGTTGACCTACACAAAACAAAAAGGTCATAATTACTGTGCTCATGTAAGAGATCTGTGAATGCTATAATATGGGAAGAAGAATGGGCTATGGCACCCATCAGGTTAACAGAGGCAGAACCAGGAAAAAAACTAAGCACCGAATTCGATCTGATCACAAACAGAGGAATGTTGCCTTTCTTCAGACTTTCCTGCATTACATAATTGCAGAAAAAGAATGCCCCTCCTTTTTTTCTTAATGTATCTTAGGCTAAAAATGGCACAATAAATAGTCCTTAATTAGCACACACTATTTTTAAAAGAAACATTTTTTAATTTGATTGTTTGCTGGTTTGCTTTTTAATCCTAAATCTTAAGAGCTAACTCTTCTAAAATGGTGC
This sequence comes from Lasiurus cinereus, assembly GCA_011751065.1. Taxonomy (NCBI): domain Eukaryota; kingdom Metazoa; phylum Chordata; class Mammalia; order Chiroptera; family Vespertilionidae; genus Lasiurus; species Lasiurus cinereus. The sequence continues at coordinate 12,737,968 of JAAGEH010002531.1, forward strand.
GTAGATGTACTGATATATTCAGGCCTTTCTTAAAAAGTAAATAACTTAAATAGGGGGCATCTGTAATAGTGTCAACAATAAAAAGTAAACAAACTTACTCTGTATTAAAAAAATAATCAATATGAATTATAATTCAGTGTTTTAAACAAATGAAATGTTCAACTTCAAATTAAATATATTTAAAATAACTTGTGTCAAATAAGGAAACTAGTTTTATTCAATTAGAAACATACAATTAATAAACATTACATCATTATTCTATGTTATCACTATTAAAATTATCATTTTCTCTTTTATATGAAGATGGTGGTTCTAAAGCAATACTCCAAACCAGAAAAGCCCATCTAAGTTTTTGGAAGTCAGTGCATTCTGTAACTTAGGGCTCTTGAAAGGTTTAAAGATAAAAAGATAAGTTATCTGAAAGATATCCTTAATGAACACAAATACTGCCAGTACTCAAAGTCAAGAATGGTTGGTATAACTCGAGTGTCAATCCGTTGTCGTTTTTTCTCCTGATGGAAGACGGTCCCATAACTGTAGCAACTGTTCCCCAATCTGAGGTTCTAGTTCCTAGATAAATCAAAAGTCAGAATAAACATTAAAATAACTGGATTGAATTTTTAAAACCACCAATACCTACACTGATAAAAATATAAGAAAATCACTTTAAATTTTATTTTTCTCCAGTACATACTAAAATTATATGGTATACATTGCTCTAATTCTTTAAGATTTGACCTCCAGAATTTAAGACTGTAGTTAACCTGCAAATATCACAACTATTTGTGATAACTTGATAAGAGAATTCCATGAAGTTCTGCTAGAATTTTTTTTTAATCTGGAAATAATGAATTTTGTTTCTAATGGATATTTAGCAAAAGCATTCAGCTTGAACTATAAAACATAGCGTATTAGATATTTCTGGTGTTTTTTTCCAAGAGACTAGCTTAGATGACTATATAATAATCTTACTTTAGATATTAGACTTATTTCAAAATCACTATTTAGGATAAAAATAAAAATATTTTTATATAACTGAAAAGAATGTTATTTACAGTCCTCTTTGTGCCAAGATGTGCTTTTAAAAAGAATCCACTCTTCATGAGGTAATCTGAGGTGAGTCACAGTGGCTCAAATAAATTATTAGCTGTGTGACCTTAGGCAAAACTAATTTCTCTGAATCTATTTTATCCTACATAAAACTGGGCTAATAATTCATTGTATGCATTAAATTAACTTTTATATAAAGCAGTTAGCACAGTATTCCATATGTATGTTAATTCCCATCACCCTAACTAGTTTAAAATGTATGTCAGCAAGTTCATAAGATAAGGTAAAACATAATACCAATAAAACAAGCCACAAAAATATTAAAAGGTGTTTTTATTTACATTACATAATTAGTTTAAGTCTTAATGGAGTTAAATACTGTTGTTATCCTTAAACTTTAGTAAAATTACAATACTTCAGAATTACACTCAGTTTTTAACATATCTTAAGAAGATTATAGGAGTCTCCAAAAAGGAACTTAAGAAATATTTTACATATGCAATGACAGAAAGAAGTCAAATTTACAAAATGTTAAAAAAAGCAATGAGCTCCATAAGAGGTATTTTACAAATAGGTTTTTACTAGCTTCTTTACAAAGCTGAACCACTATTTCCCACCATGTGCATGTGGAAATAGAATATATATTCTTACATTGGCTCCTCAAACAAATCACTAATAACAGCAAAACAAAATAAAAAGTATAAGAAAAATATTAAATGCCATTGTATACCTGCCCATCTCTGCTTATCTGGACTTTCTTGTTATCATTCCAAGGATTGAGTAAATGATGTGCAAACTGAAAGGGAAGACTTTCTTTTCGTATCCACTCCACCTTAAATACTCCTCCTAGTCCAGCTGAGCCCCAATCCTGGCTCTTCTCCTTTCCTATCTCAGATGACATCCTAGAAAATCCCTGTGGGTAAAATGAGTTGGAAGGGTGAAAGTGAGGATAATATTAAATGTCTGAATTCAATTTATCTGAGAAAGCTATGAAGGGTTTTTTAAGGGAAAAACATAATATAGAAATAATACATAGCTAACAAAAAAGGGGGGAACATCTGAAATACTTTCAACAATATAGATAAATTAAAAAATAAGCTACTTATTAAGTTTTTTTATAAAAAGATATATAAGCAAATTTTATAGGAAAGATCAATTCCAGGCTTCTAACATAATTTGATATGACAGATATTTTCTAAATGATGTTTCAATAGTTCTAAACCCACATTTATTCCATGATAAATGGATACAATCTAACCTCTATGCTTTTACTTACAAAAATTATAATAACATCAAATTATTATTTTATAAATTCAGATATATGAGTTAAGATACACACTCAGTTTCTTGATTATACTAACTTCCTTGGCCTATTTAAATAAACATTTTACCAAAAATTCAAGATTCTCATTACTTTTAATCTACCCAGAAATACTAAATCTACAGTTGTCTTCAGAAGCAGAAATTGTTTATCTGGAGAGGTTCTGGTAAGATAAGGCAAAAACAAAGGGATTCCTATTTTTCATGCCCTTGATGAGGTGCAATGTATTTCTCATTCTAAGACAAACAAAATTGCATTCCAATGCAATACAAAGGCAGAGTTTTTTTGTTGTTGTTTGTTTTTTATCTCTATGGTCTAACCTGCAGCCAGAAGAACCCTTACTGCTTCAGGATGGCTCACCTGGAAATGTCCAGATCCTTGAACAGAAAAAACCAAGTAAACCATGCTGCTTTCCCAAAAGGCTCGATTTAGCTTCCGCTCATTACTAGGGGTTGTAGACCAAATACCCTTCTGTTGAGAAATTTCAAGGTTTCTCAAATTGCTACTCTTCATTATGAAGTATCGAATAGGCATGTTTGGTCTTGGTGAAGGAGATTTTGACCCCTATAAAAGAATGCATAAATTCTTGAAAGGTAATTTGACCTTTCGGAATCAATAGGCTCCATTAAATAATATCTTCATGAACATATAAACCAAAATATTTTACCAAATATTCAACAAATGCAAACAGCTCTGTCATTCTTTCCTGAAAACCTACACAAGGATCAATTTAATGAGGTTAAAGAGACCAAACCAAGTACTCAATTTCAGAGCATTCAAAATCCCTTATCAAAGAAGGATCCTGGATTACCAAACTTTGATTTATATTCCAAATGTACTTTCAGAAAATATTTTAATAAACTTCAAAGTTTTAAAACAAAACAAATATTGTTCCAGCTTATTGCCAACATACAGTTTCCAGGTATCAGTCAGTGCAAGGTAAGGAAACAAGCAGAAACCAGTGGTCTTGCTGAAATGCAAAGACAGACCAAAGCAACTAGTAAATGTGTGGCAGTGAACTAGTCAAAGGAAACTGCACAGAAAGTGAGCTCATGGGGAATTGCAGAGGATTCCCACGGTTTTTGGTTAAGTGCTGACCTGCACACAAGTGAGAAAAAATGACCTGAGGCCAGGAAAAGACCCAAAGAAAAGCAGTACACCAAACAATTCTGAACTCTCACACATATGGCTAGGAATATTTCATGTTATCCTCAACCAAAATAGAAATAATTTGAACTAATAGAAACATCACACCTTAGTATTAGAACTAAATTAGTACCAGATAAAAACTGCTCTGGACCCACCCTAGCACTGCTTTCTAGCAAATCCTGAAAAGATTAAATTGATTGCCACTAACTTAACTGTATACCAGAAGGATATCTAACACTATTTAAAGGAATACAACAAAAATCATGTAGCCAAACGAAATTATAAGGAATACAAAGAAACAGAAGAATATGAACCAAAACTGGAAATTAATCAATAGAAATAAACTCAGATAATGCAATTAAGAGACAAGAATATTAGGCAGTTATGATAAATATGTTTACTATCTTCAAGAAAGTAAAGGAAACATGAACATGATGAGAGGAGAAATGGAAGGTATTTTTTAAAGATCCAAAGGATGCTCTAGAGATGGATGAACTTATAGTATCTGAAGTGAAAATACAATAGAAAGAATGCATAGTAAATAAGACACTACAAATAAAAATACCAATGAACTAACTTACAGATACAGCAATAGAAACCTCTCAAATGAAGCAAAGAGATAATAACTAAAATATAATAATCAGAGCATCAGTGACCTGTGGGAGAATATCAAGTAGCCTTAGATTTGTATATCCAGGATCCCAGAAAGAAGTGAGAGGTGAAATATAAAATATAAGTTAAGAGCCCTGGCCAGTGTTGCTCAGCAGTTACAGCATCAGCCCATGCACTGAAGGGTCACAGGTTTGATTTCTGGTCAAGGGCATGTACCTGGGTTTCAGGTTCAATCCCCACATGAGTTGGGGCATGTGTGGGAGGCAACCAATTGATGTGCCTTTCTCACATCAATGTTTCTCTCTCTCTTCCTCCCTCCCTCCTAATCTCTTTTTAAAAAGCAATGGAAAAAATATCCTCCAGTAAGGATTAACAAAACAAAAAAAAAAGTGAAAAAGTAGCGGTTTTACATTTCCCAAAATTGATGGAAACTATAAATACACAGAAGAAGAAACAGAAGGAAAACCAGACCAGATCATATAAAAATCAAACTGCTAAAACAAAAAAGTGGTAAAAAAAAAAAAAAAAACTTAATAAAAACAACTAGAGGGCCCAGGTGAGTGACTTGGCTGAGTGTCATGTCACTCTGTACACCAAAAGTGTTGAGGTTCACTAGAACACAACATTCAGTACAACAAATAACCCTAGTCAAATACTCAGGTACTAACAACACAAGTAGAAATCATTCATTTTACAAATTTTTAAAAAGATACATAGTTCTCAATATAGTTCTCCATTCCCTATCAAAATTTCCTATCTTCCTAGCTCCATCCTGTCTTGTTTTATAGTATATCCATTGAGTTGATAAAATCAATTAACAATAAAAAAAACATTCTTTTCAATTCTGAAATTACAAGCCAAAGTTAAAGTAATCTTATTATTTGTTTTAACAACAAAAAAGGAAGTTCTCAAGAAATAGAAAGGAAATAATGAACTACTTAGCTACATGCCATCAGTGAATGACCTGTTAGTTTTAAAAGACACCAACATGGTAATAACTAGAAAAAACTTGCAAGCAAAAGTAACAAAAAATTTACTCAAGGTGTCTCAAGTTTGCCAGCTTCAATATATACCTAGAACAGAGCTGACAATTAGTAACAATTAGAAAATAAGTGGTTTATGATTTTAAATATGTAATATTCGATATGCTACAAATGTGTTCCTTGCTATATCAACTTTTAGATACTCTACCTTTCCTGAGGATGGAGGAGAAGGGCTAGCACAAGGACTTGGGTAATCTTCTGTAGATTTTGCAGAAGCTTGATCTGGTCGGTCATCAGTGCTTCGTTTAGGATGTAAAATTCCTCTATCTTTGTACTTCGGAGGTGGATGTAGTGCTGGAGATGGAGATTTCATCAATACTCTTGAGTGAGAAAGAAGAAGCAAAGAAAACCCATTATATGTAAGTTTTATATAAGTTCATAATACAAAGCAGATGCTATTTTAAATCAGTTTCAAAGACATAGTTGATAGGACATTTTTTTAAAGGGAATTTCATTCTTCCATTACACTTGTAAGTTAAGAAACAGTTGGACTATTAGGGTACAGTTTACAAAAACAAATATGCAAAAGTACATTTTTAAAACAATCTACAAAAGTCCTTAACTTAATATTATCCAAATGTTACTCCCCTTACAAAATCCCTATCCTCTTTTATAATGATATAGGAGAGAACTTAACAATCATATTTTATATTGACATTTAATGTATTTTAACATTATAAAATTATTTAACTACATCTAAGCCAATGGCCTTTATAAGAATATTACCCACTCCACTTCCCTTCCAACTCCACAGCATATCTTAGAACCAAGTTAAAAAAAAATATTAAAAGCATACTGAAAATTGTAGTAAGGTAAAATGGAAATAATGCTGGACTAGATTCAGGATAGAAGATTTCTAGGACAGTACTAAATTTACAAATAACTAGGTATATGATCCTGGGCAAGTCTCTTAATTTATGAGCTTAAAAAGGTATGTATTTGTGGAACAATCAGACATTTAAAAATAAAATAAGTACTTCCTAAAATCATGCAATATAAATAAACAGTACCACCTATAGAATATTGTCGCCCAAATACTGGATCTAATCAAGCACTGAGAGCTAACTACCAGTTTACACGAACTACTTAGGTGTATAGCAATAAATAACGCCAGCAGAAATAAAGAGACAAATCCAGAATGTGGTACAATAAGTACTCAGTGTCATCAACAAGTTCTGTGACTTTAAGCAAAATGATGTATAATGGACCAATTTTACCATAGGCTAACTGACATTAAGAAAAGTTACTATGGCATCTGATCAACATTATAATGAAACACTTTGAATGAAATGATGCTATTCAAGGATCTGCTGTATATCTCACAATACCACTGACCTAGTTTCTTCAAAAAGGCCAACAAAGGAACTGCTCTGATCACAAAAGACTCAAGAAATGCAACACTCTAGTACAATGCATAAGTCCTCCTTGGATGCTAATTCAAATAAATCTATAGAGAACTGGGGAAATTATCATTTTATTAAAAATGACTATTGGATTTTGATTATGTAGGAAAAAATGCCTGTTGTATTAAGAGATGCATAGTTAAATGTGGAAGAGTAAAATGACAGAATGTATGGTATTTATTTTGAAATATGTAAACAAAAAGAAAAGAGAAAAATATTTGGCTACATACAAGTAGGTGAAATATTGATTATTATTGAATCGGGGCTGTGGAGTTCATTATAGTATTTTATTTACTTTGCTGTGTTTCACAATATTTATAATGAATAAATTTAAAGCAGAAAGGGGTAAGTGTTCAATAATTCACAAGCTTCCATAGTCTTACAAGTCCTGCCTACAAGACAAGTTGAAATAGCTTATGCCCACAATTTATTCCATTTCTATAAATATCTTAGATGAAGGATTATTTCTTTCACAAATAAAATAGCCAAAACTTAAAAATATTAATAAAAATGGGATGTATGCATATATGAATCATTAATAACTTGATAAGAAGTACAAAAATTAACTTTTCAAAGATTTTTTCCTCTCATAACCAAAGTTCGATGAAATTTTTAGTTACAACTTTTAAAATTCCATCACTCTTACCCTGCTAACTAATTGATCTAAACATTAGCTGACAAAACTTAATGAAGGCAAAACCTTATTAAAATAAAAATATTTTCAACAGAATTAAATATCTATTTTTGTGGTTTTTCAAATTGATCTTTTACTCTGAGCCTTATTTTAGCTTTTTTTCCTCAGGTTTATTTGGTTTCCCCAAAACATTTCATTCAAGTAGAAACAAAGTATTCCTGTAAACCTTTCCACCTAAATTTTCATTTAGGAGGAACAAAGAGTTCTAAAATAGAACTCATTTATAACTCATTTTTTCTTATGGAAATCTTTTGCCATTAAATTAGTATTTGATAATAAGAAAAAAAAAACATTGGTTTGGCTTTAGGATGGGACATGGGCAATTTCTATTATTTTAATAGTTTCTTAAACTATTTTTAAATATTTTCAATTCAAAATATGCTTTTAGGTAAAAACTTTATAGGATGGAGGATAATAAAAGGTTGAGGTGCAGAATGTACAAAGCTTCAAATGTAGAGTTGAAGAGTTAATTGAAAATATAAGCAGCTCAAACCAGTGTGGCTAAGTTAGGTGGAGCACATCATAATTAAAATGCCAAAAGAAAAAGAAAAAGAGAGAATATTAAAAGCAGCAAGAAAAAAACAGTTAGTTACCTACAAGGGAGCACCCATATGATTGTCAACTGATTTCTCAACAGAAACTATACAGGGAGTGGCAAGAAATATTCAAAGTGATGAACAGCAAGAACCTACAACCAAGATTACTCTACCCAGCAAAGCTATCATTTAGAATTAACGGTCAGATAAAGAGCTTCACAGATAAGAAAAAACTAACGGAGTTCATCACCACCAAACCAGTATTATATGAAATGCTGAAAGGTATTCTTTAAGAAGAGGAAGGAGAAGAAAAAGGTAAAGATAAAAATTAGGAACAACAAATACGTATCTATCAACAAGTGGATCTAAAAATCAAGTGAATAAAAATCTGATGAACAGAATAAACTGGTGAATATAATAGATTAGGAGCAGAGAAAGGGAGTAGACTGACAATTCTCAGGGAGAAAGGGATGTGGAGGTGCAGGAAGAGACTGGATAAAATTGTACACCTTTGGATGAGGACAGTGGGTGGGATAAGGGCAGAGGGTGGGATGGGAACCAGGTGGAAGGGAGCTATGGGGGCAGAAAAAGAAACAATTGTAATAATTTGAATAATAAAGATTATTAAAAAATAAAAAAAAATTCACTGACAAAATTTATGTTTTTATGGAAAACATTTATTTAACCTACATCTTGCCATCATAGAGTGAAAACTCTAACTATAAATAATTTTTCTCTAAGAAGTAATCCCACCAAGATTATAACTTCTCTCTTCAAAAATAAATCTTCCTAAGAGTCCTCATTCTATTTGTCACTAAGATATATCAACTCTAGGCATTATCCATCAATTCTACAAAAAGTCCTATTGTTCAACAGGTAAGAGAATAAAAAATGTCAGGCTGCAACTTGTAATAAAAGGAAATGCTTGATCCTGATATCACGGGGGCGGGGTTTACAAGAAATAGTTCTGAATCATGCCCAACCACTATAACCACTATCATATCCTATATAATAAAAATCTAGTATGCTAAGTGTCGGACCATTTGACTATTCAACCAGTTACTATGACATGCACAGATCACCAAAGGGCAGATGTTCTGACCAGGTTAGCTTGCTGCTGGGGTCAGGAAATCAGGATTGGGCAAGACAGGCCGGACACACCCTACAGACCTCCCACAGGCCTTCCCTAGCCCCCATCGTGCACCTGTGGGGTCCTTCGGCCTGACCTGCACCCTCTCGCAATCCAGGACCCCTTGGGGATGTCAGAGAGCCAGTTTCAGCCTGATCCCTGCAAGCCAGGCCAACGGACCCCACTGGTGCATGAATCCAACCACAGGGCGTCTAGTTATATTTTTGGATAAATAATTCAAGAAGAGATTTCTAACTACTGACAATCACATAATAAATAAAAATGTCATATCTAATTGTTAAATGCCAGAATAAAAGAATTTAATTAAATTGAAACAAATTTTGTCCCAATAATAAATGTGTTTACTTATTATATGCCTCTCAATAAAATGTAAATTCTCTGAAGGAAGAGGTCTATTTTGTTTTTTACATTGCTCTATCCCTCGTACCAAGAACAACAGGCATTCAATGTATCACTGAATGAATGGATGACTTTTCTGTAGGAATACTAGTCAGCAATATTGATAAACAGGTAATACTTGTGGGTTGTTGTTTTAAATGGCTATAGCTATCACTTCTTGCTGTAGGTTACCTAGGAAAGATGCCACTTGATATGTATTTAAAAAAATGTTGCTATCTTCTCAACAGACCCTAAATTTGTGAATTCTTAAAATTAAACATTTTTGAGTTTTTCCTGAAAAAAAGTTTATTAAATAACTCACATACCAATAGCCTGAAATTCTTCATATTATCTTAAAACTTAGAAGAATTACTAGTGGCCTAGTGCATGAATTCATATACGATGAAAGGAAAATAATTATAAGAAATATTTTAATATTTAATATTGGATTTTGTATTCCACATGGTGCATGTATCATATTTGATTTTACAATTTGAAAAAGTTGAGTACACTGTCTTCATTCGGAATTTCTGCCTTAACTATATGGACAATGTCATATTCCCTAAGTAATTTGGATTCACTATCTAATAATAGTATGTGAGTGTGAGGCAGTCCACATTTCTGAAATTCAATGACATGAATTTTAGCTGTAGCTTTGCCAAATAAATCAAATTTACATTTCATTTAAAAGAGCCTTCAGCTTAATATTAAAGACACTGGCTACTAAGTCAGGTCTGTTTTCAACTTTTGCCAGTGTTGTAAATTATTTATAATACCTGCCCATTTGGGGTTGCATATCATGGTTATGAATATATCGGGCTTGCCATACTTCATTATAATTGCCATAGCATCCTGATATCGCTGCTGCATATTTCTGGGAGTACCCTCAAAAGACAATGGAAGTGTTATCATTTTACCAATCGGCACATTGTGATTTTCAGATCTAGATGTGAGATAATCTATTAAACCACTACATTTTTTAACTCTCAACTTAGGTTGGTTTGCTTTAATAAAATTTATCCAATTGGCTTCCATTTTTTAATAATTAGACAATATATTGTAGAGTTAATTTTCCTGCATTTAAAATAGGATTGAACGTGCCCCGGACAGAGAGATGAAATCCATAATACTGCATTTGTGTGCCTCATGTCCTTACATTTTATGTAGTATTATTGTTGATTATACTATCATCTCTGAGTCTTAATGCAATATCCATTCCCCAGCCTTTCACCATGTGGAAAAAGAATAAGATAGGTCATTGCATCTAAAGTAGGAAACAGGATACTTATTTCAGTTTAGTGGCATTCAGATTATTTGGATCTGGTTTATAATAAATGAGCAGGTCCCTTTTAAAAGGAGGTTCTCCATCTTCGTTTCTGAATATGATGGTAACCTCAGTTACACGGGGAGAGTTCTATCTACCCAGATCACTGTTTCGTATTTCATCACCATTGTTAATTTCGTGGGAGCAATAATTTTCGCTGCTACTTCAGATTGGGCTTCCTTTTCTACCTCATGTAGCATCTTGTATGATTTTGTTAATTCATTTATTTCATGCATGAGGTGGTTGATATTGATCATGAATCTTTCTGAGCAACCCTGGTTTTCTAGCATGCTAATCTTTTACTTGTCACTTTGGCCATGTCTAAAACAGAGTTGAGCAAACTTCTGAGAAACACCATCGGAAGGATAGTCAAGTTCCAGTATGATGATAAATTTGACCGTGTAGTCTAAAACATATCCTGATGGTGAAGCAATATTTGCATCCATTGAAGCAAAACAAAAGAACTATTTATGGAACGAATATTTTCCATAAAATTTTTACTGTCAGAATCTTCATTTATCATTTATTTTTTTAAATATTCCGGTATTCTGGAAAATTTATATCATTTGTATAAACTTTACCTTTGCTGCAACATCAAATAAATTTTCCATCAGATAGATTTTCATTGGAAAAATTTAATGATAAGCAAAATTGACATGTAACAGTCATTCCACCACAATTATGTTCAATAATTGCATCCTCATTTACTTCATTTTCACTGTGAAGGTAGTTCCTACCAGTATTGGTAGTACTTGTTGATGACAGTTTTTCAGACATATTCTATCGACAATGATGCTTTCTTTCGGCTGCAGAGGTATGTTGTGTCAACATTTGGTCTTCGGACGTATTCTGGTGATGACTCTGGCTTCTTTCAGCTGCAGAGGTAATATTGGGGCTGGCTGGCCAGGGAGGGACCGCAGGAGGGCTTCAGGGCATGTCCAGCCCCATCTCACCCGGACAGCCCCAGCTCGTGTCCCCAGCCTCAGAAGCCCCAACTCACGCCCCCAGCCTCACAGTCTCACAGACCCACAGCCCTACCTGGCACCCTGCCTTGGCCTGGCGCCTCTTGCTCACCTCTACCATCCCGCCATGGTCCCACTCTCGTTGAGACCCATCAGGGATGGCAGCACCTCCACTGCTGCCCTTTGCCAGCACCACATTATAGATGCCTTCCACGTTCCACGCTGCCCTCTGGTGGTCAGCACACGTAATAGCAATCAACTCAACTCCCAGTCTCCTAGTCGAACTCCCAAGGGGACAATTTGCATATCAGGCTTTTATATAGAGGTTTTAAAAGGAAAAATCTCTTCCCATCTTACTGTAACCTTTCTGTGTACCTTACATGATAACAACGTAATTTTTAAATATTATAAAAGCACATAACTCCATGATAAATAACTTCTTTTCCTGGAGAGAATGTCTCCTGTTTCAAGCCATTAATTTACCTTTCTGCAGTAGTAGATTCATCAGGAAATTCAGTATCTGCTGAACTTTTCCTACTATTATTTGACCTCCAAGATGATGCCAAAGGAAGTTCTTCTGAAGACATAGGCCTTGGCCTTTGGCCAATCCCAGATGGTTGTTGTAAACCTGCAGATTGTTCTTCAGTGCTTAAAGCAGCTATAATTGCTCTAATGGTTGCTTCATCAACTTGAGACCATGGTTTCGATGGAGCTCTCATTCGGCGTAAAAATAAGCTGTGCCACTTCTGTCTGAGCTGCAGCAATAAACTGGCGGCCTATAATAAAATAGTTTCCTCAGTTCAAATATGTTTGCAAGAACCTATTTGTTTATTAGTTACAGGTCTGTGAATGTTTCCAAAGAAAAAGCTTTACATTTCATATAATTTACTACTAATTTCATTCTTTTTATTGCAAGAATGAAATTAAATTTCTTCTTTACCATATTTGAGGCACAAAATCAAATGAAACAGTTTATTGAAAGAGACAATATGTGGTAGAGTGTGATAAATATGGAAAAACAAAAGCAAAGTAAACAAACAAAAATACATTTAGTCCCCTTCATTTTATTTTAGTGACTGTGTAACATCCCAAATAGTAATGTCCAGAAGGCAGTTGGATTCATAGGTCCAGGGAAAGGCCTAAGCTAGATATAGACATGGTAGTCATCAATGCACAAATGGTTAGAGGTAGTCCCTAAGGACTGTGCAAAGGCAGTGAAAAGAGCAAAGCACCAAATATTGGAGAACATCTAACATTTAAGGCACAAACACAAATAGAAGAGTCTGTGAAAGAACCTAAGAAGGAATAGCCTCTCTAGAAAGAAGAAGAAACAAGATTAATGTCACATTATCTGATGACAAAGAAGTTGGGACAGGGGTGAGGAGGAAAAATGAGAAAGATAAAATTACAAAAAGAAGGTTATGGACAATACTGCCAAAAATGAGAAAAGGTCAAATTTGTCAAGGACAGCAGGCTGGTTTTAACAAAATGGAGGACAATACAGTACTGGTCTCAGCAAGAACAATTCCAGTGAAGTGACAGGCTATTCGATATTCAAGTGAGACTACATATAGTAAGTTCAAATGATGGAAGAATCCTCAAAAGGTAAATGTTGCCCATGTTGACTATTCACAGCTTAACTGCCAAAACAAAACAAAAAGCTATAAAAATGGCCTTTAAAAGTAGAGATGAAATTAAGGGTAGGCTTTGTCAAGAAATATTTTTAATTTGAAAAGAAACATTCCTCTTTCCCAATTCAGAGATATATGAAAAGAGAAAACAGAATGGAATTCATATCTTCCTCTTAGAAATAGTTAAAATAAAGGGATTTCTTGTGTACTCAATACTCAGTATTTCCTTATATACACAAATACTCAAAATATTACCATGCGTAAATACTGACCTGCATCTAGGTTGTTCAAATCCACTGTTGGAATAAACCCCAATATAGCAGAGAATACCTGAGGGCCCTATGAAAACTGAAAAGGAAGTTGTATTCTCAAATGCTAAGAACCTAATATTAAAGATATAATTTTCATTATATTGTTTATCAGATCATACTAACTGGATCACACTACTAAAGAGCAACTTACCTCAGGTTCTAGTTTGAAATTGAGCCACTCATCAAGTTTCAAAGCTGCCAGATTAGCAGTAGTTCTATCTTCCATTTCACTATCACTACTATCATTAGGAATACCATCCGCTGTCCAAACAAATATTGAAAGAAAAATGTTCACTTTTACCATTTTATATTATAGCAAAAAGGCTAATAGCTTTAAATCATGAAACTGCAGGTCAAATTAAGAAAAACATCAGTACTCAAACCTTATCCCACCCTACTCTCTCTTTGATCATTGTGTTTCCAATCACATACCTTTAAGGTCAATTCCTAGATCATTTCTTAGTGCAGAATCTTGGCCCTTGTCAACTTATTTATGTATCTTCACATGACTAGTTTCTTCATATAATTTAGGTCTCAGTTTAAATCACATCTCCTCAGAGAAATTTGTCTAGGGTTTCTTTCTAAAGTAGGTCATCCCTAAGGCAGCCTGCTTTATTTCTTTCATAGTACTACATAAAACACTTACTTTTTGCTATCTATCATCCACAACTATGTAAACTCCTAAGGACAGAAATAACTAGTCTATCTTGTTTTCTATTACATCCTCAATGCCTACCACAATACCTGACATATAGTAGTTACTCAATAAATATTGGCTGAGTCACCAAATAGCAAAAAATTGGAAATAATCAAGATGTCCAATTATAAAGAGACATTTTAAGTACATTATACCACTTCAATATAGAATATTTTACAGCCATTAATATAAAATATTTCATTTTTTATATTCTATACAATCAAAACAGAATATAATAGTATGGGTAAAATAATTTAAAATATGTACATATCTACAGAAAAAATAGATATTAAAAAATGTTTACATAAGAGTAATAAGATTATGAGTAATTATTATTTCCTTTAAACAAATACCTTTTATTTTTGTTAATCATTTAAATTCAGTGGAAGAGAGAAGCAAATTTCCTATCAGCAAGATTAGTAAAAAATATACACACCAAATTATCTTAATTACTTTCAAGAACAGTGGTATGTTTTAGTATTTTCTAATTAGTCTTATATCAAAAGGGAGCTAACACTACATAAGTTTTTATAATTTCAAAATTTGGTTTAGTAAAAAAAATAAAAATTCATTTCAAATAGATTTTTATTTCTTTCATAACATATTTACCTCGAAAGGATGAAGATTCCTGAAGAGCATTACTTGCCAACCTAGCTGGTCCACAGAATACCAATACAGTGACAGGTGTCACTGCTGAACAACATCTAATGTTAGCTATTCTATGGGCTCTGGTCATTTCATCATAAATAAGCCAATCTGTGGGCAATGCCTGAATTGCTGCAGCTTGACCATTGGCTGGAGGAATCTATTGGGAAAATAAATTTAAAAATTGTTAACTATGTTTATCACCTAATTTATTGGTAATACTTTTAAACTATAAAACATCCCTTAATAAAACAGGTGATGCATACCCAAGCAAAAATTAAAGCAAGTCATTGCTCATGTAGTTGTATAAAAATTCTCATTACTTAACACATCAACTCTTCTAGCTCCAAGAGTCAATCAAAATTTGGTTCCAATGCTGAATTATAAACACACACACATACATACATACATATACACACACACACACACACACACACACTCATATACATATATATATAATTTCTTAAAGCAGGTCAGTATTTAGAACATTTTTCATTGATTTTTCAAACATCTAAATTAGATGAGTTTCAACTCAAGGCCTAAGAGCATTAAAAATGTTTTACCTTTTTATATTGAGGCTGACTGAGAACTGAAGTGGGATGAAACCGTACTTTTTTTTCTTTTGACCCTGTCAATACTAAATTCTCTCTGTCCACATGGACTAAATTAGGATACATGCCTGCCACCAATGCAGCTTTTACGACAGCCCAATTCTCAGAATTTGTGTTAACATCTCGAATGTCACCACCACCTCGTGCTCTAACGAAACCTAGAAAAATGAAAAAACCACACTTACTTTTCCTATTCAGAACATACTTTTAAATTTGTGTTTTTTATTTTAAAAATGTTAGAACCTATGTAAGCTTAATGATATTCAAATTCCACAATAATTAATAAAATCTAATTTAAAATGTAGAATCAATGTTCTAAGAAAGTTTATGTTGCTCAGGCTAGTAGAAGATTCATTGAGGGCTTAGAAACTTTTTAAAAATTACACATTCCTGCCTGGCTGGCATAACTCAGTGGTTGAGCACTGACCTATGAACCAAGAGGTCACAGTTCGATTCCTAGTCAGAGCACATGCCAGTGTGGGGTGAGCAGGAAGCAGTTGATCAATGATTCTCTCTCATCAACTAATGTTTCTTTCTCTCTCTCTCATTCTCTCTCTTCCCTTTTCTCTCTGAAGTCAATAAAAATACATTTTAAAAAATTACACATCCTTGCAGTCAAATTATTCATGTGCTACCTAAAACACAATAAAATCATAGCTGAAAACCTAAACCATTCTTCAAATAATTTCAAAAGTCTTTCATATTGTCCCATATTTGAGACAACTCTAAATCCTCTGGTTTATTCCTTATGTTACTTTGGAACTTCAGCTCATCTGTAAATCCAGACTCGTAGTTTTCTTCTATTTTTTCAATGTATTATGCTACTCAAAAAGAAATTAGCAATTCTAAAACAAAATAGCTATATTTTTTAAAAATCAAAATGCCTTCAAGTGATTACTTGTTGTTTCATGTTCCAAAAGTATGAAGGCCAGCATTTTTATCAAGCTGGTTAATTTTTTATAATTTATATTTCATAGAGCTAAATAATTGTTTGATAGTGATAAAATATTAACTGTAATATCTAGATTGATCTTTAGCAAAAAATACATTACTGTATAAAGCGTTCACTGCCAACAGTATCAAAAGGTATTCACATATTTCTCAATGACAATTCTGCAGTGTCAATTTTTTCAACAAACAAAAGCTGAGGTCATATAGAAGTTTACAAAGCAGGTAATGAATATCACAAAAAAGTGATAATATCATAAAAATAATATAAGATAGTTTCAGTTAATACTAGAAATACTACGAGGTACAGGCAAGGTTCTCTCAGTGTTTTAAATAGGTTCTTTAAGTAAAACATTACCTGATGCTCTAAGTTGACCGAGCAATTGAGTTCTCATGCCTATGATTATTTCCATGGTAGCTTGTGAAAGAAAATTCTTTTCACAAAAGGCTCGCTCCCACCCATCACTTCGTGCTTTCTGCCACGCCTATAAAATTATAATTATATAATATGATACATATACCAGATACTTCTTAGGCAACAAAGTAACTGAAAATCACTACATTAACCACTCAAGGTCAATTCTTCTTCTTCTAATAAGACTTTATTAAAAAAAAAAAAAAAAAGACTGCAGCTGCAGAGAACAGACTGATACTTGACAATGGTGAGCAAAATGGGCAAAGGTGGTCAAAGACACAAACTGTCAGCAAAATGAGCAAAGGTGGTCAAAGACACAAACTGTCAGTTATAAATGAAGTTTAAATGCTGGGGATGTAATGTACAGCATGGGGACTATAGTTGATAACACTGTATTGTATATTTGGAAGTAGCTATGAGAGAACTTTTTTAAAATAAACTTTTTTTTTAATGAAATATATTTGAGGTGTAACATTATATTAGTTTTAGGTGTACAACATAGTGATTCGATTATTTGTATATATTATGAAATAATCTTCAGAATAAATCTAATTAACAGATTAAAGAGTAGATCTTAAAAGATCCCATCAGAAGAGAAAAAAATTATAACTGTTTGAAGATGGGTGTTAGATTTACTGTGATCATTCTGCAATATATACAAATAACTTATCATTATGCCATACACCTGAAACTTACATGCCAATTATATCTCCATTTTTAAAAAAACAAATAATTTAATGCCTAGTTGAAGTGACTTGCTTGATTGAGCATCATCCCAGGCACCAGAAGGTGGCTGGTGTGATTCCTGGTCAGGACACACGCCCAAGTTGCAGGCTCAGTCGCCAGTAGGAGGTGTGCGGAAGGCAGTTGATTGATGTTTCTCTCTCTCTCTCTCCCTCTCCATTCCTCTCTCTGAAATCAATAAAAATATATTTGAAAGGAGAAATAAATAATTTAAAATTTAAATATAAAAAGTAAAGACTTCGTGATTTATCATTATTTAATTTATACTAAAATGTTAAGAAAGTTTTTTGAGTTTATAAAAATCTCAATGAGAGAGCTAACTATCAGGAAACCTAAATGAGCAGCTATGTAAAAATATTTACCTTTCTTATACAGGTGCTAATTATCCTTCACAAAAATATAGAGCCTTGCCCTAACCAGTTTGGCTTAGTGGGTAGAGCATCAGCCTGCGGACTGAAGGGTCCCAGACTTGATTCTAGTCAAGGGCACGTATGTTAGTTGCGGGCACATACCAGGTAGGGAGTGTGCAGGAGACAGCTGACTGATGTTTCTCTCTCATCAATGTTTCTAGCTCTCTATCCCTCTCCCTTCCTCTCTGTATAAAATCAATTAAAAAAATAAAAATAAAAAAATAGACAAGAATTCTCCAAATCTTTCTCTAATTATTGTCACTCAACTGATCTGTGATAATACAAGGTATCATAGCCTCAATTAAGAGCAATTCATTATCCATCCTATATAATAAAAGACCAGCGACTGAAATGGCAGAATGACCAGAGACCAGAATGGCCGTGACCCCTCACCCCAGCCAGCCCTGCCCCCCAGCGAGGACCTTCACCCCAATCCGGGGCCCCCATCAGGGAAGGGCAGCCAGCCCCCACCCATGCACTAGGCCTCTATCCTATATAATAAAATGATAATATGCAAATTGACCCTAACAGCAGAACAACCGGAACAACCACTTGACCAGTCACTATGAAGCGCATTGATCACCTCTTGGTTCCTTTCCCCAGCTGGCAGGCTCCAATTGCCCAATGGCAAATGGGGAACTAGGAGTGGGTGGTGGAGGACACAGGCGGCACCAGGCCAAGGGCCCCCACCCCACCAGTCACCCCACACACAGAGAGCGACCTGCAATGGGGGTGGAGCCAACAAGCAGGTGGGAACATTTCATGCCAAAGATATAATTGAAAGATAAAATAAATATGTACACACCTACAATATACATATTCCTACAAATATAAAATGAAAAGAAAAAAGTAAAGAAAGACTGATAATTTTAACACTAACAATAGGAAGATATTTTTCTGGGCAATTAATAAAATGTGATGTTATAATGAAACAAAATTAATGGAATCATATCTACTTTTTTAATTTCTTACACTTGCTCCAGAAATGTGTTTAACCAGCAACATTTTCAGAAATAAAATAACAATGTAGTACCTGGAATGCTCTGAGAAGTGCCATATGATCACTGAAAGTTCCAGCAGTGAAACGTTTCCTACAAAGCATAGCTGCGCGTTTTTGAGAAGCCTGGGTTGGCAGGACAAAAGGATCTCGATAGGCTAGTGTGCAGGCAATTGTAAGGATAGGGTCCAGACACTTTAAAACAACAGCACACAGGACCATTTTACCAAGATGTGGTTCTACTGGCAAGTCAGCCAAATGATATCCAAGTTCAGTGAGATCTTCCCACGCATCCATTGCATCTATTGTCTAAATAAAAGAATATAAAACAGAATTTGACATAATCAAAAACTATGTTAAACAAGTGACATATCTAAAAGTCTATAAGAAAGAAATGAAAATATAAATTTTGTTTTGCTATCACATTGCATACAAAAAATATATTTTGCTTTAAATCTATAAAAACGAGCTACTGTTTTATAACTACCATAACAGTTTTTATTCAAAGTACATAGTTAAGATAATTTTTTAAAGTATAAAATTAGTTAAGATGTGTTCTCATTTGGTTTAAATTTCATATAGGTTAAATAAAACTATTAAGACACTAACCTTGAGCATTTGTACAGCATTCCGTACAATTAAAGCTGGTGGAGGTTCAGGAGCTTTCATAAGGAAATCTGCAATAGGACAATTTACTGGGGCTAACAGCTTGGTATGTAAACAAAGTTCCTATAAATAAGAAGAGCAAATAATTTTGAAAAATTGACATTTATTTAAAGAAATCAGAGAACTATAATTCCAAACAAAGACCAGTAGAGTCTCTAACTAAAATGAACAGTAAAAGGAACAATGTCTTTCAAGGAAACATAGGCTCATACTTTGCCCTAAGTTCCAACATTTTTATGAACACCATCCAACAACTCATATCAAAATTACCACTGCCACCAGTGACAATGTCTCCTCACACAGTTTTAAGAGTTACTGTCCTTTATATTACCTTCCAGAATCTTGTATCTATTCAACAAATATTTAAGTGCTTACTAAATGCTAGGCACTGTGCAGCAAATTGGAGAAAAAGAAGAGAGATAGACTGTCAGGCAAGTGTCCACCTCATGAAGTTTTCATTGTGTGTGAACAGAACAATTACATAATTAACTCCTTAATCACAACTGTGATAAATGCTATGAAGGACACAGGGAGCTGAAGAGGTACATTAATCAGATGTAAGTTTAGGAAGAAGCAGGAAAAGGAAGCCACTGAAATCAAAAACAGTTTCTTGAGGAAATGACATTTAAAATAAAACATAAAGACTGAGTAGGAGTTAATTATAAAAAAAAAAGGGGGGGGAGTTTTGGGAGAGGGAATAGCACATATGAAGGCCCCTAAGATCAATACAAATAAGATGTGCTTGGGAGCCCTAATCAGTTTGGCTCAGTGAATAGAGCATCGCCCTGTGGACTCAAGGGTCCCAGGTTTGATTCTGGTCAAGGACATGTACCTGGGTTGTGGGCACATACCCAGTAGGGAATGTGCAAGAGGCAGCTGATAGATGTTTCTCTCTCATCAATATTTCTAGCTCTCTGTCTCCCTTCCTCTCTGTAAAAAATCAATAAAATATATTTTTAAAAAGTGGGGGAAGGGGAACCAAGATGGTGGCATAAGTAAACACCTAAACTGCTGCCTCGCACAACAATATTAAAACTACAACTAAAAGACAAAACAGACACCATCCAGCCACAGGAAAGCTGACTGAGTGGAAATTCTGTAACTAGAAGGAAAGAGGAAAGCACATTGAGAATCAGAGGAGCTGCAAAAGGCTAAGGTACGAGGATGTTCGAGCAAGTGGAGAGAACGGGCAGCTTAGTACACGGGCAGCTGAGTGCGAGGCTGGCTTTCTAAAGCAGTAGGGAAATGGAAGCTCCTGACTGCGCTGAAATCCAGTTCCAGGTGAGTTTCTGGGAATCCAGATTCATTCTGGGAGAAACTGGTCTGTCAGGAAAAGAGAAAGCACACTGAGACTCAGGGGAGCTGCGGAGGCAGAGGTCTGGAGGCACGTGTGCACAGAGAGGACTGACTACTGAATGCACAGGCGGCTGAGTGTGTGGGTGGCTTTCTAAAGTGGGA